>OZ017739.1:112846531-113146531 GCA_963969285.1 Odontomyia ornata | reverse complement strand
AAAAGTTGTTTTTTCTACCCTTTTTCCTCTTTTCTTTTGCTACGACATACCTTGTAAGTATCCTTTTTCGGTCTACCTTATCTTCCTCAGCAAAATATCTAGTGATTTCTCACCGTGATTTTCAAATTGTCAGTTTATATTATGTGGAGATTTCAATCTGCCCAAACTCTCGTGGGATGACAACTAGGTTGATTTTCGCTCATTTCAAATTCGGTCTTTTTTGTGAAAGATGAATGTCATTAACGCACTGGTTATGGGACTCGCATACTCACAAGCGACTGGACTACGCACTAAACACCTCCCCTATCAAACTGAAAACCCAGCCTGGAGTCGGTTGCTGATTTATTTCGGGCCAGATCTTGTTTTGTTACGCCGTAAGGCACTTTCAAGTTGGGGATACCTCTATTTGCGAAGGGGAGAGGGGAAGAGGAACTGTCAGGCAATCGATCCCCCAGCTTCAACGTCCCCAACTACTATGAGTCACTTTTATCTTTTATGATTACCCAAACATAATGTGCCACATGCTTCCATTTGTCTAAGTATTGACGCGACCATACAATGAGCTCTCCCGTCTCCCTGTAGAGAATGTGTGGTAGACATTATCTTCCTCTCCTGGGCAAAACCAACAATTGGGGAACTGTGACTTGCCAATCTTATGCAAGTAAGAATAAAAACACCCATGCCAGCTCAAAAGCTGGGTCAGATAGAAGTCAGCCTCACTATTCCTTCAATTTCGCTACGGCTTTACATCCAGAATGAGGCATGCAGTCCAACATACCTTCATGCGATTCACCCAAGATTGCTGCCAATAGTTCAATGAGCGCTGTCTTTCCTCGTGGGCAACCGTTTCCCTTGCGCCCTCATTTTGCGGCAGGTAAATAACAAGGCAATCTCTAGCAAGGAGGGCAACACGTATTAGGTTTGCAATATCTCCCACTGCCGAATCAAAGACTATTGGATATGAACATGAAATCCTCAGTGGTCCTCTTCTCTGTGCCTTTACCATGCGTTTTCGGTACACCTCCTTATTGATTATCGGTTCAGTGCCAATAATCCCGAATCAGCCTACTTAGCCGTTGCCCTGATTTATTCAGAGAAACTGACCTTAGAGTAGATTAGTTGCCCCAGGTACTTCACCACTAGCTTCAATTCGATTAGTATGTCGTCAATACTGATCATCCTTACTCTAGGGACTCTCATGTTTGTCAAGATGACCACTTCAGTTTTCTCCAGTGCTAAACTGAACCCACGAGCAGTCATCGAGTATCTCATTTGGCACATTAGAATACCTAGCCTAAGTTGCACTTGTTCAACGATGCACTCAGGGACCATACCTACAACTTGTCTGGCATCTCCAGTTTCAACAGCCCGTGGTAAGACACGTTCCACAGGTCTGGACGAAGAACTGATCCCGGGGTAACACCCGATGTAGCTTCCGTCTTTCTTTGGACTGTGTCGTACTGTATAGCAGCCTTTGGTCCATCAGGTAGTCCCTCAGAAGCCACATTAGATATTCTGGAACTTGGCAAGGGGTTTCCAGCGTACCCAAGAATCGAACGTAGTTGAAGTTGTTTCTGACGTCGAGTGTCACCAACAGAACCAACCGTCGCTTAGTGCGGCTATATGACTCTGCCTTTCGGACCGCGCTGACCATCTCTGCAAATGCATTGATGGTGGGAGGACCTGCTCTAAAGCCATACTGCCGAGGAGATATGTCCCCAGCAGCATGAATTGCGTCAGTGAGTCTTCTCTTGATGAGTTTTTAGAGCACCTTACCAAGAGTGTCTAGCATGCATAGCGGGTGGTATGCAGACGGCAATCTTTGATCTCCCGTTCCCATGCAGATAAGCACGAGCCTTGCCACCTTCCATCATACTGGGAAAATTCCGTCCCGTAGGCAAGCGTTGAATGGGCTGAGCAGGAACTCAGGACAATGGTGTTAGTGAAAAGTCTGCTTCTTCCAGTTCCAGCTTTGTGAAGAGTGGACACTCGACTGTTGTTTTACCATGGACAGCGTTAACATGGATGGGATGGGCGGGGAAGATTGCCCGCATTATCTTGTCTATATTTTCCACATCATGTATGCAAGGCTTCCGTAGGGCACACAGCTTCCGCATATATAGCTTGTAGCCAAGGCCCTACGGATCCTTGTTCAAATTGTCCATCCAGTAGCGAGCCGTCCTGTTGTCAATCAATTTGTGAAGGCATTCCCTGACCAAATTACGTGTAGCTACCCGGTTGCATGCCTTACGATTTCTTGCCCGTTGAGCCTCACGACAAAGCTTGTGATGCTCCCTTCGCTTTTCAGCAATTTCAGTTGACCACCAGCATACTGGGGGCTTCAAAGGGGCATAGAAGCGTTGCAAACAGTCATTATGATGCTCATAGATGAGTTCACGGCGCCATGAGCTACCTGTTCTTTCGTCCCCTGCGAATCTCCATGCAGCGGAGCACCTACTGTGACTCCTCAATATCCATCCTCCCGCTGTTCCACCTAATAGTAGAAAGTTGAGAGCACGGACGTTGGCAGATATCAAGCAGAATGCACTGATGATCACTGGAGGAGTAATCCGCTAGTATTCTCCAATTGTGTATCTTTCATACTAAGTGCTTCGAGGTGAATCTCACATCCAGTAGGGTTCCTTCACAGCCAATACGGCGCGGCGGAGATTCACCATATATCCTGTATTTTGTACGATTGACGCTATCCTGGCCACCATTTCTAGGATTCGTTCTCCTCGCGGATTTGTTTTATGCATGCCCCATTCGATTGCTTTAGCATTAAAGTCTATCCCAATGAGCACGTTGCCATCTGCATTCAAAGCAGTGCCCTCCAAAGCATTATGCTTGCCTTGGAAATATGATATCTATTAATTCAGCATTAGGTACACTCTAAAGAATCCACACAAAACTATCCCCCGTCCACAAACCTCTACCTGGAAATCACTATCAGGATACCATGATGCAGAACTTTTATCGAAGTGTTGCGCACTCAGTAGCATAAAGTCGGCTTTCATATCCCTCGTAAACTGCTCAAGCAGATTTTGGGCGATTCAACTGCAGCAGGTTTTGTTTGCAGGATGCAGGCCATCAAAATTCTAATTTTGCCTTGGCACAGGCTTCCTGGGAAACTCGACATTTCCTTGATCTTAAGACGTGCCCAAGATCCAGTCTTGGATCAGCATCCTTGCAAAGAATGCAGTGCGCGTCATTTGTACACTCTTTTCTTTTATGCCCCATTTCACGGCATTTGTAACTCCTATCGGGTCTTTTGCATACTTGTGCGGTGTGACAATAGCCACGGCACTTGAAACATTCAAGAGGCATTGCTCTTTACTGTATCTTGCAGACAACCCACCCTATTCTTGCTTTGCCCTTATTCAGAAATTGTTCGACGTCCTTGCCAGTCAAGTCAATGATGGTCATGCGTTGTCTTCTATGGTTTTCTGGTGTCAGCCTTGCTTTGATCCTGCTCACGGTAGGGAACTCCCTTTTGGTGGCCTTTTCTACCTCGGCCACGTTCGCGATGCAGTCAATGTCTCTTATTGAGCGAGACAATAGTTGCGCTTTTGCCAAGGACTTTCTTTTCTGCACCTCAGAATGCTTCTTTATTGTCGGCTTCTGCTCTGAATTTGACCATTATGTGACCCGACCGCATTGATCGTACTACTTTAATGGCAGTATTGGTGTCTTCGGGCCTTACATTTTCCCTCGTATCCTACTACACTTCTGAGTAGGATCAGCTATGTTGGGGTTTTCGGGCAGTGCCTGCTAATAGGGTCTTCATTAGGGCTTCTTTTTCACCTGCTCCGCATCAAGTCTTTTTCTTGTTGGGTGTCCGTGCGAACTTTATTTTCTGGCACTTTTTGGAGGAGTTTCTTTGTGGCTTGATTCGCACTTCATCTGACATTCCACACCCATCAAGTGCCCTCCTTCCTTCTTTTCTCCGATCTCCTTCAATTGGGCTAGACACCAATCTTTTATTGATGTTTGATGAAGGAGTTATCTGGGTGTACGCTTCAAATGTAGCCCTCAGCTCTTCTTTAGCCTTCTGCTCTTCTTTGGTCTTCTGGTCCTCTTCGGTCTTTAACCAGCCCCCTGATAATGCCCTACCCACTCTAGGAGCTCTTCAATTTCAAGAAGCTCAATCTTTACTCCTTTGCTGATTTTGGGCGAGTCGCATGCAGATTTTATTCTGTTAAGAGTATCTCCTACTTTTCGGACTAGCCTTTCATCTTCAGGTCGTTAGGTGGCAATTGTACTTTGGGACCATCTTTCTTGGGAGAACTCACCAACTTACATTCCTGCTTCATTATCGACGCTGGCAATGAAATCATACAACGGCGCTCTATTCGTTTGTTCACTCTTTTCTTTTACTACCGTAATATCTTGGTGGACTCCAGGATGGCTGAGTATTATTTTGGGATTTACGACCCTTGCTTCGGTCGATTCGCTGACGATCGGAGCAGTATCCATCGAGCTCACGGTGTTCATTATATTTTTCCCATCGCTCGAACATCTGGCTCGTCCTGCAGAGTTTCCCACTCTTCCTTTTAAGGACGCTCTGGTGATAGCACCATTTTTTTTCTGGGCTCAAACGAAGTGCGAATTTTAGTCTGGACAAGACTGTCTGTTCATTTCCGTTTTTTCGTCTTTACTGTAATTGTATTCATCGTCGTTTTTGTCATCGTTCTCATCGCTCCCGATGTGCTGCGAACATCATAGCTGCAACCGCTAGTTGTGTCGTCGTTTTTATTTTTTTTTAAGTCTTTTTTAGGGTTTTGTAAAATTATTTATTTAAAATCGCGTCCTGTCTGTCCGTCTGTCCGTCCGCCCATTCGTCCGTCCGTGTGTCACAGCACTTTTTCTCGGAAATTACTTAACCACGAGTAGAAACATCAAATTTTGCATACAGGCGTAAAGTGGTGCTCTCTTTAAAGTTCAACTACAAAAAAATTTTATGAGGTATTTAAGGGGGGTCTCCCCATATAGGGGAGTGGCCCCCGAAAAAAATTTCATGAAAGGTAGCCAATATGGATATCAAACGAAAGATCTTGATGAGAACTTTTCTTAATTGCACACTTTTCGCTTCAAGGGGTGTACAGTGAAGGGAAATACATGAAGAATTTGTGAACCCCCTTCCCCCCTCGCGATTGGACACCTGTGATCCGAAAAATCTGTAAAAGAATTATGGAGGTAGGTGTTTATGAGTACAACAGCAACAAACACATTAGAAGTCAAAATTCGCTCAACTTTGTTAATAATAGTATGGTAGTCGAAATTCACATTTTCCCTAAATGAAACCATAAAGGAACATTTAAACTGAACCAATTTCGATATTTAGGTAGTCCTACAAAAGGTCCTTAGACTTTGTAAGTTTGATATAAATCGAATGATATGCACGGAAGTTACAGCCATTTGAAATTTCTCCAATTACAACAACAATAACACATGATGTTGGTATTTTATGGACTTTCCATCAAATCAGTCACTGCAGTTTTGATTTGATCTTCTTGAAATTTTCAAATAAGGTCAATAACATAAACAGTTTTGGTAATTCATGAGTTGATTGATTTTTGCTGGTTTGCAACAAAATGGTGACCGTTGAAAATAGAAAAACAATAGATTTACTTTTAGATGAGCACATCCCTTTGACATATTTCTTAACTTAATTCGTTGCTGATTACTGCATTTCTGAGAAGTTGAGTACAAACCCCTTCTGACATGAGCATAGGTCTGTCCACTCAACTTGTTTAGTATTTTTATTTGCTTCAGTTTTCTTGGGTCCCCCCATGGAGCTGTCATCTCTATTCGTATATGCAGTCACCTGTTTGGTCCCATGGTTATCTTTGCAGAGCAGGAAAGCCACGCGAGGGTTGGCACAAGGTCTTATGGGGACAACTGCTCAGAGCCAGACCAGCGCTAGTCGGGGGTCCATCTTGACTGAACGCACAACACCAACTCATTGGTGCAAACTTCGACAGCATGATCGTTGAAATGGAGCCATTCACGCATGAGTGCCACCTAGGCACTACCTTGCAACGCAAAAAGGTTCAAACCATCGTTATCCAAAGCGTGGTCGAAATTCAGTCAGGGTCATTACCTATCATCCCAGGAGGGAACCTCACGGCACTCACCATATTCTCGGCTCCCTTAGGATGGCACTCCCCAAAGAATGCTAGCCTCCAAGAGTGTTCCTGTTGACTGGCATTCACCTTGCGAGAATTTCCTCGTCAACGTGGGGCCGGCACTCTTCAAAGAATGCAAGCCTCCAAGAGTATTCCTGTCGGCTGCCATTCCTCCTGCATGAAATTTGGTCTCTAATTTCTTCTTTTATGTCTATGTGTTCCAAAGCTTGATTCAATCACTTTCCAAACTTTGAAAGTAATATCTTAGATTCATTTTTCTGTATTATGGAACAATCATCGTTGTGCTCATCTCCCGTTCTTTTTTCTTATCTTTCTCTTGATTCTCATTATCCCCCTTTACGTAATGAAATTTCCTAAATTGCATCAAAAAAACGTCAGCAATAACTTTTATGAAACTAATTACAAGCAACTTTCCGAAACAATTTGCTTTTAATCATCTGAGGCCTATAGCTAAAAAATAGGTACAGATCGGTAGTGCTTCTTATTTTCGTAGGATCGAAAGCTCTCTGCACTTAAATCGTTCCAAACCATTTTGGAAATACATATGCCCGCTAAAATCCTCTTTAAGTACTCCCCTTCTCTTTGTTTGAATGGCTGCTTAGCAACTTGACCTCTTGGGACTTATGCATTGTTTTAGAACTCAGTTTTCTTTTATTTCTATTGCTACTCTCAGCAATGGCCCTTTGGTCCCAAACATACACATGCCGTCCTCATTCCCTTTTATTTGCTATCCAGATGAAATTATAAAGCTTATTTCAGAGCTTGATGACTCCGTCAGTTCCGGTCCTAATCAATTCGTGAAACCATTAGCTACCTCTGTTTGTGTTCTTCTTTCCTTCCTCTTCAATTCTAGCTTATCTTCAGGCTTCTTTTCTTTGTCTTAGGAAAGATCCTATATTAGTCCTATTTTTAAAAAAGGTAGTAACTCAGACCTTGCTAATTACCGGCCAATCTTCTTGTTAGCCTTTCTCCAAACTACTGGAGAAAATCGTCTACTTGTACCTTTTTGCACTTTTTCAAGATGTGTTAGTTCCTGAGCAACATGGTTTCATCAAAAGGCGATCAACTTTAACCAATTTATTAGAATTTACAATTGTTGCTTCAAAAGCCTTGGAGAACAGTTTACGAGTTGAAACTTTGTATTTTTATTTCTCTAAAGCCTTCGACTCAGTAAATCATAATATATCGTTGAGCAAATTTAAATTTCTTAGCGTTCCTGAGTATTTCTCTACGTAAAAGGATAACCTCTTACTTATCCAACCAAGTTAGCCAGGTATCTTTTCAAGACTGTCTTTCCACCTCCTTCCATCCGTTTTCAGGTATTCCTCAAGGATCCATTCTTGGTCCACTATTGTTCACTCTGTTTATAAATGATTTGCCTTGCATTTTCACAAACTTTTCATGTCTTCGATGCGTAAATGAATTTCAAATTTTTAAAATAGTGTCGTCGAATGATGACTGTGCCCTATTTTAAAAGGATCTGGATGCCATTTCACTTTGGAGTTCGTATAACTAGCTTCCATTAAATTTTTCGAGGTGCATTTAACTTTCTTCTTCTTAGCTTTCAATTTTCGTTGAATAATGCTTACCTGAGCACGGTGGTACATCTCGGGGACTGGATGTCACTCTCGACTCTAAGTTGAAGTTTGATGTTCATTTCTAGTTTTATCTTAAAAAATTGCTATATTTTTCCGAGCTTTATCCTGTGTTAAATTATATTCTAGTTTGGTTCATCACAGTTTGATCGCCTCATTCAAAGTGTTAGAAGTGCACACTCGAAGCTGTACAGTAAAAATTTAACCAGATCGCTACATTTCCGTACATTTATTATGAATCGCGCTTATCTATCCTCAATATTCCTTCGCTGGAATAACGTTGAGTCTACCTTGATGAATATTTCCTCTGCAGGCTCTGCCATGATTTGCTCGATACTCGCTTAGTAAAACGGGTTACAGTGAGGCGAGTTATGCGCTCTTCAAGATCGTCTATTATCTTTGATGTTACATTCGCACGTAGCTTGGTCTACTCGTATATGTACTCACCTATCCTTGCTCCGCGTGGTGTAGTGGTTAGAGCACTAAGCCCGTAAGCCGAAGGTCTCTGGTTCGAGTTTCATTGGCGTCAACGAGATTTAGTTCGAGTGATTCTTCGGACGGACTATAAGCCTGTTTAGTTATGATACGTGCTGGTTTCAAACTAGAACGTATCGCAGCTGAGTGGACGGCCACAGCCAAAGTGTGATAATGATCATATCACCTTGTGGAGTGCTGATACATCCGATCATGACAATGAGATACTCTAATTATCCCTAAGCGAAGGCCCAAAAGGAGCTATAGTACTACAAAAAAAAAATACTTAGAATACTACGTAATCTTGATGACGTTCAGCATGGACATTTCCCCCTCTAATATTTAGTTTATAAAATGTATTATTATTATTATTATTATTATCTTCACTTCATTCCATAAATACTTAAAAATTAATTACAGTAATACAACTAAATACTATATATTTATGAAATAGTTGAGAACACTCTGTTGTCTAGTTGGGAAAATCAACTAAATTAAATTCAAAAAAAATTTAAAATTCAACACAAAAGCACAAAAGTAATGCGATGAAATTAAGGAAAAAAGGAAGTTTTATGCAATAGTCAACAATATTCAAGCTAGACCGCGGGACAAAATACATTATTTATGGAAGAGAAATCAAAAAAGAAAAGCCAATGCTTAACATTATCAAGAAAAACTCCTTTCGTTCTTTCGCATCTGAGCTTCTCTGGAAACATGTTATACAAACGAGGTGCCGTGACATGGTAAAAGCGTGAGAAGTGTGTTTTCGAAATAGTAGGAACATTTGCAAAAGTTGCAGTATTCATTCTTAAGTTGTAGTTCTCATTATATCTTACAGAATAGTATCCAGACTTTTCAAAAAATATTTTGAGTACTTTGTAGCAGTACAAGTGCCGCAATGGGAGAATGTTTAGTGATTTGAACAGATCAAAACTTAAAGTCTTTCGATTGACTTTACATATTATTCTAAGTGCCTACTTTTGCTTTATAATTAAAGGATCTATTTTGTTAGAATATGCTCCACTCCAGCACCATATTGCAATTTAGACTTAAGCAAGCTATCATAAACTACTCTAAAGATAGCCTGATTGCATTAGAGACTTAGATGGTAAATTTGTCTCACTACTTTATTTGAATAATGCTTAAGGTGAGGTGTGTGGTTGGCCCAACTAAGCTTATGATCTAATATAATGACTAAGTATTTAAAACTGTCCACGTTTTCAATTTCAAAGCAATTCCCGCTACAGTTAACATTTTTATTGAATGCAGCATCAGTAACAGTTAAATTGTATCTTAGACAACTCGGCGAATGATAAATTAGTGGGAAGTTATTGCATACCGGGCCTTTAATATTAAAAGCCATAAACTTTGTTTTGTTACTTATTAAAAGTTTATGTTTACTGAACCACCTTCTTAAAATGTCTAGGTCATAGTTAGCATCTGAAAAAAGTTCAATCAAGCTATTACTAGAGTAGGTAAAGCCAGTTTCATCTGCAAAGGCAGTGATTTTACCTTTAAAAGGCTAAATAAATAGGGAATCCATATATATTAAAAACAGAATTGGACCCAACACAGAACCTTGAGGAACGCCTACATTAATATACTTCTCAGAGCTAAAGCGCTGCTTGATTCTAACTATTTGCTTTCTGTTTTTTAAATAGGAAACAAACCAGTCATAAATATATCCTCTAAAGCCTGCTTTGGAAAGTTTACTTAAGAGTAAAGTATGATCTACCATGTCAAAAGCTTTAGTGATGTCAATGAATAGACAGGCTGGAAATGCTGATACATTTAAGCTATTGTATATTTCACCTGTTAATTTTAAAAGTGCATCTTCGGTAGATCTACTGCTTCTGAATCCAAATTGGAAATCACTAAAGAAATGATTTCTATCTAAAAACGAAAGCATTCTGGATCTTATACCTTTCTCGAAAATCTTAGAAAAAGTCGATAACAGAGAAATGGGGCGATAATTGTTTAATGAAGTAGTATCGCCCTTTTTGCGAAGCGGTATTACTACTGCTGTCTTCATAGATTCAGGGAAAACTCCAGACTGCACACATAAGTTGAAGATAAAGCATAATACATCTGAAACGTGAAATGAAATATTTTTTAACATGGAGCTGGACACATTATCAGAAGAACTTGAATTAGATATTTTAAGAGACTTAATAATTTTATGAATTTCCAAGGCTGTGAAAGGCTCAAAAAAAAACTTTCTGATATTCTATTACTTGAAACTAACAAACTATCAAATTGGTTTATAGAATTATTGATTGTTGAATCTTGATAGGCACTTGCATTTGAAAAGAAATCTTTAAATAAGTTAGCAACTTTCAAATTATCAGATACAGTTAAGTTAATATTATTTAAAACAATATCCATATCAGCATTATTTCTGTTTAAAATTTCATTAACAATACACCATTCTTTTTTCAAGTTGCCAGCATTTTCAACCAATCTGTTTTGAAAGTAGTTGTCTCTACAAAGTGGAATATCTCTTTTTAGTTCTAGACATATTTTACTGTAGTATTCTTTAAGCCTATGATTATTAGGATGTCTTTTGACACGGGCACATAGTTGTTTTATCTTTTTAATTTTTCTCAAAAGAGATACAGGCATCCATTTCTTGAGACGCTTGTTACGGCTATCGAAATTTCTATTGCAATTAGATATATATTTTTGCAACTTTTTGAGAAAAATTTCAAAAGCGACACAGGGGTCATGCGCTGAATAAATATCCTCCCACATTTCAAAATGAAGATTAGTCTTCAGATAGACAAAATCAATTTTGTTATAAACACAATCATTAAGATCTTTCATTCTAAAGACTCTAGTTTTTAACTGGATGCAAGTTAGACTGTGATCACTTAATTTTAAATCAAGCGCCGCGGTTTTAAAACCTATGCGATTATTTCTATTAAGCCTAATAAATATAGAGTCTATGCAGGCGTTAAGTCGGGTGGGTTCTGAAAGCGCAGTATCAAATCCAAACGATGACAACGCCGATAGAAAATTTTCTACATCTTGAGACTCAGATAAAATATTAATATTGAAATCACCCAAGAGCATTGTGTTTTTATTTTTTTGATTTTCCAAATATGACGAGAGTTCATCTATAAAAACACTTACAGTGCATTTATGTAATCTATAAACGCAAGTGAAACTGTACTGAATATCACAAATTCTGAAACTAATGCTTATTATGTCGGCAATATTCATGTTAAACTTTTTTATTTCTACTTTTTCCAAACTGTTTCTAAAAAATAACCCGACACCACCTGCAGAATACAAATTATTACAGGCCGCTTCAAATGTAAAGTTTGGAATTTTAAATGAAGAAATTTCATTGTCGTAAATCCAGATTTCAGAAACAAAATTGAGATCTGGCAAATGATCCAGAGATGCTAGATGAGCGGAAAAAGCATCGAAGTTCGTTCTCATGCTACGAATATTTTGGTGAATAGCAGGAAAACCCGAATATTGTTTGTCAGATAAATGTTCTAAACATAAACAAATTGAATTATTTGAAATTTTAGGAAAAGAACTATTGATAAAACTAAGATTATCATAAGGATTATTAGTAGTATTACAATTATAATTATCGTTAATCATTAGAATAATTTAGGTTGATTAAGTAATTACATCATCCAGCTTAAGAAAATCCTCATGGGAAATAATTTTGATAACTTTTTCGCCTTCTCTTTTCCTGACCAGCACGGTTGGGTCTCTTACCCAAACAAAGCTACATTTGTTGCTTCGTTTAAGCTCATTTGCTTTCTTTGACAGCTTCCGATTGTAGACAGTAAGAGAATCGTTAATAAAAACTCGTTTGTTGCTATTGCCATCCGCACCATCGTTCTTGTTATCAACGATCCCTCCTTTGTTTTCGCGCATTTTCTGCATTATTTTTCTTTTCAGCAAAAGAGATGCAAATTTCACGCACACAATTTTAGTTTTCGCATTGCCAGCTCTTACGTTCTTAACAAAACAAGAGACAATATCTTTGGGGCCGACCACATCGCCAGTTATGTTTGTTAGAAGCGTATCAACTCTCTCTTTAACATTTGCACTTATGACATCGGAAATACCTACAATGTCTACTTCACACTGCTTTTCTCTTTGCTCTAGAAAATTGATTCTAACTTCCAAAGCTTCAACTTTTTTGTGAAGAGATGCATTATCAGCTTCTACTGATTGGATTTTTGCTAGCGCCTCAGTATTTATGCGCTTTAACTCCATGTTAAATTGCCTGAGATCAATTATTTCTTTGTAAAGCATTTGAAGCGTTATGCTATCATTTACAACATTTATTTTGGTAACAGAACTATTACCTGTTAGCGCAAAAGTCGTAGCTAAAGTAGAACTCTTCGTTGAAAGGTTGACGTTAGGTGAAGAAGTAACAGAACTATTATCTGTTAGCGCGGAAGTCGTAGTTAAAGTAGAACTCTTCGTTGAAAGGTCGACGTTAGATGAAGAGCAAACAGGTGCATCATTCAGAATTGATTTGCGTCTCTGTTTTTCACATTTTGTGCACTTAAAACTCTGTTTATTCTTCTCAAAAAAGTCAATTTCTCTTTTTTCCAAATTAGCACATTTTGCATGGTAGTAATCTTTACAGTAATTGCACAGAATTATTTAAATCGTTTCTTTCAACTTTTGAACCACACAAACCGCACTTCATTTTACTTAGTATATATTGAATTTACACCGCACTCAAGAAATGTCACAGTTTAAGATATTACCAAGGTCCTTCGAATTCAAAATTTAATCTTTTCCACAGAGCAGTTTCTCTACGTGTGTCCCCGTCAACAAATTAAACTACTATTGTCCTCTCTTTTTATTAACTGTTAGTAATTTTTTGGCCTTGTAAAATATTGTATAAGAATTTAATCATATTTTTGGCTTAATTTAGGTCCTGTTTTGGCCATGGATTTTTAAATGTTTTTTGTTTTGGTTTGAAATGAAGCGTAAAACTCATAAACTAAATTATGATTGTTGACTCGACGTACTAATTCAGTCAATTTTCAGTTATGAGTCATGTTTCACCCGTTTATTGATAAGTATTTTTGGCTGTAAAATGACCAATTGAAAGGAGAAAAGCAACAGATTTTCGATACCTTCTCCTGATTTCCTAGTGATTGTTAACTTATATTTTACAACAAAATCTAATTTTGAAACATATATCCAAGATCTTTCTATTTACAAAGAACTAAAAATGAAACAAATCTGTAGAATGAATAATTTTTAATATTTCATTTTAATAAGTTGTCTGTAATTACAACAAAATGGAAAATCCTATCCAATCTTTATCTTAAGACCACTGAGTATACACGATAAAAACAAATCCCCAAACTTAAATCGAAAGACCGAGCAACTAAAAGAGAACTTCCGCAATCGTGGGATCAATTAATTAAGAAACAAGCATGCTTCCTTTTCACAACTTCCACTAAACTCGTTCGCTGTTTACCTTTGAATTAAAATGCAAATTAAAGAACATCATGAAGACATCGCCTAATACAGTTTATATGATACACTTCTCTGCATACAATTCAATCTTACTCGATCCCTCCTTCCAAACTCCTACAGACTTGAAAAGAAAGAAAGAAAGCGAAGATGACATTCTCAACCCTGCGAAAAATAAGTCGGTCTTCAACTTTGTACTCGAGTATGACTTTGCTCTGTGCTCTTTACGTTGAACACACAATGCAAAGAAAAGGAATTTCTTTTTCACAAAATTCTTAAACGACTTCTTACGTGGAAAGAAGTCTTTCGTCTTCCGTGCGAAGGAACCTTTTGCATCCCTGTGTTTAACTTGTGCTTTTGTACATATTTAAATTGTCTGTAAAATAAAAGGTAAGCCCCTTAAGAAGAATTAACCCGTAAAGCTCTAAATAAAATATAAAAGTTGCATGTACATTTTAAAAGGAACCAATAATTGAGGTACAGTACTTGTGGAGAGAATTCGGATGAAATCTAAAATGATTTGAGTTCAATGTAAAGATTCATTCAAAAGCAAATTTTGTTCAAAGTTTCTTAAGAAAAAGTTACTATCAACCTTAAAGAAAAAGAGTAGATTCGCAGGGTTTGGACCAGTTTCGAAGTTCATTACTGTGCCAACCCATTGATATTAGTAAAATGATGATGATAAGACTTTCACAAGCACAGACTCCCGTGCCAGAACAGTGAAAGAAATTGGCCTGATGTTCTGGCGACATTTAAATTTGGCGTTTCGAAACGACAATACTCTTAGGTAGAAACACCATCCAAGCAAAAGTTGCAGCATTTTCCAATCTGCATATTTAATGAGTGAAAATGTTTTGCTTTCGTTAATTTTTCACCCACTCCTTGATGAGGCAACCAACCGCTTCAGAAAAATTGTCTCAGCGAAATACTTATCCATCGTTGTCACTACTTGGAAGGGTGGATTGAAAATAACTTACCCTCTATGCCTGATCAGAAAGCACTCTTTAAATGTCGGGAATCGGAAGGAAAGGGATCTAATGTTGGTAAGGTCCATGAAAGTAGGAAGGAACTACAACTGTTCTAGATATCTACTTTTGGTAGATTTATAATTAAATGAATTTGAATAGCCAACCGGGGTATTTGACTGTTTCCAATGGAACTATTGTTAACTTGTTGTTTTGTGGTGGCAAGGAAGCATATAAAACTATTTCCATTGATTTTGCTCTTGTCAAAGACTTAAAGTATATTTTGTTTATGCAAGCTCTGCAATCAAATATTTTTTACCTTATTGCATGCGTACATCAGTTCAAATTTTTCGAGGACCTATCCTTCCATTCCTCAAAAAGAAAACATAAAATTTATTCATCTTACACCTTGTAACTACGCTTCACTGTACCTCATAAATCAGCAACTCAACACCTTTGCGCCAACAAGCCAATTGTAGAGTGGAAAGACTACTACCTCTGGCCATAACGAACGTGTAGCTCAGGGACTAACATAAAAACGCTTAAGTCTCAGAATTTATGACATATTCCAGGTCCATAGAGTGCCAGCCGAGATGATCAATTTTCAGCACTTCTAGTGTGGAGATTATTGGGCTTGGATTACATACGGCCTCAGCTCTCAGAGGTTCCGCATCCGCATGTATATCATTCGAGATTTCCACCTCCGAGTGATTTACATTCCTTGGTAGGTTCGAATTTTTACAGGACTCTTTTTTAACGAACGATTCCAACATCACTTCTCCATTTCATTTCCTCACAGGACGGAAATCTGTGACAGGATGAAAATGAGATATGTATAACTAAGAAGCTTTGAAAATAAGTGGAAAGTAGAACGATTTTAAGGGCTTGTGTTGCCGTAAGTGTTATGTTAATGCACGTTTATGAAAGTTGTGGATACAATAATATTTTTTTACAAAGATAGTCCATGATAATGCCATTATTTAAAACAGATGTTTCATCTAACATTTATCTTGAAAGCTGTCTGCAACACTATTAGGAAATTTCTACTCAAAGGGCGAAGAAATTATACCTCTGATATATTCACACTCACATTCCTCGTGTGTGCTGTAGGTGCGGTGGTGCCACACTAATAGCAGGTTCATATAAATCCGCTTAAATTATAAAGAATTATGCCAACGAAGCCCGTTATTGTCATGTAAAACGAGTATAATTATGAAGTGGATTGCGGCGGGATAAAACCTTGACTGAGGCCATGTCATACATTTCAGAAGAATGTTATCAAATGTAATCTAGAGATGACAAATTATGGGGCTAGGTGAAAAGAAATTCAAGGATTCCAAGTTACCCCCATATGATTACGCAGAACAGAATACAAATTTTTGCCACTGGACAGAAATTCATAACGTATCTAATTAGCCCCGATGAAAAGTTTAAATGTCAAAGGGTTAAATTTGTGTTAATTTAGGGGACAATCCGATTAGCAGGAAATGTTTTTACGCAACTTAATATTGCATGACATCTGGAAAGACTTCATCTGACCTATATGGCTTAACTGTCTTGACAAATGAAATATCCGATATCCTGTACACAGGACAATCTCCTGTCAGTTCCAAATCGTATAGTGTTCTTACACATGAGCTGCTACAAAGTTATCATAGTTTCATGGTTGGTGAAGCGCAGAAGGTAGAGATGAAATTGTAGACACTGTCACAAACTATTAATTTTGACGGTATAATGTAGTCCTGAATAAACTTTCCTGAAAATGACGTATGAAGTAGAATTTAAAGGGGATTGTTGATTGTCTAATCTGAAAGGGCTGAAGGTGACATTTTGCCAGTTTGGGCTTAATTGATCGCTTTGTATGTTGCAAATAGAAGTTGTTTCAAGAGAAAGAATTAAGTACAATTTTTCAACAAATATTACTGCGGGCCCAGTCAGTTAAAATCTAATTTAATCCAAGTATGAAACCGCAGTATTCAGTATTTAGATACTACTTGGTATCATAGTTTTGCATTTGATGAAATTTAGTTAAATTAATTTCATTGTGAATGCGTGCAGAATGTCTATATTATTGCAATTTATTTTTAGTCCAGTTCTTAGAAAAAAAGACAAATTTCTTCTGAAAATATTATTGAAAATTAATTATAAATATTTTTTGCAGCAATATTAAACAAGTTGGGTAAACATACCTACGCTCATGTCAGAAAGGTTTTGTATTCAATTTACAAAATGCAGTCACCAGATCGAATCAAATCAAGAAACATGTCAAAGACGTTTTATTGGAGAAAATATGAAATACGAAGATAATACTATTTTCAACAAAGTTGAACGAATTTCGACTTCTGAGGTTTTTGGCATTGTTATACTCATAAATATCTCCCTTGATAATTATTTCAGATGTCCATCCGCGACGGAGGAAACACATTTTTCATGTATTTCCCCTCCGTGCCTCCACTGAAGCAAAAACTGACAGTTTAACAACTGTTTTGCAAAGCTCCCATGAAAACTTTCATTCCATACTCATATCGGCTAAGTTTGATGAATTTTTTTTCAGGGGCCACTCTCCTGTACTGAAATCATCGATTCATGGCCAAATTTTTCGAACCCTAGAATCGTTACAAAACCCTTTTGCTAAGAGCTCTCTCCCGCCTCCTTGACTTGTTTTACTTATGAGCATTAATTGTAGGTGCTCATCTTCAGTCATTCATTAAATTGAATCAAGTGTTCAAAGCATGTACCTTAAACGTTGAAGTTGGGAAAAATTAACTCAAAATTATTCAATCTTCGCATTTAAAACAGCCACTATTTTGTTTTACGATTACTGATACCAATAACTGAACCGATTCTCATAAATATACATGACACCTATCATTCCTGAAATTTTCATGCAAATCCTAGCAAAACTGTAGTGTCTGAGTCGGTAAAAAGCGCATGTTGTTCCATCGCCATATGTTGCCATAGCAATATATGCAGCGCATATAGTTCCATAGTAATACAGGAAAATTCAAAGCGCTATAACTTCGCTAAATATGATTCAACCTTTATGAATCTCTCAGGAAAGATCAATCTTATAAATAGACATCCACTTACTGAATTTCGTTGAATTTAAGGGTACCGTTAAGATTTTATTCAAGAAAACATAAAATCGATAAATCATACTATTACTAACAAAGTTGAGTGAATTGCGACTTCTAACGTATTTGTTGTTGTTGTACACACCACGGCCTACATTCCTGATTTTTTTCAGATTTTTCGGATCACAGGTGTCCAATCGCGAGGGGGGAGGACACAAATTTTTCGTGTATTTCCCCTCCCTGTGCGCCTCTCAAAGCAAATTGAAAAGTTCTCATCAAGATCTTTCATTTGATACCCATATCGGCTACCTTCCATGTAATTTTTTTTGGGGGGTCACTCTTCCATATGGGGAGACCCCCCTTAAATACGTTATAAAAATTTTTTGTAGTTGAACTTTGAAGAGATCACCACTTTACACCTACGCACAAAATTTTTTGTTTCTAGCTTAAGTAGTTTCCGAGAAAAACTGCTGTGACACACGGACGGACGGACAGACTGGTCGCGAAACTAGTAGGGTTTTGTAAAATTATTTTACAAAACGCTAAAAAGAATGTCTTATTTCCTTTCGGAAAACTCATTTTAAAATCTAGAACTCATGATTTACTCGTATTATATAAAGAGTAGTCCAACCAAAACGCATGACGTTAATTGTAAATAAAACAAAAATTTTCAGTAAATTATGTTAATATTTTTTATTATAATATCTATGACAATTGTGTGTAAAACAAAAAACCACCCAAATGCTGGCCACGGCTACGGGGACATACTTGTATCTGATGGTCCATATTTTAAATGACTCTGAGACATAATTGAGCTTCAATGTCTTTAATGTGCTGAGTTATCACATTCTTTAGCTCTTGAATTGTTTTTGGCCTATTGACGTACACTTTTTCTTTTAAATATTACCAGAGAAAGAAGTCCAACGGTGTCAAATCACATCATCGTGGCAGCCAATTAACATTGAATTTCTCGCACAAAAATACCATTGTTTCGTTGGCTATGTAACAAGTGGCACCATCCTGTTGGAACCACAAATCATACAGGTCCATAACCTCAATTTCTGGCCACTGGAAGTCCGTTGTCATCTCGCAAAAGCGAACACCATTCACGGTAACTGCTTGGTCGTCCTCATTTCTGAATAAGTACGGCCCGATGATGCTTCCAGCCCATAAACCGCACCAAACAGTCTTTCTTTGTGGATGCATCGTCTTTTCAACAATCACTCGTGGATTCTCATATGCCCAAATGTGGCAATTCCGCTTGTTAACGAATTCACTGAGATGAAAGTGTGCCTCGTCGCTGAAGATGATTTTCTTTGTAAAGTCACCATTCCCTTCTGTCTGTTCAATCAACCATTCGGCGTATCGCCGACGCTTGAAATGGTCAGAAGGCTTTAACTCTTCAGTTAATTGAACCTTGTAAGCGTGTAAATTCAAATCTTCATTCAAAATTCGCATCAGTGATGTTCATGAGATGTTCAATTATTGGGCACGATGACGAGTCGAGGTTGGTGACTCTTCTGCCACACTATCGCGAACAACAGCAATGTTTTCCGCAGCACAAACTGGGCGAGCATACAACGGTGATTTCACATTTTCTACAGACTCGGTTGCCTGAAATTGCGCACAATTCTTCCGATTGTGGACGCATTTGGTCGATTATGTTGACAAAAAGAAATCACGAAGTGCACAAAATGTATTTTGATTTGAACGCCCATTTTCGTAAAAGGCTTCAACAATCTTAACGCGCTGGTACATTGTGTATCTCTCCATGGTTAAATTTGTCAAACACTGAAACAAAGAAATGTCAAATTAAGTTCGGCGGGAAACTTGACGTTAAGGTGTGACTCACAATTAACATCATGCATTATGGTTGGACCACCCTTTAGGTGTGTTTCAGAATGGAGCAAACTGCTTAGTCTTAAAGTTAACATCCCATTCCTAGATAAGGAAATCAAGTTTTACCTTAAGACATAATTTAAAATTATAATGACAAAGCACTTTCAAGTTCAATTTTGAAGTTTTGTCACATGATGCTATAAATTCCATACACATAAACAGTTAATCGATGATATGTGTGTGTATAAGGATTACCAAATATTATTAGTATAAAGTATCCAATGTGTGCTTAGCGAGAACGAAATCACTCAAGTGATCGCTGACTATGTTAGTTTTTTTGTAGTAAGAAACTGAAGCCTTGTTATGATCTGAGTGTAGCAGCCCTGGACAGGCAAGGTATCTGACCTACTCACTAAACACTATGCTGCTATGTACCGACTCCAACTACATGGATTTTTGGCTGAAGTAAAAGTTTAAAATTTTGAAGAATCCAATCAGAAACTGAACGTGCAAAGCGCCTTATCTTAGTCTTACAAGCTATGGAATATCGAATAATTTTGTCGTGAGACATAAGATTTAAGGTTAGAATATTAGTTTTAGGAGATAAGGGAGGTGGGCGAGATATTTGAGTAGAGGCAATAAATGGAAATTCATGTCGGTGCAAAATTTTTGACCTGGTATATCCTAGATTCAAAGGCCTATCAGTTTTCAAGTCGTATACGCATAGAGGAAGCTAGTACAGGATACAGAAGAACTTATTTGCCATCATGCGCTTTACGAGCATACATCATTCAACGTCATTTGGCACAACAACAAAAATCCGACCAACTCAATAGAGAACCGGGATGGTAGTATCTAAATCACCGAAAATTCTTTATGACTGCATTTATCACATTGACACCCTCACATTGGCGCACTCATCAAGACTGCCATAGCTAAAACAGTCGCATTCCTCGATAACAAAGCCACCAGAATCTGCAGCTACCATGCGATCGCAGTAAGATTAGCATCACTTGTGTATTCAATTGAAGAAGTAAGTGCTAAATAACCAATCGTACATCCAACAGCAATAGCATCTACAACACATAATAAATCAGCAAAACCGCGGTAGGCATAAAAAGCTTTTACCCAGCTGAGGCATTTGATTATCATAATGCAACTACGCGTCGGTCATACGCTGCAATGCAATCGCAGTAACATGAATATCAAAAGCCCACTCAAGAACAGAAGCAAGGGCAGCCACAATCACAACAGCATTTGCAATACACACTGCACCAACAGCACTACCAGACACAACAAACCTATCACAAGTTAAGGCTTATTGCCATCCTGTGGTACCCCCACTTCCCATTTAAAGTGACAGAGTAGATGGAAACCGTCAATGCTCCTTTGATCATATTAAGCATAAGACGCGAACAAAGACTTAGCAAACAAAAAGAGTAGCCACGAAAAAACAACGTTGACCTGATAGATTTCCTCTCCGTGGATTCTGGTTGTGAGGATGAGATTGCGGATGGAGTCAAAGGCTAGGGTGAAGATAGGTAGGAAAAGGTCATGTGAGCTAGCCTATTTTCTTCCAGGAAAAATATATACCTTAATTAAGAAAAGCTCTCAATCTTCTCATCATCATCTATAGTGTGACCGATCAAACCGGGCTTTGGCCTCCAGGATTCATCTCCACCAATCATCACGGTTCTGCAAACTCGTTCACCAGTCGATCACTCTCAGCAAAGATCTGCTATCAGCTTCAATTGTGTCTTTCCAACGAGTGCTTGGCCTTCCCGCTAGACGTCCACCTTGTGCTCTGCTTCCGAGTGTTCTTTTTAATAGCCAAGATAGGTCAGGGCATCACAAAAATACTCTCCATCACTCTCTTTACACGGCCTGGCTTCGTCTTTAACGAAATTTTCCTCTTAAAATTGTGGTTACTCATTGATCTTTCAAAAAACCGGTACCAGACCATCTTCCAAATGATGAATTGGCCTTCTAGTTAAAGAAATATTTGGGTTTTTACATTTTCTGTGGTTATTTTTATTATTTGACATGACTTGCTTATTCCTTCCAAACGATCGATGTTCCAAGCTTCAACGACTTACGAACACATTTCTCCATTACCGTAAATGCATAGTATGAATTTTACTCGTATTATAAGGTACCCAAATGAGAAGTACTGATGCAGGTCAAGCGAGCAGCATCATTAGAAAAGCATACAAAGTGGTGAAGAGCTTAACCAAGGTAGACCACGCTCAGTCGTGGTGAGATCGGATACATCATTGCTGATGAAAACAGAATTAAGCAAAGGTGGGCATCATATTTCAAGAAGCTCATGGACCATCCGCACAGCTCCAGAGCGTCGCAGCCTATCAATATTCCTGGAGAGCTTCTATTGGCCCCACCAACTCTGGATGAACTTTGTTCCACAATCAGAGCCCAAAGGATTAATAAAGCGCCGGACATCGATGAGATTAAAGAAGAATTCATTGAATGTGGTAGCAGTGTTCACAAAGCCATCCAAAAAGTCCATTACATTTGGCAACAACAACAAATATCAAACGAGTGGGGCCAATCAATTGTATTTTCCATCCACAAAAATGGTGACAAGCTACAGTGCAAAAACTATAGAGGCATAGCACTACATTGCAGGGCAAACAAAATATTTTCAAAGATTTTAGAAAACCAAATCGGATCATACACCAACATTATTATTGCACAACATCAAGGTGGTTTAAAAGCAGGTAGATCGACAACAGACCAATTGTTCACAATCAAGCAGGTAACTGAGAAATGCTGGGAGCTCAGCATAGACATGCACCAAGTTTTCGTTGACTTCAAGCAAGCATACGACAGTATTGATTGTAACGTACAGTAAAAAATAATGCTTTGGCTTGGCATCCAGCGAAATAAATTCATTCTAGCAAAATGACAATGACGTCGACGACCTCCAAAGTCCGCATCAATAATCAACTCACCGATGCCTTTGACAAAAATATCGGACAAAAGCAGGGAGATGAGCTGGCCCCATTGCTATTCAATTTGGCTCTGGAGTACGTCATAAGAAGCTACTTATCGATACACGAGGAGCTTTACTCTTTAAGTCGATCCAAGTGGTAGCCTATGTGGATGACATCAGCATTTTGTCACGGTCATTAACAACTGCCAAAGAACTCTTACTGAAACTCGACACCGACGCAAAACTAGTAGGGCTACAAATCAATGAAAATAAAACAAAGCTCATGACGCAGTCGAGTGAAAATACCTCAAATGCACATAATATCGCACTTGGCGAATAAAGTATCAAAAATGTGAGTGAATTTGTGTATTAAAGCGCCAAAATAACGAAAGCTCGTAATGAAGGAGACAAAGACCCTGAAAAAATAAATTCATATTCAGTATTGACGATCTTGAGGCCAGCTGTAGACACGTAAAACAAAGCTCCAAGAGTATAAATCTGTGATAAGACCTGTGTTATACAAGGTGCTTTCAATAATAAACGAGACCTTTGTCATGAAAATTTTTTGGTAGCGCCATCTGTAAATGAGATAGTGCGTTGAAAAGTTACTTCCCTCCTGACTTCCAGTCAAAGTTTGGTGACATTCGGTTCAGTGGAAGCGAAGTTATTGCGTCTAAAGTGACAGTATGTTTGTGTCGTCGGTACAAAAATGAGTTTCGAATAAAGAGCTAATATCAAATTTTGTTTTAAAATCGGTAAAACGTTTACCGAAATATTTAAATTGATGAAGAAAGCTCATGAGTGGTTAACTCATTTTAGAGATGGTCATGAGGACATAAATGACGATGAATACATGGGCCGCCATAATCAGTGATCACTCCAACGAAATCGTGCGTGAATTTATCAAAAATGAGCCGAAATCATCGTTGGAATTCATAGAATCGGATTTGAATATCTCCAAAACATCGATTTGTTGCATTTTAACCAGTCAATTGGGCTTACGAAAGGTCTGTGCACGTTTTGTTCTGCACAAGTTAACTGATGACTAAAAATGCCCAGTATTCAACATTTAGAGACTGATTTTTTCACTGATTTTTTGACTAGAAATGGCATTTTAACTATCAATCACTCACCGTATTCGCCTGATATGGCTCTCTGTGACTTCAACCGATTCAGAAAATTGCATTTGGCCATGAAAAGAAAACGCTTTGCGTCCGTAGAGAGTATCCAAAAGGCTTGTATCGACATCCTGAAGGAAGTTCCGGTCAATAACCTGAAACACTCTTTCGAAAAGTTTTTAGATCATTCAAAAAATTGTATCGGGGCCGAAAGAGACTATTTTGAATAAATAAACTCGAATTTATCAAAACAAAGATCTTATCGTATCTATTTTAGCTCAGTTTCCTTTATTTTAGAACGCACCTTGTACAATGGGTGTGAAATATGGAACCTAACTCAAGCAACCGCAATTATATTGAACATCTTTGAGTCCTAAGGTGAAAAATTGGAGTGAAGCTAGAAGGAGACCAATGGCAAATTCGATACAAGCATGAGCTCTATTAAATTTTTAACGAGCTTGAGGTCTCAACGATTGTCAGACTGTGGAAGCTGCAATAGGCTGGCTACATGAATCGTATGGATGAACAATAGATACCAAAAAAGGCATTCGTTGGGAAAACTGAAGGACGGAGACCTGAGGGGAAACCAAGGAAATGCTGGTCTGACTCGGTCGACGAAGACAATTCATCGCTGCGCGGATTTCGAAATTGCAGGACGCGATCTACAGATCCAGACAGTTGGAGACGCTTGTTGCAGGAAGCGAAGACCCGAGGGGGGCTATAGTGCTACGAAGAAGAAGAAAAAGCTTAATGGCTGTTCCTTCAGCCACCGGTTCTTCTTTTTCTAACTTAGATTCAATTTTTGCTTAGCGTGACTGTATCCTAATGGGCCAGGTCCAGTTGATAGTTCTCCTTGGGGTAGAGCATAAGTAGGAGCCAGTAGTTAGGAAGTTCTATTTGTACTCTCAATATATTTTAATGATCGTATCAATTGTCATTCCTTCAACCTCTTCAAAATCATCTTCTTCCATTAGCTACCCGGATCAAGAACAAAATCAGGATTTAAGATTCTGTCATCATCAATATTCCATCTTCTGGTAAACCGCTGTTAGCCTCTTGGAAAAAAAATATAATAGTGTCAAATGTACGATACTAGATGCACTTAGTAATGCAATGTACCAGAGCTGGTACACACCATAAATATCAATTATGTTCAAACAATATCGAAAATTATTCAATACCTCCGATAAAAAGCAAAGTAAAAACACTAAACTTTTAGATTCACACAGTTTTTATTGTTTATATATTTTTTTCCATTCTGAAAGCTTTGTTACTCACTGCTCTTCTAGAAATCGAGATAAGTTCAAACGCAATACGTTTTTGTCAAAATTCCACCGTAAACTGAGTATAAGCCATATTTAGAACTTGAAGTGCGTTTTGTTCTAGTGTGAGAACTATGCTTTATAACCCAAATAGTCTTTTTCGTTATATTTTATAAGCCAAAATTTGGAATGTTCCAGTACTGTCCCATGATCACACAAAAGGTTAAGTTCTCATCAATAACCAACTCACCGATGCTTTTGGTACAAATATCAAATTGGGCCGACTTGACTCTGGAGTATGTCATCATAAAGCTACCTGTTGATACACAAGGTACGTTATTATGCAAGTCATGCCAAGTGGTAACCTATACGGACGACATCAACATGCTGTCATGAAGGTTTTTCCTGAAACTCGACAACGAAGCAAAGGTAGTGAAGCTTCAAAACAATGAGAATAAAATAAAGTTCATGATGCAGTCGAGGAAAAATACCTCAAACACCTAAACAATCAGCCCCAAAATAACTAAAAGCGCCAAAATAACTAAAAACGCTAATAAAAGATACGAAATTCGTCGAAGCATACAGCTCGCAAATATAATATTTTATTCAGTTTTGATGATTTTGAAGATCAGCTGCATACACAGGAAATCAAAGCTTCAAGTATAGAAACCTGTGAAAAGACCTGTGCCATGCTATGAGTGTGAAATATGGGCAACGTGTCCTGAGGCGAATAATCGGAGCGAAATTAGACGGGGCAAATTCGATACAACCATGAGTTGTATAACATTTTTAGCTGTTACAATTTTTGCCGTTGAAATTGAGAGTTTGTCTCTCAGTTGCATGCGCCGAGATAATGAAGGTGTTTTGAGAACGGACACTTCAAGATATTCAAAGCTTTTGAATTGGAATTTATAAATATGTTGGAAATGATCGGGTCTTCTAATTAATATGCTGGTACCACTCCCCCCATCACCGTTTACCCTATCGTTTCTTACAAATTCAATTCATGTCGTTGAGTGCCATGTGTACACGTGGGTTTCAGGGAGAAAAACGATGTCAGGTTTTTGCTTATAAATGAATTCAAGGAGACAGTGACGTGAATTTCCGATGGCATTTCCTGGCCAACTTAGTGCTGCTACTCGGTTGCATTCCTCGCCACGGTTCCTTGTCCGTTGAGCCTACTGCCGAAGCTAGTGACACTTCCTTCGCTTATCAGCGACTTCAGTTGATCACCACTGGGGGCTTGTCGTGCTGGGGTTTCTAACGGAGCATAGAAGCGTTACAAGCAGTCGTGATGATGCTCATAATTGAGTTCACCATGTTTTGAGCTGCCAGTTCTTCCATCCCCTGAAAATATCTCTGCAGCAGGGTGCCTGCTGTGAGCACCTCAACAAACCTCACCACGTTCATCTTTCCAATATTCCATCCAATAATAGAAAGCCAAGAGCATGCACATTGAGAGATAACATCGCTTATCTCAAGCAGAATGCACTGATGATCACTGGTTGAGTCTGATATTGGAGATATTTGAAATGGTGTTACGAAGTTTTGTTCCCAAGAAGTCGATGACTGAGCTGACATTCTGGTAAGAACATTAATTTTTTCATAGCCAACACATGGAGTGTGTGATAACCCTTCTTTGAATGTTGCATCATTAAAAGCAAGTTTATTTATGAACGGTGCTATATCAGCCAATATCTTAGAAGATTCTACTTCGATATTGTCTTTGTCAGCGACGCAGTGCTCTATTTCATGAACTTTATTGATGAAATCATGGTGCTTGAAAATGCTTTCATCAACCGGATATTGCTCTTTTGCACGGAAACTACTTTCAGCTATCTCTCCGCTTTGAGCTCTTAAATATGCACATCCAAAAACGTCCACAATATCATACCGTGTCAGTGGAATTGCATTACTCCTAATTCAAGTTCTTATTTCTTATTTTTTAAGCGGTCCCACAATGACCTATCAAGTAGCTGAGTATTGTGACTAGAATGTGCAGGAATGGAAAACAAATGTACGTGTTTTTTTTTTAGCAAGATCTATCAATCCAATATTTCTTGTATGTTCAAAATAAACAAAACTGAAGCTACTTCTGTTTGTGAAACGTGATGTAATAAGTGCTAAAGCCATTTTGTGAATAAGTTGGCTTGAATCAGACCAGAAATGTGGTATCCATAGATACCGCATAGAGGTGCACCCGTCATCAAAAGTGGATGGTTTCTTTTCCTCGGTAACATCATCAAAGATGGGTTAAAAGAAGCTGCAGCACTTGTACACATAACGCAAGTTATCAAAAAAAACCCTTTCAGCTGATGTTAAAGCTCCAGTTTGTCGTTACCCTTTTTTGGCTCAGTACTCGGAATATTTGAGATTGCGAAACGTTTTGGCCAGTTTCTTCTTCTTCGTAGAACTACAGCTCCTCTCGAGCGGAAAAGCGCCTCCACGTGTCTCGGTCCATTGGCCGCACCCTCCAGCTTCGAAATTTGTGCTGCGACGAACTGTCTTCGTCGACCGAGTCAGACCAGCATTTTCTAGGTTTTTCCACTGGTCTGTGCTCTTCAGTTCTCCCAACGAAACCTTTTTGGGCATCCACTGTTCGTCCATATCATTCATGAGGCCATTGCATTGCGGCTTTCGCAGTCTGACAATCGTTGAGACCTCCGGCTCATCAAAAATTTCATACAGCTCACGGTTGTATCGAATTCACCAATGAGCCCCACATAGCTCTGCTGCAATTATTCGCCTCAGGACTCGTCACTCAAAGATATTCAATATATTTGCGGATGCTTGGGTTAGGGTCCATGTTTCACATCCATAGCATAACACAGATCTTATCACAAATTTGTATACTTAGAGTTTTATTTTCCTATGTATGCAGCTGGTCTTCAAGATCGTCAAAACTGAATAAAAAAGTTTATTTGCGAGCTGTATTTTCCGGCGTATTTCGTCCCTTCCATTACTGCTTTCCGTTATTTTGGTGCCTAAAAACACAAATTCACTCACATTTTGGATGTTACATTCGCCAAATGTAATATTTGTGTAATTGAGGGATTTTTCCTCGATTGCGTCATGAGCCTTGTTTCATTCTCATTGATTTGAAGCCCTACTAGGTTTACTTCGCTGTCGAGTTCTTTGGCAGTTGTCAATGACCACAACAAAATGTTGATGTCGTCCGCATAGGTTACTACTTGGCTCAAATTGTATAGTAATGTAACTCGTGTATCGGTAGTTCGCTTCCATATGATGTATTCCAGACGTTACGGCCAAAACTAACGTATGCTTTGCTTGAAGTTGACGAAAATTTGGTGTACGTCTATGTTCAACTCTCAGTATCTTTCAATTACCTGCTTAACTGTGAACCGTTGGTCTGTTGTCGGTCTACCTGCTCTAAAAGTAGCTTGATACTCCCCAATAAAACTGTTGGCATGTGATCCGATTTTGTTTTCTAAGATCTTTGAAAATATTTTGTACGCCGTACAAAGTAGTGATATGCCTATGTTATTTTCGCATTGCAGCTTGTCACCTTTTTTGTAGATAGGAAATATAGTTGATTGGCTCCACTAGTTTGGCATAGGTTCTTGTTGCAAAATGTGCTGGATGACTTTATTAATAACTTTAAGAGCACTGGTGCCATCATATTTGATGAGCTCGACTGGAAGCTCATCGATGCCCTGGGTTTTTATATTTTTTTGGGCTTTGATGATGGAAAAAACTTCATTCAGAGTAAGTGCTGCCAATTGAAGCTCTCTAGGAATATCTTTAAGCTCCGATGTTCTGGAGCTATGCGGAGAATTAAGGAGGTGGTAAAATATGATGCCCATCGATAATATTGCCAATGTCATCATAACAGAGTGTGGTTTTGAGCTGATAACCACATTTCAGGCCTTTCATTACCTTTTATGCTTTTTTTGTGTTGTTGCTCATTTGACTTACATCTACACTTCTCAATTGGTCATCATAGTATATCCTTTTCTAAATTCAAATTAACCTATTCACTACCCTTCAGAGATTTTGAAAGTGTTAACGCTTTGTCCCGGTTTTCCTACCTGCGTATTCTTTGCACACCTGATACTTTCTGTCTAACGCATTCTGGCGCTCATCGTCAAACCAATCCTATTGTGTGTTCTAGCATGTTCTTAATAGCTGCTTTCATTTTCACCCAGAGCTCGTTGCTTGTCTTAACTGATGCATCTGATAAGATGGGAGCCAGCTGGTCGTTGAGGGTCTCCGTGAAATTTTCGGCCTCGGACACCGTTTGGAGCCTTTCGATGTCAAATTTTTGTAGCGGGCTGGTCTTCGTCGTATATACCTTCGACTTACCGCATCGATACGTTCAGTTGATCAAGTAATGATTTGAGTTACAAGTGACACCTGGGTATGTTCGGACGTTAACTATGCTCGAGAGTCAACCTTGTTGGATCAGATCATGGGCGATCTGGTTGTGTGTATTGCCATCCGGTGATACCCACGTCATTTTATAAATGCGTTGATGTGGGAAGCAAGTGAAACGTATGACTAGATTTCGGCTATATGCAAAGTTAATCAGGCGCTGGCCGTGGTGATTTGTTTCTTCGTGGAGGCTATATCCTCCAGTCGTTGCCCGATGAGATAGCTCATTGCCAACCTTAGCGTTGAAATCACCCAGAATTATTTTTGTATCGTTTGTAGACAATGAGTCTACTAGTCTTTCCAGGTGATTGTAGAACATTCACTTAATTTCTTCGTTGTTTTTTCGGTCGGGGCTTGAACATTTATCAGTAAGATGTTGAAGAATTTTGCTCTTATACGGGTTGCAGACGACCGTTGATTGGCTGTTTTAAAATTAATGATCTGCGATTTGAACTCACTATCCACACTGAAGGCCTTATACGACGTTGTTGCCGTGAGTTTAATCCATTCCGGGGACCTTCTGCAGGTTTCAAAACATTGCAGGGTTTTCCAGGGACGGGGAGTTAGCCCATTGTCCAACTTCCATTCTGGTGGCATGCTTATTACTTCGATTCCGTTATCAGGTGTGGAAGACTTGCCTTCACCCTCTTACGCCCCACAAAGGAGGCGTAAGTAGGAATTAACAGTAGAACGGTAGATGTATTTACTGTTATTAGCATTTCTCGGCATTTATTGCCCTATTTTAGGGGAACCTGTACGCATTATGTGCTATCCCGAAAACATTCACTGTCATTTAATTATGGGCCTTGGGATGAGGAATTATGGAAGCTATGGGCTGGGTAAACAAAGGGTTCCCTCCTCCTTTCTGAAATGGGCTTTGGACCATGTACGGCGGAGTTATGCCAGTCTCATCAACATTGAAAATTCTATTCAGAGGGAGTTTATATTCTTCCATCAATTTCTCATAAATGTTAAAAAAGTTGGTAACATCTTCTCTGTTAAATTGAAAGTTGGCGATGCCTTGTTAAAAATGAATTTAGTCGGTCTTTCCAGTGCTTTCATTTTTTGTTGAAAATAAATGAGACATATTGTTTTTCATCGCAAGCTGATAGGCTAAACTCATGACGTCTCTTTGTACTAAGCCGAATAAGTTGGCTTCCATTACTGGCAAATATCGGATGAGCTGGTTTTTTCGATTAATGTGACAAAGGAGGCTTTCCACCCGATTACAAGTCACTTCGTCTGATGCGAATTTCTTTTGAGCCGCTAGCCGTCTCAAAGTAGTTCGCGGTACGTTATAGAGTTTGGAAGCTTTCAGTGAACCAATCGTGTTGCTTCTCAAATCACCAATTGCCTTGCACATTGTAATTTTGTAACAATATAGTAATTGCCATCAAAACTATAAACTTTAACGATAAAGTACTTGCCATCAAAACTATCAAATAATCTGTAATGTGACGACTACGCCCAGGAATCGAAGTGATTCCGATCCCGAACCCTTGTAACCTGCCAGATGGATATGTCCTCGAAGTGCCAGCGGACTTCATCTGTTGTGCGGATATCGTTGTGCAGAAAATATTTTTTTTTCTGTCCAAATATTTAGATCCGTGGATATAAATATTCGGAATATAGAATTAATCCAACCCCGGCACATTTCGAGACATAGCCATCTGGAAATGCCCCTCCACCGTGGCCATCGAGAAAACTATGCCACTGGCGACATCTGAAGAAGCACATTTCCGCCATATGAAGTGCCATTCCACGCACATATGTTTTGTCCGAGGTGACAACCGGAAATCTTGACAGCACATGGAGGCGCGAAACGTCATCGAAAAGTTCTTCGTGAGAATATCGAAGGTATTACAAAACCAGCTATACGTCGTTTGGCGCGACGTGGTGGAGTGAAGCGTATTCCCTGTTTAATCTGTGAAGAAACGCGTGGTGTGCTTAAAGTGTTTTTGGGAAAACGTTATTCGTGAGGCAGTGACATTCACCGGAGCATTGCCTCAGGCTGGAGCATGAAGCTCTGTCAAGGTCGGAAAGGAGCAACAGGCAAATTAGGAAAGAGGTTAGTTTAGTTAAGAAAACTTAGAAAAAAAAAAAAAGAACAATTTCTCTTAATGAATCCAGTAGGAGAATAATTCAACACCAAAATGATTTGACGCTTCTTAATGCGGAAATTCGAAGTAACGCTTGCTACCTTGTTCAGATTGATCAATTGGCATATCGCTTGCAATCCGCAGTACAGAGTGCAGTCTTCGGTAAAATTGATGAATATCTAGCTCGCGAAAACTTTCCTCACCGGATGCCAAAGCAATCATTCGATTTATGTCGACAATTATGCGAATACTCTAACGACTTATTGAGCAAAATGTTAGCATTTGAGCCTCGATCTCGCCCTTCTGCCTTGATGTGTCTCAAACACGAATACTTTGAACAGGAGCCAATGTGACGGATGTCCACTAACGAAATTGATATCATTGCTGTAATATATAGTAATAGTTTTAAGTGACATTCACACATTAGAAACATATATACATATAGTATGTAAACTGAAACGCTTTGGATGTTAAGTATGTTCGGTAATGTAAGGTACAAAACGATACCTCCCAACTTTACCGATGAAGCTTCTTTGGACGCCCTCAAATTTACGATTTGGTAGTAATCGTATAGAAGTAGTTATAAGCATTTATACTAATATAGTGTGCACAGAGCTAGGCACGTACAACTCAAAATCATAATAGTCGACTATGTGTTCAATATTCTTTGGTGTTAGGTACCTATTAACGAAAAGCAAGTGATATGATGAAATATCGGCAGTAGCACCATTTTAGACTACATTCATCAGCTGGTTATATAGAAAAGATGTAAAACCGCGAACAGTCGTTGATTAATAGATCACAAAAGAAGTATCAAGTTGAAAAGAAGACAAAACAAATGGAAGACTTAGTGCAAGTCAAAAGTAGATCTCTGTTAGTAGAATGAACTCACCAACGACTTGACAGAATCATAATGGTCTTATAAGGAATAGTCAGAGAACAGTGATATCAATCAAGTCAGCACCATTAACGCTCCTTCCACTTTCATAGATATTTTTTTATGAAATACAACAGCATATCACACTCCATTTTCAAGGTCCTTCTTCATGTTACTGAATACTGAATAGAGGATATGCCCCGTTTATTTATTTATTTGGAGGGTTCGCTTCTGACAACTATGAGTACTAGATGGTTTGTTGACCTACCACTTAACCAAAGGAATGTAAGCATTTTGCTGTTAGACTAGCCTTAGAGCGTTGTCTACCTGCCACGACGCTGGTCGGGTTGAAAGTTGTCTTAGCATCCTGACGAAACTCAGCTTGGCTCTATTCCACATATTTTCAAGAAGGTGTAGGTTTACCAAAACTACGGAGATTTTATCCGGCGAATGAGGAAAATTGATGGAGCAATTAAAGTAAACCCAAATATCCAGTTTAACACAACAGTATGAAGAAAAAATATATTTGCGTAACAACGCTTGGCCATTTTGATTATAAAAAAAGAAACAATTTTCTGTTTACTGCGTCTAACAAACTAACTTAGCAAGCCATAGACAAGATATGCAATAGATAACAATAATTAATTAATTAATTAATAATAAAATAGAAAAGGGATATTTTATATATTGACAACAGACCGATTTATAAACAATTTATCAAGATTAACTGATCATTTACACTACAAAGCCATTTGCCTGTTCCCCTAACACACACAATCAAACAAAGTATATAACTGAAAAAATAAAAGCCAAGGTGAACAAATATGTTAAACATACACTAAACATTCAACCCATGAAACAAAAAACAATAGTACTAATAATATATATTTACAAAAACATGTTTTAAAACAAACGAAAAACAAAAAACTAAATAAAAAGGATTCTGAGCGCAAAACCTCATACAAACGAAATAAACGGTAGAGTTGCGATAATATTGTGAAAATTTTAACAAAAGAGAATACGGTATAAACTTAATATTTTTGTTAATTGAAACATATGAGATAAATGCAATATTTTTTTTCAAACAAACTAAAGACATAGAATCTAAGTTAAAACTATTAAAACCTAAAAATCCTAAAAGACCTGATGGTTCGATTGATTACGATTGGAACGCTTACTGAACATTGAATTGTTTTCAAAAAAAACAACCCAACAATTAGCATTAGAATTAACAGTAAGAAGACAATGAAAGAATAGTAATAGAACTAAATATCATAAGAACTACAATCGTACAAAATGGTGCTAATAGTTTGTGAATTTTGTGACTTGTTACTACCCTTCACTCAACCTATACATACTATAGTATACAAACAGCTTTAGTTTCCATAGAGCCGAAATGTTTGCAATATATTTACGAAATGCTTTTCTGATTTTTATTGAAGCAATAAGCCGAAGAACAACAATAAATACAATAGTGTACTTACAATACGACCAGCCACACACAAATAAAAAAGAAAGTAATAAAATAATAGTTTGTATTTTCTAGTATCATTTTGTTACAAACAAGCAAGAAAAGTCCAACAATAAACAAAATACTGAAAGTAAGTGGCGTGGTTTAGAAAGAAACATAATCTCGAGCCGACTGTTGAAATACATAAATAATTCCATAATTTCTTTGATATGTTAAAATTACAAAATTCAATTCACTGAAAAATTCATGAAAATATTAATGAAGAATGAAAATAATTGAGAAAAATTGTGAACGGCACGGATCAAATACTGGAAATCTCGGAAAAGAAAGGCCATAATTGCAAGTTTTGTAGAAAAACTAACCTTTAAAATATATTATTATAATGCATGTAAATTAAGAAGGATTTTGAATTGTACATACAAAGACAAAGGAAGATACATAAATTGTAAGGTAGTGGTAAGAAAACAAAAAAAAAAAAACAAAATTTCTAAAGTATATGATAGAATAGAATACAACATGAATTGCTAAAAGTTAACCCACGACTTTCCTTTTCAGTGGTTCTTCTTTTTTTTTCAGGGGGAACAGAGAGTGTAGGGTAAGTATGCCGTCGCGAGGGTAGGGTTTCTGCAAATCCGCTGAAGTCGGTTTCGCGTCGCGCGCGGTACGCGGTACCTTTGTTTGTTTCGCCATTTCTTTAGAGTAGTTTTCTTCGGTTTAAGTTCGAGTAGTATATTTTTCGGTACCGCGTCGGTGAATCGGTAACGCGCCTATGGGATTTTGTAGCGTTTTTGATTTGAGATCTGTGGATAGATCACATCCAGAACTAACGTAATGTAGGTTTCTCGTTCTGGTTGAGTAATTGTTGACGCGTTTGAAAAACGGGCAAGTTCAGGTGACTGAAATATTGTGATTGAGCGTAATCCATTCGGAGACCCGCGACCGAAATCCTCTCCGAACTAGCTGGCCGACAAGCAGTCACCGCGTGAATGGATTACGGTGCACGGATTGGTTGACCTGTTGGTACCATCCGTTGGCACTACTCAGACTTAACGTCTAGAACCGATGAGAGGTCGGTTCCGCGTTCGAGCTGAAAGTAGAAATTCATTACAAATGGCGCCCAACGTGGGGCCCAAAAACATCCTAAGGGGGAAAGAACTTCGCGTCTTCTGACGAGTTGGTCCTTTACGGAGGATGTAAGGTACTTTGGTACTCGAGTCCCACTATCAGGAGCAGTGGAATTGTGTGATACACATTAGAGGTCGCTTCACGTGAGTTGTAGCTTCCGCTCTCCTTTGTTTGATTTTTTTTTCTCGCGACAGAATCCTTCCGATGTGTTGTCCCAGGTTAACCCCTGTAAGGACCTTCTATTTTCTTGATGGAACTGCCAGGCTGATGGGTTTACCTATCAGCATGGACTCTCAAGAAAATAGAAGGCTACCTTGCCTTTATGTCGCGGAAGGATTCTAACTATTTCTTATGCGTGTTAGACGAGTGGTATCGGTTCAACGTTCGGTGGCGTATGCTGGAGTCGCGAAGCCCGGAATGCTTCTACGCGTCGGGAACTTTGACCGCGTACAAAGTCGTTACGGTAGCTCTACCACTTGTCTCGTCGAGTCATTTAACGTAGATTAGAAACGGTTTTTGTAATGTATGTGGGTTATGGGGTAATTTTCGTAAATCGACCGAAGCACCCTTTCTTCGGCAGATTACCACGCACTCTCTTTTCCCGTTGGAGGAGTCGACCACTGAAAAGGAAAGTGTATCAACCAAAATTTTTTTTTCTCGTATTATATCTAGCTCGCCACTAACGGCCACTAATTTAGCGACAAGTTTATATTAGGACTAAGTACATTCTATATATTTTTTTATTTTATTTTAGCACCACAAGTAACACACACAAAATGGCAACGAAGCGGACCCCAGACAAGCGTTGGACCAGATCCAAAACGGTCCAATCAGCTAACTGCGGGATCTGTTTCGAAGACGTAGTGGAGGGCGTACACAGCGTGCGATTGGATTGTGGACATTTATTCCATCGTGCCTGTGTACAACAGCTCCTCCTCACGTCAGAACTGTGTCCCTTATGCCGGCGACCCATAGAGCGGACCGCCCTAGACGTCCCCCTCGGAACGCCCCTACCAACGCGTGGAGCAGTGGCGAAAGGAGCTCCAGAAGCCGAACCGTCACACCCACTCTTAGACCTGCAAGGAGCAGTAGGCGGTGAAGTTCCGGCTGCAAGTGTCGTGTCCGAGGTGACAACCATGCCTTCCGCCCACTCCATTGACACCCTCGTGGCGTTGATGAGGGATATGTCGGAGAGGATTGGCAACCTGGAGGGAAAGATCCAGAATCTCCCGTTGAGCCAACCACCCAGCCGCGTGAGAACTCCGCTTGGCTGGGAGCCAAATCCCAGTGTGGCGATGCCCCACTCCCGACAATCCGAGCAATGGGTCCCACCTCCAAGGAACTCGGGAATGGATCCCAGAGCTCCCGAATACAGACCGCGACACAGTACCGGACCTCCGTTGGTACCTCCAGCCCCCGAGGCAGTTCAGTACAACAGGTCAGTAGAGGATGTGATTCCCCCCGGGAACGCATTGACACTTTTCCGAGACCCGACGCCTCGTATCATGGAGAGTTGGCGCCTGAACTTTACAGGGTTCAACGATATGATATCGGCGGACCGGTTCCTTTTCCGGATTCAGGCGTTGATATCCAGCACCCTGGGAGGGGATTCCTCGGCCTTCCTCCGGCATGCACATCTTTTGTTCAGCGGCGACGCTGCCGACTGGTACTGGAGCTTTAAAGAGTCAACGCCACGTCCCACTTGGCACTCTTTCAGTGCAGCCTTCCGCAATCGATTTGAGGATGGCTTCACTGAGAGAGAGCTAAGAGAGCAAATAAAGAAACGGAAACAAGGCGCTCACGAACCGTTCGACCAGTACTACACCAGTATAGTGAGATTGAGCACTCGCCTGCGAAATACCATGCCCGAGGACGAATTAGTAGAAATTATCAGGGAGAACATGCGCTGGGATCTCCAGAACAGCCTGCTACATTTTCCCATCAACACCATACAGGGATTGCGCCTCCATGCGCGTAGACAAGAACACTTGGATGAGCGACGAGGTACCTTCCGCCCACAACCTCGCATAACGGGACCAAATCCCCGAAATCATCACACCGCGGAGTTGATGGCAGCAGACCACCTGCTTGCTGATCCAGTACCAGTACCGAGGAGCGGAGCACCACCGGAGCTTGAGGACCCAGCATTGATTGATCGACCCTCCCTTGAAGCAATTACAAGCCCGACGGTATGTTGGAACTGCCGACAACCGGGACATCGGTTCTACGCATGTCCAGCGGAGCCAACGCTTTTCTGCTACCGATGCGGGAAGGCCGACACATACGCACCTGACTGTGCAAATTGCAAAGGGCGAAAAAACTTGCCACCGAGTGCCGCGACCACCCGTCGGCACTCCTAGACCCCGGACGAACCAATCCAGACCCCATCACCAGCTATGACCCAGCTCCCATCATGACTCCAACTCTGCTGACTCGCACCGCTAAACACAGTTCTCCCGAAGTTCCACAACCGACGCCGTCCTTCGCCGATGCCAACGCGCAAGGGAATGATAGCGAGGCGAAAGTTCCTTGGCATGTAAAACCTTTTCATGTCAGGCTGCGGAATTACTTGGCTACTCGACAGCGCATCTTCCATGAGGAGTTGGTCACAAATGTCCCACCGCGAAGCAAGCGAGCCACGCGTCGGATGCGGAGCTTCTGGAGAAAAGTCAGGCAGTCGAGAAAAAGGTTGAAGGACATATACTTAGACGAATTATTGAGGGATGATGTTCGGCCATATGCGTCAGTACACCTCCTGCAAAAACGAGTATCAGGCTTAGTCGATACGGGAGCCAGTGTGAATTGCATCTCTGCCGAGTTTGCAGGGGAGGTACTGGCCAAGCACGCGGACCAAATCCGTCATTTCACCTCTTGGTTAAGCACGGCGGACGGAACTCGTCACTCTGTAGTGGGAAAAATTATGACGGATGTCACCTTTAAAGGGGTAACTAAACCTATGGAATTTTTCATCATACCTCAGTTAACCCAGAATCTTTATTTAGGAGTGGATTTCGTTCGAAAATTTAACTTGGCCCCGGCACTATTTTCCAGTTCGACCCTGGAGTCCGTCACCACCGTTCCTGACCAATCTCAACCCACTAACTTACTACGGCATACACTGGATGTAACTCAGCAACTGCGTCTCGACTCGGCTATATCGGCTTTTCCATCGCACGAGAAAGAAGGTCTCGGGCGGACTGCCCTGGTGTTCCACACTATAGATGTGGGGGACGCTAAACCCATAAAACAGAGACATTTCGCCATATCTCCGGCGAAGGAAAAATCGTTATATGCCGAAGTGGATCGAATGCTATCATTAGGCGTAATCGAAGAATCACAGAGCGCGTGGGCTTCCCCAGTCACCTTAGTTGTCAAGCCGAACAAGGTCCGGTTATGCTTAGATGCCAGACGCTTGAACGCCGTCACAGTCAAGGACGCATATCCTCTACCGTTGATCGAAGGCATTTTGAGTCGATTGCCTAAAGCCCATTTCATCACGAGCTTAGACCTCAAGGACGCCTTCTGGCAAATTCCTTTAGACCCCGGTTCAAAGGAGAAAACAGCCTTCACAGTCCCAGGCCGGCCCTTATATCAATTCGTGACCATGCCATTCGGATTGTGTAATGCCCCCCAAACAATGACGCGCCTTATGGATAAGGTGATACCACCTCATTTGCGGCACCAAGTTTTCGTTTACTTGGACGATCTGCTGCTTATAACCGAGACCTTTGACGAACACATCGACCTGCTTCAGGAGGTGGCTCTACACATCCGGAGGGCAAGATTAACCATCAACATAAGGAAGAGCCAGTTCGTGATGACGGAGGTGAAGTATTTAGGTCACATCATTGGGCATGGGCATATCAAGACCGATCCGGAAAAGACTCAAGCGATTGACGTTTTTCCATTACCCAAGACCACCAAACAGTTACGCCGATTCTTAGGCTTATGCGGATGGTACCAGCGTTTTGTACGTGACTATGCCACCATTACCACTCCTTTGACCGACATGCTGCGTAAGGGACGTAAATTCGTCTGGGAAGAGCCCAGCTTGCGAGCCTTTGAAGAGCTAAAGAAGAGTCTGACTACGGCCCCCGTACTGCACAGCCCGGACTTTGACAAACCGTTCTCAATCCATTGTGACGCGAGTCAACATGGGGTGGGAGCAGTCTTAGTCCAGGTTGCACAAGACGGCGAGGAGAGACCTATAGCCTTCATGTCTCACAAGCTGAACCCAGCCCAGCGAAATTACACGGTCTCCGAGCAAGAATGTTTAGCCGCGGTGTTGGCAGTGAAACGCTTCCGAGCCTATGTGGAGGGACACACCTTTGAAATCGTTACGGATCACGCTTCTCTGAAATGGCTAATGAGCCAGACTGATCTCAACGGCAGATTGGCCAGGTGGGCACTGAAACTCCAGGCATTTGACTTCACAATTCGCCACCGAAAAGGAAGCCAGCATGTAGTCCCCGACACCCTATCCAGAATGTTCGCCCCTGAAGGAGCCGAGTTGGTCCAAGAGGACGACAGCCCCCAATTGATCGATTTGGACCATCCTGCCTTCAAGTCAGCCAGCTACACCCAACTGATTCACACTATCCAGAATCAACTGTCCCAGCTTCCTGAACTGCGGTTGACGGATGGATTCATTTACAAACGGATGGGACACGCATCCGGAGACCCCATACAAGAAGAAGAACAGTGGAAGTTGTGGGTGCCCGAAGAATTAACCACTGATCTTATCAGGCGGGCTCATGACCACCCATCAAGTGCGCACGGCGGATACGGTCGTACACTTAGGCGGTTGAAAACCTGTTTCTTTTGGCCTAAGATGGCACAACAGATAAAAGCGTACGTAGCCTCCTGTGAGCTATGCAAGTGCACTAAAGCGCCCAACACCATTCTTCGACCACCCATGGGTAAGGTTGAGGTCCCCGAACGCGTGTTCCAGCGCTTGTACATTGATCTTATCGGTCCTTACCCTCGATCTGCTTCTGGTCACACGGGAGCTGTCGTGGTCCTGGACCAGCTCTCCAAATTCCCTATCATAGAACCACTACGTAACATGCACACTGGACCTATAATCAGCTTTTTGGAGAACCGAGTCTTTCACATGTTTGGAGTTCCGGAGAAACTTGTCTCCGACAATGGGGTCCAGTTCACCTCCAGCAAGTTCCGAGACCTAATGTCCAAATACGGCATCATCCACCAACGAACTGCCGTCTATTCACCACAAGCCAACGCATCCGAACGACTGAATCGTACGCTCATAGCGGCCATTCGCGCCTATGTCCACCCGAATCAGAGGGACTGGGATCGCAAATTGTCCGCCATCACTAGTGCGCTGCGCTCGTCGTACCACGCCACGACCGGCATTTCGCCGTATTTTGCAGTGTTCGGCCAGTACATGATCGGTCATGGGAGCGCTTACCGGCTATTGCGGCAGCTGAAATCGCTAGAGGACCCAATCGTGGTTCTAGAACCGCACGAAAAGCTCCAACTTCTGCGAGATCAACTGCGGGAGAAGATTGAAGACAGTAGACGGATGGGAGAGGAGCGGTACAACTTGCGATCTCATCCTTCTGGCTTTAAGGCCGGCGACGAAATATATCGTCGAAACTTCCGACAGAGCGATGCCACCCGCCATTACAATGCCAAACTAGACAAGAAATTCGTGAAGTGTCGAGTCATACAAGTCATAAGCCCCACCCGGTACCTCATCGCGGACATGACTGGTAAGACCCTGGGAATTTACCACGCAAAAGACCTTAGACGATGAAGTGCAACTAATTCCCACGAGAAACCTTGGCTTATCCCAAATCTCTGCCTAGACGAAGGCCTCCGAATAACACCTGACTTCCTACTATATAGTCACTGTCGAGTCTTCACGAACAGGGTTGTAGCCTATCCTTCGAAACGGATCTTCGACCCGCCACGTCCCTAACCAAGACCTTTTACAAAGGAGACGGGATCGTAATTACTTCGATTTTGGGGGGGGGAATGTGTAATGTGACGACTACGCCCAGGAATCGAAGTGATTCCGATCCCGAACCCTTGTAACCTGCCAGATGGATATGTCCTCGAAGTGCCAGCGGACTTCATCTGTTGTGCGGATATCGTTGTGCAGAAAATATTTTTTTTTCTGTCCAAATATTTAGATCCGTGGATATAAATATTCGGAATATAGAATTAATCCAACCCCGGCACATTTCGAGACATAGCCATCTGGAAATGCCCCTCCACCGTGGCCATCGAGAAAACTATGCCACTGGCGACATCTGAAGAAGCACATTTCCGCCATATGAAGTGCCATTCCACGCACATATGTTTTGTCCGAGGTGACAACCGGAAATCTTGACAGCACATGGAGGCGCGAAACGTCATCGAAAAGTTCTTCGTGAGAATATCGAAGGTATTACAAAACCAGCTATACGTCGTTTGGCGCGACGTGGTGGAGTGAAGCGTATTCCCTGTTTAATCTGTGAAGAAACGCGTGGTGTGCTTAAAGTGTTTTTGGGAAAACGTTATTCGTGAGGCAGTGACATTCACCGGAGCATTGCCTCAGGCTGGAGCATGAAGCTCTGTCAAGGTCGGAAAGGAGCAACAGGCAAATTAGGAAAGAGGTTAGTTTAGTTAAGAAAACTTAGAAAAAAAAAAAAAGAACAATTTCTCTTAATGAATCCAGTAGGAGAATAATTCAACACCAAAATGATTTGACGCTTCTTAATGCGGAAATTCGAAGTAACGCTTGCTACCTTGTTCAGATTGATCAATTGGCATATCGCTTGCAATCCGCAGTACAGAGTGCAGTCTTCGGTAAAATTGATGAATATCTAGCTCGCGAAAACTTTCCTCACCGGATGCCAAAGCAACCATTCGATTTATGTCGACAATTATGCGAATACTCTAACGACTTATTGAGCAAAATGTTAGCATTTGAGCCTCGATCTCGCCCTTCTGCCTTGATGTGTCTCAAACACGAATACTTTGAACAGGAGCCAATGTGACGGATGTCCACTAACGAAATTGATATCATTGCTGTAATATATAGTAATAGTTTTAAGTGACATTCACACATTAGAAACATATATACATATAGTATGTAAACTGAAACGCTTTGGATGTTAAGTATGTTCGGTAATGTAAGGTACAAAACGATACCTCCCAACTTTACCGATGAAGCTTCTTTGGACGCCCTCAAATTTACGATTTGGTAGTAATCGTATAGAAGTAGTTATAAGCATTTATACTAATATAGTGTGCACAGAGCTAGGCACGTACAACTCAAAATCATAATAGTCGACTATGTGTTCAATATTCTTTGGTGTTAGGTACCTATTAACGAAAAGCAAGTGATATGATGAAATATCGGCAGTAGCACCATTTTAGACTACATTCATCAGCTGGTTATATAGAAAAGATGTAAAACCGCGAACAGTCGTTGATTAATAGATCACAAAAGAAGTATCAAGTTGAAAAGAAGACAAAACAAATGGAAGACTTAGTGCAAGTCAAAAGTAGATCTCTGTTAGTAGAATGAACTCACCAACGACTTGACAGAATCATAATGGTCTTATAAGGAATAGTCAGAGAACAGTGATATCAATCAAGTCAGCACCATTAACGCTCCTTCCACTTTCATAGATATTTTTTTATGAAATACAACAGCATATCACACTCCATTTTCAAGGTCCTTCTTCATGTTACTGAATACTGAATAGAGGATATGCCCCGTTTATTTATTTATTTGGAGGGTTCGCTTCTGACAACTATGAGTACTAGATGGTTTGTTGACCTACCACTTAACCAAAGGAATGTAAGCATTTTGCTGTTAGACTAGCCTTAGAGCGTTGTCTACCTGCCACGACGCTGGTCGGGTTGAAAGTTGTCTTAGCATCCTGACGAAACTCAGCTTGGCTCTATTCCACATATTTTCAAGAAGGTGTAGGTTTACCAAAACTACGGAGATTTTATCCGGCGAATGAGGAAAATTGATGGAGCAATTAAAGTAAACCCAAATATCCAGTTTAACACAACAGTATGAAGAAAAAATATATTTGCGTAACAACGCTTGGCCATTTTGATTATAAAAAAAGAAACAATTTTCTGTTTACTGCGTCTAACAAACTAACTTAGCAAGCCATAGACAAGATATGCAATAGATAACAATAATTAATTAATTAATTAATAATAAAATAGAAAAGGGATATTTTATATATTGACAACAGACCGATTTATAAACAATTTATCAAGATTAACTGATCATTTACACTACAAAGCCATTTGCCTGTTCCCCTAACACACACAATCAAACAAAGTATATAACTGAAAAAATAAAAGCCAAGGTGAACAAATATGTTAAACATACACTAAACATTCAACCCATGAAACAAAAAACAATAGTACTAATAATATATATTTACAAAAACATGTTTTAAAACAAACGAAAAACAAAAAACTAAATAAAAAGGATTCTGAGCGCAAAACCTCATACAAACGAAATAAACGGTAGAGTTGCGATAATATTGTGAAAATTTTAACAAAAGAGAATACGGTATAAACTTAATATTTTTGTTAATTGAAACATATGAGATAAATGCAATATTTTTTTTCAAACAAACTAAAGACATAGAATCTAAGTTAAAACTATTAAAACCTAAAAATCCTAAAAGACCTGATGGTTCGATTGATTACGATTGGAACGCTTACTGAACATTGAATTGTTTTCAAAAAAAACAACCCAACAATTAGCATTAGAATTAACAGTAAGAAGACAATGAAAGAATAGTAATAGAACTAAATATCATAAGAACTACAATCGTACAAAATGGTGCTAATAGTTTGTGAATTTTGTGACTTGTTACTACCCTTCACTCAACCTATACATACTATAGTATACAAACAGCTTTAGTTTCCATAGAGCCGAAATGTTTGCAATATATTTACGAAATGCTTTTCTGATTTTTATTGAAGCAATAAGCCGAAGAACAACAATAAATACAATAGTGTACTTACAATACGACCAGCCACACACAAATAAAAAAGAAAGTAATAAAATAATAGTTTGTATTTTCTAGTATCATTTTGTTACAAACAAGCAAGAAAAGTCCAACAATAAACAAAATACTGAAAGTAAGTGGCGTGGTTTAGAAAGAAACATAATCTCGAGCCGACTGTTGAAATACATAAATAATTCCATAATTTCTTTGATATGTTAAAATTACAAAATTCAATTCACTGAAAAATTCATGAAAATATTAATGAAGAATGAAAATAATTGAGAAAAATTGTGAACGGCACGGATCAAATACTGGAAATCTCGGAAAAGAAAGGCCATAATTGCAAGTTTTGTAGAAAAACTAACCTTTAAAATATATTATTATAATGCATGTAAATTAAGAAGGATTTTGAATTGTACATACAAAGACAAAGGAAGATACATAAATTGTAAGGTAGTGGTAAGAAAACAAAAAAAAAAAAACAAAATTTCTAAAGTATATGATAGAATAGAATACAACATGAATTGCTAAAAGTTAACCCACGACTTTCCTTTTCAGTGGTTCTTCTTTTTTTTTCAGGGGGAACAGAGAGTGTAGGGTAAGTATGCCGTCGCGAGGGTAGGGTTTCTGCAAATCCGCTGAAGTCGGTTTCGCGTCGCGCGCGGTACGCGGTACCTTTGTTTGTTTCGCCATTTCTTTAGAGTAGTTTTCTTCGGTTTAAGTTCGAGTAGTATATTTTTCGGTACCGCGTCGGTGAATCGGTAACGCGCCTATGGGATTTTGTAGCGTTTTTGATTTGAGATCTGTGGATAGATCACATCCAGAACTAACGTAATGTAGGTTTCTCGTTCTGGTTGAGTAATTGTTGACGCGTTTGAAAAACGGGCAAGTTCAGGTGACTGAAATATTGTGATTGAGCGTAATCCATTCGGAGACCCGCGACCGAAATCCTCTCCGAACTAGCTGGCCGACAAGCAGTCACCGCGTGAATGGATTACGGTGCACGGATTGGTTGACCTGTTGGTACCATCCGTTGGCACTACTCAGACTTAACGTCTAGAACCGATGAGAGGTCGGTTCCGCGTTCGAGCTGAAAGTAGAAATTCATTACAAATCACGCAAAAGCATTCCAAACTAAATAAACTGCAACTATTGAAACTTACGGAAAAAAGATGAAATAATGCGATTTCAAATTTGCTGATTGTAGATATGGGTGGTGAAGATACTCTAATTTGGGATTTATGAAAAATGCTAGCATTTGTTTGATTTTGGAGAAATACCCGCAGGCCATATTGGCCGACCAGGCCTTAATACCCGAAGCTACTCCACTTATTTTAAATATTTAGTTTCAAGGAAAACCATCGTTATTCTAATTTAACTGGTAGCCGTTTACTTGTTCTTTTACTATGATCATAAACTTGATGGGGTCTTAAGATATTATTCATCTTGGGAACTTCGAGAAGACCCAATCAACAATGCAATGCCTGGATTGACACAAAGCCCATTCACTAGGAAAACCCTGTATTGTACCTTTTGAAATTGAGGATGATTCAAATAACTATAATTTTCACTGATTTGTTTCCATTTCAACGAAAGCACCTTGCATATGTAGATCTGTTAAAATTTCAAACATCATTGAATTTAAGAATACCTGAACGATTTTATCAAACAAAATTAGAAATTTACAAATCTTATTAACAAAGCTGAACGAATTTTGACTTCTAATGTATTTATTGTTGTTGTGCTCCTAAGGATCTCTATATATGATATTTTTCAGGTTTTTCAAATCACAGGTGTCTAATCGCGAGAAGAGCCTTCCCTTTACGCCCCTAGATACCAAAAATGTAGATTTAAGATTCGTTTTGAAAAGATCTAATCGAGACCTTTAATTTGATATCCATCATGATCACCGTTGGTGACAGTTTTTTGTTTTTGGGGTTACATCTCTTTATAGGGAGACCTCCCAATGAAACTTTGGGAAAAATGTAATATCCAAACATTCAAGAAGCTGTCACTTTACAAATACCTATCAAGTTTGATGTTTATAGCTGCTGTAATTTCGAAGAAAAGCTTCTGCAATAGACGGTGAGACAAATGTTGATTTCAATAGGTTCTTGTTAGTTAGTTCAAAGCATTAAAAATGAATCATCTTTAGAAAAAGATATGTGCCCCGTTAAACGTGATTCCCCACAACGCAGAAAATACGAGGTGTGACAATTAAGTAATGAGACTAATTTTATTGCTGCGCTTGTGGTAAATATGCAACCTTGAAACTCCCTTCCCCGGCATCATTCCCCTCTCCATTGATATATTTACCATCGCTCTAGCTTATTTAATTCGACTGCTGTGTCGTGTTGAGTGGACGACATGTGTTGTGGTGCTCGTCACGGAAATGGAGAAACGAAATCAAGAGGAATGCGTCGCGATAAAGTTTTGCGGCAGATTGGGCGGAACAGCTTCGGAAACGTTCGCTGAAATTGTAAAAGTGCATGGTGATAGTGCTCTTAGTCGTGCACAGGTGTTTCGATGGCATAAAGAGTTTAAGGAGGGGAGTGAAAGCATGGCAGACGAGGCCTGGAGCGGGAGATCAGTCGATGTGCGGACTGACGCAAATGCGCAGCGTGCGCATGCCCTAATCCGTGAAGATCGGCGTTTGACAGTTCGAATGTTGGCCTCAGAACTGGGTATGAACCGTGAAACAGTCAGACAAATTTTAATCTATGGTTTTGGAATGGAAAAGTTGTGCGTGAAGATGGTTCCAAAGAACCTTTCTGAGCAGCAAAAGCAGCATCGAAAAACTATCGCAGAGGACTGTTTGGAACAATGGAAAACGATCCCACGCTGCCTGCTTTTTTTTTGTTCCCTAGAACAAAATCGGTGGTCAAAGGAACCCATTTTGAGTCGATTACAGACATCCAGGCGGCCGTGACAAGGGTACTCGCGGACATTCCAGTCAAACCATTCCAGAAATGTTACGAAGCATGGAAAATCATTGTATAGCTACCCAAGGGGACTACTTTGAAGGGGATCGCAGGGTTGTAGAATAATTTTTAAATATACGGCTTTCAAAGAATTATTCTCATAACTTAATTGTCATACCTCGTATCCCCCGCATTGTACGGGAGTTTAATGTATTATATACCTTTAGAAAAAAACTATATTTTCTTGCCATATTTGCCGATTGAAAAATAGTTTGAAAGATTGCAACTCGGAAAATGCTTTAAATATACAACAAGCTGCTATTTTAGGATGAATATTACATTCAAAGCAGTAAATCGTCGGATAAGTACATAATAAAAGGATTGAATTATATTCTCAAAAAACAAATCTTTATAGGGTATAAAGGAGCTAATCAACATTGTTCATTATTTGTCACCTGCGTTATTCCATCACACTCATTGTTCAATCAATAAATTTTCAACATATGACATGTAACAATATAAAATTTATCATCGAATATCCGTTATGGAGGAATTAATCGCGATGTAAACAAAACAATTAGATTTATCCGAATTCTTGCACCAGGTTATTTGTTCTCCACATATCCTTTCATCATAGCCATAACATTTCTCAACCGCCATTTCGCCACATCCTCAAACCAAATTTGGCGATTATCAAAACGGATACCGTGAAAATAAAACGGACAAAAAGAGCGCGTCCAGGAATTATGTGGCGCATATTCGCACGCCACTTTTCCGTATTGCAATCCATTCATGCGTCCTCACACTAATCCCGTATTTATGTGGCAGGACAATAGATAAATATGGCCAAGACCCCAGGCATAGTTATCGAGGATATGTTCTACTAGCGCTGCACCAGCAATGCGACCTGTTCAAAAGCAATTCAAAGCATTGTGCACATATCGGCGTTACAGATTGTTTCGTGGAAACGAAAGCGCCTCACAGATGCTTTCAACCATTTTGAGGAAACGAACAACATTTCCAGGTGAAAAAGTATTAGCATTGGGTCAATTATCTTTTTTCTGCAATACTAACTTCTTGGACTCTGGATAAAATTTCAAAGTCAGTACTTTCGTCATTTCTTGATGTACTTAGTTTGCAGGAGCACAATAAAATAAGGAAAAACACCGAGTTGAAAATTGATGGTTGGACTTCAACGTTATTTGAGCGATAAAGAGGGATTGTATCATGAATGTGAACATATCGGTCCACCTGTGTGTTCCGGAAAACCATCGCCAACCGTTGACCATTCTAACGAAGAGAACTTTATTGTGGATTGTTTCATTATTTGCTTACCAAGGTGGAAGCTATCCCTCAGATTAAGCTTTATCAATTGATTTGTGAATTAAAGAGGAATTAAAGGATATGATGTATTAATGGTTGTATATAATACCTACTCTCAATTGATTTCTAGGTTTTCATGCTTGAATATTTCAAGAATGGGGTGTTTCTAATAGTTTCAAGGTGATTCGTTGCATAATCAAAATTTCGTGTGGAGGATTTATAGGTATATACTGGATATCACTAACACAACAAAACTTTTTTTAATAATTAGCCTAATTTGTCCAATGGTTGCATGGTTTTGTGAAAAAAGCCTTGCAGAATAATTTAATGAACTTATAAATAACATTCATAATTAATTCATTCATTTAAAAGATTAATCTTCCGACTAGAGCAAACAATTTTACTTATTTTGCAATTAACATTTCACATACCTAAAATGAGTCTCGTCTCTAACCAAAGCAATCACAAAAGAAAAATGCTTTAGGGAAAAAAGAAAATCCAAGTCGATATAAAATTTCTTTTTCTACGGTTTTATCCCATTCAAGCATTTTCACTTGGCTGAACAAGATGATGTCGATCATTGAGGGTAATTTCTAACAGAATTTCTCATTATGATGAAACGCACAAGGAAAGAAATTTTAATATCTCGTTTCCTTGTTATTTTTTGTGAATTTGGTGCTATCAGTTTTTTGTTGCTATTAAACAAGACACAAAACTTTAATTAATTTTTCTTCTTTGCAAAGTGAAAGCAAAACAGAATTTTGAAGATATGAAAGTTATTTTGCAATTCTTAACCACACTGAGAAAGTATTTGATAAGTGACTTATGAAGAAAAAATAGCTAAAAATAGTGCCAGGAGTAGTATTTAATTCAAAATATATGAATACTCTCATTGAAAGTGACTTACTAAGTCAGACCACATATTAAATACATTTGGAAGCTTGCATAACTGAATATTCCTTAGTAATACGCGTCGGAAAATACGAGTACATACTATATGTCTGCTTCTGCAGTTGGGAAGTGAAATATAACTCATGCACACCTAGACATTTTTCATCTTCCAATGTACTGCAATATGAAATTGGCACTTACGTAGCCTGCTGCATAATTTTTAACGCTTCATAGAATATGACTGACTGCTGCAATATATTCAGAAGGAAACGAAGTAAAAAATATGTCGGAAGAAAGCTGTGATTCATATGAAATAACATTTTAGGAAAGTCAAGTTATCTTCATTCGGTTAGCTTCAAGTGGCCACCATAATGTTGAATATTCAGGATTTTCCCATTTCAAAAAGGAGACTATAAATCTTTGAGACAATAGAATCTATGGTTGAGAAAAAACTGTATTAGGTAGAAATAGTAAAACCAAATGCGACACTTTTCAATTCTCTGACATATGTATGCCCAAATAAGTTTTGATATTGGTAAGAAATGGTCCGAACTGCAATCTGAGATAAAATAGGAAAAAAAATTTAATTTTGACGGTTTGATTGAAAAGAAAGATAATGCTGATGTTAATAATGTGCTAAAATCTAAAAAATAATTAGGTAGGTCCTAGGCACCAGTCATCACCCTACTCTTCTCATCACACTAGTTATAGGTAACTAGAGCAGAGCCAGAGTTTCGCACTTTTTTCGGAGCAGAAATTAAATTTTTAGTAACTCCATTTTGAATATTTGATATTGACGCTATCCCGCAGGTAGTAATATATAATCTTTTGAAATGAGAGTAGAATTGAATATAAAAGTAAGGGTAAGTTCATCATCCGTCGTTCATGTGACAACTTTACCCATCACCTTGCGGGCCCAAGAGTAAAGTCTTGATTCACCCAGACCTAGAGCACACAAAAAGAGGCCCAATTAATAAAATAGCTTGGTCTTTCTTTGAAGTATGGAAAATTGAAATTGAAGCAGTATCAACTTCTGGCGATACCAATGGAAACATGTCATATACTTTTTATGAACAAAGGTTAGATTTCACAGGTGATATTCGGTCGATACGGATGTGATTATGCTAAGATTGTATAATTCTGCAATATATTAGCAGGGGATGAGGCCGATATATCTCGTTATCAAAAATATGAAATTATTAAATATGTTCCAACATGTGTGCCAATTTTTGTATCTCAGTTTCATCAACTCTTAAAAATATATTTAATGTATTTTTAAATGTAAGCTCAGATGAGAAAGAATCGTGGAATGGAAGTGAATCCAGCAGAACAAGTTTCGATAAAGATGGCTCATAATGCCAAAGCAAAAATAGAAAGCAAAGCTTTGGTGCCCCTTATAGTCAAAGGTCATACAACATGGATGCCAATGCTGGTAGTGCCCTCAGTGAACCAGCCCCTTATACTGGGAGTAGATTTCCTACGGTTGTATGGAATACTACTGAATCTTAAAAAGTGAGTAGTGAAAGTTTGCCGTCACAGCTACGCTAGAAGCACTGCAAGTGAGGTCTCGACTGACGAAACTGGAGTTAGAGGAATTTCAAAGTTTGATAGAGGAGAAGTTCGAGCTGATCGGAGAAGGCCTTGGTTGCGCAACCGTGGAAGAACACGAGATTGGAACCAAACACTCCGCCTATAAAGCAACACCACATCATTGCTGAGCTGGACGAAATGCTTACATTAAGAGTCAGACATATAGCCGCACCAAGCGACGGATCGTCTTGATGGTGACACTCAACGCCAGGAACGCCTTCGACTCCGCTAGATGGGTGGATATTCTTACTACGCTGGAAAACCCTTTTTCAAGTCCCATCATATCTAATGCGGGGTTTGATGGACTACCCGAAGGACCGAAACTTGTTTGCAATACGACGCAGGGCCAACGAAGGATGGGAGTTACATCGGGGATTGCCACAGAATCTATCCTTGGTCCCGACTTGTGGAGCCTGTCTTACGATTGGCTACTGAGACTGGCGATGCCAAATGATTCGCACTTGATCGGCTTTGCGGATGACGTTGTGGCTTTGGTCGCTGGACTGGAATCGAAGCCAGCGGTAAAGTACCTGGGGCAACTCATCGACTCAAAGTTAAGTTCCTCTGAGCAAATCAGGGCAACTGCTGAGAAGGCTGCTTCGGGAGTATCGGCGCTGAGTTGACTTATGGCCAACATAGGGGGACCCTACTCATCAAGAACGGGCCTCCTGTTGAGTGCCGTCGAGTATTGTCTACTGCACTGAGCAGAAATATGGGGTGACGCTTTCGATAAGAAAGTATATCAAAAACACTTGGCACTTATACAGAGAAGAGGAGCACTGAGGATTACATCTTCGTATCCAACAGCCTCTGATGCAGCGGTGAGAGTTATTGCAAGCTTTACATCTGTTGCCCTCCTTACAGAAGAGTACCTTGCTATTTGCCTGCATAGGAATGGAGACGCGACGGAGATGGTTGTCCACGAGGAGAGACCGCACTCACTCAACGATTGGCAGCAGTCTTGGGTGAGTTGCATGAAGAGAAAGGGGACTGTGCACTTCGTCTCGAATGTGAGACCGTGCTTAAATTAGAGGTATGGTGAGATTGACTTCCATCTGACCCAGCTTGGGCATGACTGTTTTCAGTCTTTGCTGCACAATATTCGTAAGCCACGTTCCCTCGATTGCCAGTTTTGCCCAAGAGAGGTAGACTATACCTGCCATACATTTTCCCGTACACAAAATACTACAGGCTACGGGAGAGCTCATCCGGGATAACATAGTCACGGTAATGCTCAAATCGGTTAACAAATGAAACCAGGTGGTACATTTAGTTTACCGATGTGACCGTGACCTTAACATCACTAATAAATCTGATGGTGGGGGAGTCTTGGTTGCAGTCTGCAAAACCCTTAATAGTTCACTTTGTGCTGACTTCAAATTTGCTCGTGCTGTTGAGTGTGTGATTGTGAAACACCCTCTTCCTCATAACTCCTCATTATTAATTTCCTCTGTGTATATTCCCTGTAGTTCTCCCATAGCTGTGTATGAAGCTTTCTTCGATGAACTCTCTGCCTATCTTCTTGCTCGTCATCCACATCCCAAAATTATAATTTGTGGGGACTTCAATCTGCCGGCAGTGGAACAACACCTGGCATTTCCTCAACAAATAATCCTTCTTTGTTACTTTCTTCCTTTCTTTCCCTTTGTTCTTTTTCTCAATTTAATCATATCCGTAACCCTAATGGTCGTCTTCTGGACCTTGTCATGTCAAATTTTCAAACTGGGTGTATATCTGTAGCTCTCGTTTTACATACTTATGTTCAACCTGATCCCTATCATCCACCTTTGTCTCTAGTACTAACCGTTGACACCCTAAAACCCCAGAGAACTGCCTTATGAGGCAATTAAAACCAATGTGGACTCGGTCAACTGGTGTACCTTCTTCACTTGTCTTGACTGCGATAGTTCCTTGAACAAATTCTACGATTATCTTAATAATCTGATTGCTCTTTATACTCCACTCCAAGCTCCTCGCAAAGCGCAAATGAAGCCTTGGCTTACTGGAAGTGTTCTTCGTGCCTTAAGAGCCAAAGATAAAGGGCATAGGCACTATAAATTGACCGGAAATGATGATGCTAAACAGAATTTTTGCAGACTGCGCTCTTTGGCTAAAAAGAGCTCAAAACGGCCATAAAACTATTTTAGCAGCTTAGAGAGTTCCCTCCTAACAAATAACCCTAAACCCTGTTGGTCATACGTCCGATCCCTTAAATCTTCCTCTTCCATCCCGCATACTGTCAAATGGACAATACTGAAGCCTCCTCCCCTCAGGATATTTCTAACCTATTTGCCGAATATTTTTCCTATACTTTTTCCTCTTCTGACATACTACACTCCCCCATAAACTCAATTCAAACTTTTCCAGCATCAAGTACATCGTATTCTACTGATCCTTTTGAAGTTGAATCCCTTATTAACTTGCTCGACCTGAATGTTAGTCCTGGTCCCGATGGATTACCTAATATATTTGTAAAGTCACTTTGTTCCTCTATGTGTTTTCTTCTATCTATATTCAATCTCAGTCTTGGTACTGGCACCTTTCCAAAGTACTGGAAAGATGCAAATGTTGTTCCTATCTTTAAAAACGGCGACCCATCATCTGCCTCAAACTATCGTCCTGTTACATGTACAAATAATTCTGCGAGCTACGGTCGTAATTGTTTTCACAACCATTAAGAACATCAACAAAATGAATTTACTCGAAACCACGAGAAACGACCAAGCATGATCAACATCTGAAAGTGAGTCACTGCTCCATTCATTACGCTGCTAATTCACCAATGTACGAGAACTGAGTTGAATGATTAGAGACGCTATGTAAAGGCAAGCTGAATGAATGGGGGGATCATTCATTAGAACTGCGATAGTAAACAAATGCGAAAGTGTGGACTGAGAATTGATACAGTAATAGTAAAGTGATTTTCGTTGATTGTGAAGTGATTTTAGTGGACAGTTGAATCACAAATTTATAGACTAAGTGAAAAATAAAATTAGTGAAAGTGTTCAATTGATTATTGTGCATTTCGAGTAAATAAACTCTATGAACTTAATTTAAAAGACAGTGCGTTTTCAATTTCCCAGAACATTGAAATTATTGGCCGCGAACCATAACACGCGACAGTCCCATATCACTCCAATCCTGTTTCTCTAAGTTGCTGGAACAACTTGTACACAACAGGCTTCTTGAGTCACTGAGTTCATTTGTCACACCACAGCAACATGGATTTTTGATGGGTCGTTCAACTTCTACGACCTTGGCTGAGTTCGAAGATTATACTGCAAGAGCTTTAGATAAACAACTTCAAGTAGATGCAATATTCACGGACTGCTCCAAAGCTTTTGACTCCGTGAACCATGGTCTCCTGTGTCAAAAGTTAGCTTTGCTTGGCATATCCGGTTCTCTTCATTCTTGAATTTCATCGTATCTATCCTCCCGTTCATGTCGTATTAATCTCTATGGCATAATTCCCTTTCCATTCAATCCTACATCTGGTGTCCCTCAAAGGTCAATCCTTAGACCTATTCTTTTCGTACTGTTTATCAATGGCCTTTCCTCTGTAATTTCCTCTTCTTGTCTCCTGTACGCTGATGATTTCAAGGTATTCCGGATAAAGAGATCCATTGAAGATTGTCAGCAACTCCAAATTGATCTTTTCAACCTCTATATCTGGTGTAATGTAAACTCCCTTCGTATCAATGTTTCCAAATATTTTGAAATGACTTTTACGTTGAAAATTGTTCCTTTAACTTTTAATTACACCCTATGTGATGTTGTTCTCTCCTCTGCAGACTCATGTAAAGATCTTGGTGTAATATTTGACCCCAAGCTTAAATTTGATGTCCACATTTTTAGCTTAATTACCAAGGCATCAAAAGTTTCGGGTTTTCTTATGCGGCATTTGCATAAGTTTGCAAATATTGCTACCGCTGTTTGCTTGTTCACATGTCTTGTCCGCCCGCTTCTTGAGTACTGCTCAGTAGTGTGGTCTCCTAGATATTTATATCTTGTGAACTCACTAGAAGCTGTTCAGCGTAAGTTTACCCGTATTGTGTTTTTCAAATTCAACTTAGCTTATGAGTCTTATGACCGTCGTCTATCCATACTTCGTCTCCCTTCTCTGTCGTTCCGTAGAACTTTCTTAGATCGCCCGGACAGATTTATATTTGCACTCAATTATGCCGCAAATCATTAGAATGCATAACAGCCTCGAGCTTGGCTCTCTATCCACGTCCTACTTTGTTTTTAAAATTAAATTAAAGATGTTAGTTTTTGCGAATAGAGATTAATGTTCCTTATCACTTAATTTTTTCAAACTTTGATCTAGACTCTAACTTCATTTCTTACATGTTTTAATTAACTTTATTCTGCTTGATTTGTTGTATTAATTTGTCTTACTCTAAATTATATTTAACTATATTTAATTGTCTAAGTCTATTTTGTAATTGGATTTTTGTCTGTTAAATGGATTTAAATAAATAAATAAAATAAATTATGCTCGGGCAGTCCTAAAAGAAAAAAGGGGCTCAATGTGGCCAAGAAAATCAGGGCTGGGGGATCACCCCTCCTGCTAGAAGAGGGGTCCTCCAACTTGAAGACCCCTCAAGGCATAAGAAAACGAGACTTGGGCCGGAGTAATGTATCAGACGGTTCCAGGCTGGATTCCTGGATTGACAGAGGAGGAGGGGTTTAGTGGGAAGTCCAGTCACCTTCTTACGAGCATGGCACTCCCACACTCTGTGCATAAATGACATTTCCCTCCCAGCAACAAAAAAAACAAGTTGGGTAGGCAGAGCTACACTCATGTAAATTTTGTTATTTTATTTATCTTATCTGAAAATTTGGAGAAGATTCAATAAGAAAAGTAGTATTTGGTTGATAGAAAGCCCACCAAATTGAAAAATCGTATATGATTGTTGTAATCGGATGAAATTCAAATGGCTATGACCTTGGTCAATTTTATTGAAACTTATAGGAAATAATGTTGAAAAGAACTTATTAGAAGGCTGATTTCATCCAATTTAATGATACTACTACAGTTTTACTATTGAAAATGTGAAATTCTACTACTATTAGCAAAGTTCAACGAATTTCAGCCTCTAAGTTGCGTTATTTTAGGGCTTCCTGAAAGAATTTTTGCAAAAATCCACTAAGTTCCTATCCTATGTCTATTTATCCGCCCGTCGTCCATCCATTTGTCCGTCCGTCTGCCCATCTATCCGTGTGCCAGAAGAAATTCCTTCCAAAACTACAGAAGCGACAAAGCTCGAAATTTGTGGAAATGTCGAAAGTGGAGGTCTCTCAAAAATTTAGGTTTTATCAAACATCTCAAATTTTTTAACCAAGTAGCTTATAACAATTTTTTTCATTATATGTTGTCAAGGAGGGTATGAAATCGATGAAGAATCTGAAAAATAAGTCATTTTTTACATTAGGAGTCCAGGGAAAGGCAAAATGCCGGAAAATATTTTTGTCCCCTCCCCTCACGATTTGACACCTTTCAGTCAAATGTACTTATAGTAGCAATAACTCTACGGCACTCATCAGGAGGCGCAATTTTGATGGGTAAGACCTCCAACATTGGCCAAAAGTCAACTCAGAGCAGATACTGCCTTGTCAGCCGTTGCCCCGATTTGGTCAACGGAACTTATCCGCGAGTCGATCAGTAGCACAAGGTAAAGTTTGGTTTAACCATAGTGCCCGATGTTAATTGTGAGTCATACCTTAACGTCAAGTTTTTGCGCAACATTTATTTGTTTCCGTGTTTGACAAATTCAACCATGGGAAGATATACTATACAATTGAGCAGCACATTAAGGTTGTTGAAGCCTTTTACGAAAATAGGCGTAATTTTTGGTCAGCAAAGTCCACCTAATCTGTCCACCATCGGGGAAATTTCGCGCAAATTTCAGCAAACCAGGTCTGCAGGAAATGTTAAATCACCTGTGCATACTCGCCTAGTTCGTTTGCGGAAAACATTGATAGTGTGGCAGAAGAGCCGTCAACCTCGACTTGTCGTCGTGCCCAACAATTGAATATCTCACGAACATCACTAATGTGAACTTTGAATAAAGATTTGAATTCACAAGGTACAAGGTTCAATTGACTCAAGAGCTGAAGCCTATTGAACATTTCAAGCGTCGGCAATATGCCGAATGGTTGGTTGAATAGATGAAAGGGAATGGTGACTTTACAAAAAAAAATCATCTTCAGCAATGAGGCACACTTTCACTTCAATGGATTCGTTAACAAGCAGAATTGCCGTATTTGGACAAATTAGTATCCAAGTGTGATTGTTGGAAAGCCGATGCATTCACAACGAGTGACTATTTGGTGCGGTTGATGGGCTGGCGGCGTCATCGGGCCGTACTTCTTCGAAAATTAGGACGGTCAACGACGGTTACTGTGAATGGTGTTTACTATTGTGAGATGACAACGGACTTCTTGTGGCCAGAAGTTGAGGTTACGGACATGGACAATATGTGGTTCCAACAGGATGGTGCCACTTGCCACATAGCCAACGAAACAATGGCTCTTTTGCACAAAAAATTCAATGGCCGTGTTATCTCACGTTGTGGCGATGTTAATTGGGCGCCACGATCGAGTGATTTGACATCGTTGTACTTCATTCTCGAGGAATTTTTAAAAGAACAAGTGTACGTCAATAAGCCAAGAACAATTCAAGAGCTAAAGGATGAGATAATTCAGCACATTAATGACATTGAACCTGAAGTATGTCTCAGAGTCATTGAAATTATGGACCATCGGATAGAAATATACTACCGTAGTTGTGGCGAGCATTGGGGCGATATTTTGTTGCACGTAGGATTGTTATAGATCTTTCTATTATAATAAAAATATCAACATGATTTTCTGAAAATTTTTGTTTTATTTACAATTAACATTGTGCGTTTTAGTTGGACTCCCTTTTACTTTACTGCTGACTTCGATTCGATTAGTATGGTCCAATACTGATCATCTTCACTATAGGGACTCTCTTTTTTGTCAAGATGACCACTTCGGTTTTCTCCAGTGCTAGACTAAGCCCGCAAGTAATTATCCAGTCTCTCTTGCAGCGCATTAGCATACCTAGACTAAGTTGTGCTTGCTTAACAGAGCTTCCACTAACCAGAGTTGCTTGGTGCGGTTATATTCCTCTGCGATTTGAACCATACTTACCACCTCTAGAATCGCATCAATGGTGGAGCGTTCTGCTCTAAACCCGTACTGCCCATAAGATAGGTCCCCAGCAGCACGAATCACGTCGGTGAGCGTTCTTTTGATGAGTTTTCCTAGAACTTTCCCAGCAGTGTCTAGCATGCATAACGAGCGGTTTGCAGGTAGGGATCTGAATTTTCCCTTTATCTTCCTAATCAGCCACCTTCCATTGTATCGGGAAAACTCCATCCCAGAGGCAAGCGTTGGATGTGCTGAGCAGCCAATCAGGGCAGTGGTCTTAGACAAATTGCAATTCATCGGTTGGGATACCAACTGGGCCTGGAGCCTTCCTTGCTTTCAATGATGGCTACCTCTTCTGGTTCTGGCTGTGTGAACAGTGGGCACTAGATTGCTTTTTCATAATGGGCAGGATCAGTATGGTCGGGATGGGCGAGGAAGAGTTTTCACACAATCTTATGCATTTTTTCCGCTTCATGTATGCAAGACGTCCGTAGGGCGCCAAGCTTCTAGTCACCAAGGCCCCATGAATACTTGTTCATATTGTCCATTAAATCTTGACAGCAGTGAATTTTGTTACGGTTGTTAATCAATTTACAAAGGCATTTCCTGGCCGACTAATAGGCTGTTCCTTGGTTGCATGCCTCGTCGTAGTTTCGTTCTAGTTGAACCTCATGCTGAAGCATGGAACACTCTTTTTGCTTTTCAGTAATTTAGTTGAATACCTGTACACTAATGGCTTGCCATTCGGGAGTTTTTGACGTGGCCAAGAAGCGCTATAAGCAGTCGTGATGATGTTCAGAGTTTGGTTTCTTATCTCCTGAGCTGCCAGTTCTGCTGTCCCGTAAATCACCTAACAGTGGAGCCTCTGCTATGAAAACGTCGATGAACCTCTTGACAACCCTCCTTTCAAAGTCCCATTCAGTTGTAGAAGGTCGAGAGCGTGAACGTCAGGAGCGGATGTACTGATGATCACTGGCTGAGTAGTTCTCTAGTATGTTCCAATTATTTATCCCACGTACCAGAGGCAAATCTCGGGTCTGGTATAGTTCTTTCACAGCTAATATGCAGGCAAGTTGGCGTATTTCTAGGGTTGAGCATGATGGGTGCCATCCTAGCCACCATTTTTAGGGTTTGTTTTACAAGCAGATCTATTGAAGGCACGCCCCTTTCTGTTGCTTTAGCGTTGAATTCTCCACCAACAAGCACGTTGCCATTTGCGTTCAAGATAGCGCCCTTCAAAGCTTTAAGATAATAAAAATGTGGTCCTTGAGCACCTGACTCACATAAATCATCCTCCCGTCTTCAAACTTCCCCCCGAAAATCACTGTTTCGAACTCAGATGACAGCAATAGTTTCATCAGGATACCATGATGTAGAAATTTGATCATAGTGTTGCTTAATCAGTAGCAAAAAGTCGGCTTTTATGTTTTTTGCAATCTATTCAAGCAGGTTTTGGGTGGTTGAACTACGATGTAGGCTTAGTTGCAGGATGCGAGTCATCGAAGTTCTGATTTTGCCTCTCCTAGTGCTTCCTGAAAAACCCGAAATTTCCCTGATCCCAAAACGTGCCCAAGAGCCGGTTTTGGATCAGCATCCATTCAAAGGATACAGTGGACCTCCTTTGTACACACTTTTCTTTCATGTCCCATTTCACTGCATTTGTCAGATAGAAAACTCCTAGCGGGTCCTTTGCATACTTGTGCGATGTGACCATAGCTAAGGCACTTGAAGCATTGAAGAGGCACTGCTCTTTGCAGTATCCTGCAGGCAATCCACCCTATTCTGATTTTGCTTTCATTAATAATTTGTTTGGCGTCCTTGTCGGTAAAGTTGTTGATGACAGCATTGGCTGTCACGTTTTTTGACGTCAGCCTCACTATGGTCCTGCCCCCGCTGAGGGGTTCACTTTTAATGGCCTCTTCTACCTTGGCCAGGTTTGTGGCGCAGTCAATATCTCTGATTTCGATCGTTGCCATTGATTCAAGCAAGGCTACAGTTGTGTTTTTGCCAACAGCTTTCTTTGCTGCGTCGCAGAATGCTTCTCTATTGTCGGCCTCTGCTCCAAATTCGACTAGTATGTGTCCCCACTGGGTTGGTCGTACCGCTTTAATAGCAGTGGTGGTGTCTTCAAGTCTTACATTTTCCCTGAAATCCCACAACGATTCTGCGTGGGATCGGCTACCTTGGAGTTTTACGAGCAGTGACAGTCTGTGTGAATTTTTTTTACTGGCACGTTTAAGGGTATTGTAAAATCATTTTACAATACCCTACTAAAATCGCGTCCTGTCTGTCCATCTGTCCGTCCGTCCGCGTGTCACACCATTTTTTCTCGCCATCTACATAAGCTAGAAACGCAAGATTTTGTAAGTAGGTGTAAAGTGATGCCCTCTTCAAAGTTTCATCACAAGAAAAAATTTATAAGGTGCTTAAGGGGGGTCTCCCCATATAGAGGAGTGGCTCCTGAAAAAAAAGTTTCATCGCATGTAGGCAATATGGGTATCAAAAGAAAGGACTTGATAAGAACTTTTCAAAACAGATCTTAAAGTGACGTGTATTGCTTTAAGAAGGTCAGGGGAAGGGGAAATGTATGAAGATTTTGTGTCACTTTGTGCCATTTTGTGTTTGTGACACCTTTCAACCACAAAGACGAGACTTTAAGGGTACAAGGGCAACAAATACCTTAGATGTCGAAATTCGATCAACTTTGTTAATAATAGTACATTTTATAAATTTTACCTTTTTGCCTATAAAATCGAAACGGAGCCCTTAACTTTCCCAAAAACTATCATTCAAGGTTTCTGGAAGCAATTGTATGTGTTCTGAAAATTTCACAATAATCGAGCAATAAACAACTAATTTGTAGCCGATTGAATATTTAACAATTACAACAACATTGACACGTGATACTAGGGAGATACACGTTTGCCACGGACCTAGACACTATATGTATGTAGGAATTTTGACAAAAATTTTAGAAATGGTTTGGAATATTGATGAGTTATCATGACTTATTAAGGGATGGGGTCAAAACACTTGAAACAATATGGTGGCGAGTTTAAAATTCTAATAACCGTAATAATAATTATTCGAACTCAATTTATGGAATCTATATATAAGTCAAGTTTTGATATGCAGAATATATTGTTTGATTTACTGATTGTTTTACAATACCCTTCTGGCAGGAGCACTCTCCTGCTACGTCAACTTGTTTCTTGATGTTACTGGGTGGTAATTTTACTCTACCTCGTTTCTTTGGAGAAGTTATTCGCCTCCGTTTCCAAGTACAATACTTCAGCAATATTTTCGACAGCAGCGGTGAAATGTTCACTCCTTTCTTTTCCTGCTTAATCACTATGTGGACTCCAGGATCGTTAGCTATTGTTTCGGAATTTAAGATCCTTGCTTCAGTTGCTTTGGTAGCAACCATAGAAATTTTGATATTCTTTGTATTTTTCCCTACCGCACGAACATCTGGTACGTGCTGCAGAATTCCCGTTCTTTCTTTTCAAAACACTCTGGCGTTCGCATATTTTCTTTCTGAACCCAAACGCCGCAGGAGTCTCAGCTTGGACAATGCAATCCGCTACTTGCCATTTTTCGTCTGTCTTTACTGTCCTGCTATTCCTCGTCGTTTTTATTGTCATTGTTACCACTCCCAATTTACTGTTAACGTGGTGGCTGCAGCCGCTTGTTGCATGGTCCTGATTGTTATTTTGTTTTATCTTTTTTTTTTTCTATTTTTTTTTTAGGTTTTTCATTTGAGATCGCTCCAGTTTGATTGGGTTCCCCCTCGGAGCTGGTTTCTCCGTTCGTATGTCTAGTCACATTGTTGGTCCCATGGTTATCTTTGCAAAGCAGGGAGCCTATGCGAGGGTTGGGGCAAGACTTTATGGGGACAAGAAGTGAGAGCTAGACCAGCGCTAATTGGGAGTTCATCGCAAATGAACCTACACCATAAGCCCAATGTGTAGACTAAGAACCTGCTCCAAGGCCTGCCAAATTTTTACCGGGACAGAGACGGTATGATAGTTGAATTGGAGCTGCTCACGCACGATTGTCACCTTGATGATACCATGGAAACTAGCTAGGTCAAAACCATAATATCATCCACTCCAAAGCATTAGTTCAAGTTCATTATCCAAGCCGTAGTCCAGGTTCAATCAGAGTCCCTACCTGTCATCGCAGGAGGAGCCTCAGAGTGACTTCCATGTCCTCGGGTGCATGGGGACGGTACTTTTCAAGGAACGGTAGCATACAAGAGTATTTTTGACGACTAGTATATCCCTATACGGGGCAAATCCAACTTGATAGTCCCCAATAATACTATTGGCATGTGATCTGATTTTATTTTCTAAAATCTTCAAAAATATTTTGTATAGCTTTTGCACAGTAGTTTGTCACCATTATTTGAATTATTTTGATAAAAAAATAAGTTTCTAATTAAATTATCACTGGTACTCTAAATAAATTTATCATTTCTTCAGTTTTAATGATCTTATGTACGCAATCAATAACTTTGGTGTCCAAAATAATATATACTTCAGATTATGTAGAGTTATTTGACTTGATTGATAACTCTTCTGAGGCAAAAGCGTTTAGTTTTCCGTACCGTGTACAAAAAATCTAATATCTTGTGCAGCTTTTATGAAGCTATGGTTACACTGTAATTTTCAAAACATTCGACAAAATAGTAGTTGGCTGAATCTCTGTCTTTTCGCTCTATTTGTTAATTTGCATTGAACTGTAAACTTTTGGTGGGTTTTTGTTCACTCCTTTACCTTCAATAAGGTAAAAACGTTCAATAGACTTTCTAGGTCATCTGTTTCTAGAAATGTGTTCAGTTTTTTCTTTATTTATCTCTGTTTTCAGTTAGATTTGTATCTTTTCCATTGTATTTTGGCTTTCTTATTTGTTATTATAAGCTTCTTTTTAAGGGTTTCTAAAAATAATTTCAAATAATACTGAAGATGGCTCAAAGAAGTCGAAACCCTTCTGCCCACTAATAAAACAAGGTCCAATGGCTTTAAAAAACTTGTGTATAGCTCTCTAAAAATCGCGAACTGTCTGTCTGTGTCCCACAGCAAGTTTTCCCGCAAACTACAAAAGCTAAAAGTATAAAATGTCTGAGTTTTCATTTGATCTACGGTTATGTGTAATATTGCGACAAAATAGCTGATGGTTCCAATGTTTGTCGTTTAAAGCAAGTCATTAGACACGAGCGTAGTCTGTCTATCTAACTTGGTCCAATCTGATTAAAAAGTGTTTGCACCGCATTTGAAGTGTCGCTACGGCGCACTGTAACGTTAAAAAAATTAATTAGAGCAAAAGATGATTTCTATTTTACCTTTGATTTAACATACCTACATATCATAGAAGTATTGCTAGCGTTTTTATACTTGTTGCGTAAAGTAAATGCCTGCATTTCATATGATGAGTATAAAATCCCTCTTGACTTAAGCTTCCCCCTATCCACTCAAATTGTTGCCATTTTTTGGAAGATCAAATGTAAATTTTCTTTAAGCCCAGCTAATGTGATATGGATAATACTCCCACGGCAGCAGAAGTGTCCTGCTCCTATAGTGAATTCCGTGTAGTCCATGTGGAGCAGTGGGTTGGGGCACACTCTGCTTGCGCAACAGCTCCCAAGTTCAAATCTCGGGGGCAGTATCGAGTTTGAGCTTTTTATGTACTATCAGCCCACCAAGCTGTGATGGGTGCTAATTGTGAAACTAGTTAATAATCACCTTGAATTCTGTTACGGTCATGGAATGAGATGCCCTTACAATAAATCTCAACGCCAAGGTTCAAACTTGAACTGTTGTTCGATGGATTATTATTATATAGTGAATCATTAATAAGTTTCTTAAAGTAAACATGAAGTGAAAACAAGTTTAAAATTATTTCAACAATGATAATTGATAAATTTGATTTTATTTTCCCTTAGCTCTGTAGCCCCTTTCGGGCCTTCACTTGGGGATATTTGGAGTACTCGTATCTCATTATCTTGATAGTATGTATTGGCACTCTGAAAAGTGACATGGTCAGTACCATCAACTAAGCTGCAATACGTTCTGATTTGAGTTAGTACGTATCATAACTGAACGAGATTATAGTCTATCCAAAGAATCATTTGGAAGAAATATTGTTGTTGCTAACGGGACTCGAACTAGGGAACTCCGGCTTACGAAGTGAGTACTCTAATCAGTACATCATGCGGACTTAGTACCACTTTATTACAAAGTCAAGAATAAAATGATTAACAATCACAAGGTGAGACCTGCCAGTCTCTAGATTATTGTAATAGCGCTAATATATTTGACGCTTAAAAGGTAATACTCTCTGAATATTAATTTTTATTGATAAAACATCGGAAATAACAGTAAAAATACATTTATTTTACAATTACGCATTATGAATAACTTTCACGTTTTACGGTTATGCATATTTACGTCTATTGACTCCTAGGTTTGACCTTTTATTCAAATAATCAAGTTCAATTAATGTAATCAGTAAATTGTAAATACGTGAGCAACGAACAAAATTTATTAACTTGACTTATAAGCAGACAAAAGAATTATCTGCAAACGATCACAGCTTTCTCTGTTACTGTTCGTTCTTAAAAGAATTTCCTTTCGTCTGAAGATTCGTTTTCATACAATACCACATTCTTTTTACTTTTCCCGATGTCCATTGTATCACAGCGCCAAACGAATCCTCTAATACATCATGAAGCCGTTATAGTTGTAACAACCTCTTCTGATGATATGTCTTACCTAGATTGTCTACTGATTCGTAACATAAGAGGATTGGTTTCAGTATCACCAAGTGGGTGGGGAGGTTAAAGGACTTACGAGTGTAGATATGGTTAAGTATAATGTGAAACGATGAAGGTCCTTCATTGTGTATCACCTCGTTCCTGTAGTACGCTATAATGTAATCTACGTGAATTCCACTGTATCCCCACAGGGAAGAAACATCATCTCTCCTTTATCTACCGAGACCGTCAGTCTGGAGCCAGTGCTACTCATTCATATTTCGCTCCCCTCTCTTGTTTCCTTTCATTCTTCCCGAAAAATGGATGGGGGCTAAACGTGTTTCTTGATTTTTACCCTATACTAAGTATACATAAAACACCATAGCTTCTATACTCCTGTGTTTCTTTCTTCTTGAGGAGTTAATAACAGAGACAGTGGCAAAAAGCTCTTGTGTTTCGTGGATTTTTTTCGCCTTCAGAAAATCCTTCCTACGTTGCTCTCTGGAATTTCACCTTGTGTATGTTAGCTGAAAACGCATAGATGTGATTATGAAGTAAGGTCAAGTTGATTTCATCTAATGTGCTCCTGAAGGTAATTTATCGGTATATTTTTTTCCAAAAAATGTTATATACTTATACGAGTATAATAATTTTCTAAAATAAATATTAAAACTAAATCTCATAATTAACGCTAAAATATTCCTGAATTCCTTGCTCTGCTTGATAATTAGTTGGAGATCATTTTTCACTTATATTTTCATATAAGCATGTCAAATTTTTGAATTAATACCAAAATATTTAAAATTAAGTATCCAAGGCAATCATAGACCAAATGTATATTCAATTTGACAATTTATCATATGCTAATTAAAGCGCTGATTATTAATTATACTAAATGTTTGGTAACAAGCACGCTGTGATTGCAGAAGGCAAAACATTAAGATCGTATATGTTATCAATAAAATAATTCTTAATAAACTTTTGAGTACACTGTAGTGTGCAATTATCATATGTTTCGCTACCGGTAAAGTTTTTAAAAAGTGTTTATAAAAATTTAAAAAGCACACTCGTATACGTGCAGTCAATTTGTGTCGATATCAATTCATTGACTCGTTAGAAAAATCCGTGTACAAAAGGATGCAGCTACATGATATTTTTGTAACGAATTTAGAAGATATCAACATTTAATGCATACTGTTTATGTTGATCTTTTTTTGTACATTTGATTAATATTTAGAATTAAATATTGTATAATGCAACCTTATTATATCCTCCCTAATATTAAATTTGTTAATTTGGTGCAAACGAGACATTTAATGTAGAAAACAATTAGATACAGGTTAACCTTTTGAATAAACTAGCTAGATTTATTTTTATGTGGAGTTTCCTTACAAGCTTCACCATAGGAAAGTACAATTAACATTTGTAATAAAAAAATTGAAGAAATTTCAAAACCATTTAAATTTCTTTTTCTTCGATGGTGCTGCAGTTCAAGGTGGGCTTTGGCCTTCAACGTTAATCTCTTCCAATTATCACTGCTCTTCTGTCAGCTTTTATTTTGTCTTTCCATAGAGTCTTCGGTTTTTTCCCTGAACGTCTACTCTGTACTCTATCCTTTAAAGTTCTTTTAGGAAGCAGCCACTCTTCCATTCTTTCTACATGGCCCGCCTTTTATATTTGCGTAACTTTACGCAAACATATGTATGTCACGGCTCAAACGGATTCGTAGCACTCCAGCGTCAAAAGCAAGCACACATGACACGTCTTCACAAACTGAGTTGAAGAGCTGATGAGGATATTTATTGTAATTTTATTTGTTTTCTTTCTCGATAATGTGCTAAAGTTAAAGATCAATTTTAGAAGTCAGTTAATTTTGTTAAAAAAACTACAATTAAGTACGGTCAGGATAAGCGACCACATTTACATGGAGCTAAAACAATCACTATCTCGCTATATGACGATATGACTCATACACCACGAGCTCTATGCCAAACAGTGTAATGTTTAAACAGAAATAGGAAAAACTGCACTTTTTACAAAAATTTTTTTTAACTATAATTTAATGGTGAAATTATATTCACTACTCACATACGACCCCCCGTAGGATGACTACTATATGTACCAAGTTGCTGTGTTTGGCTTGTACTTACAGGGGTCTCGTTTTGGATGAAAAGCTTCTGCGCGAAAGAATCCCCACTTATGCTGCGTGAAAGATGGATAATCTGGCCTTGAACTAAACTTGAACAGAGAAAAAGCGCAAATTGTTAAAAGGGCCAGGGTTTTTTGCAAACGAGTCAAGAAGTAGTAGCTCTCCATCAAGGCGGAAAAAAAAACAGGTGAAAGGCTGCAATTTATTCTTTTGGAAAGAAGTCTCCGGTTGTGGAGGACGATCCGGGCTATCTGTAGTTGCGAATCTTCTTTGTGTTGAGGAAACCATCGTGCGAAAATGAGTGAATCTGGTAGCTATCATCAAAGGGGCACCCAACGTACCACGTAGGATATAGAGTGAAGATAGGTAACTTTATTATTGTATGTTAAGAATAATGGTGCCAGTCTCCTTAGTGAAAGAACCACTTATTCTTTCTCGCGGGCCATCATTGGCTATCAACATGTTAGCACATTTTCTTGGCCCGATGGAGACCAGCGTTTCCAGCATAGGGCTGGTGCCAGCATACAGCGGCTTCGTTGTACGTGATGGACACTCCTCAGGAGCTGCCACACGCCACCACCCACAGGGCAGCTCGACCGCGTGGTCCCAAGGTGGGTGTTGGACCCTATATACATGTGAAAACACACCCAACATGCAAGTTATAATGAGATGAGAGCTCCCACATCGATTCTGGTTGTCAACTATAATGTGTTGAGAATAATGGTGCTAGTCTCCTAAGTGAAAGAACCACGATGTGGAAGCTTTCAGCTCGTTATAACTTGCATGTTGGGTGTGTTCCCACATGTATATAGGGTCCAATACCCACCTTTGGACCACACGGTTGAGCTGCCCTGTGGGTGATGGCGTGTGGCAGCTCCTGAGGAGTGTCCATCACCTACAACGGAACCGCTGTTTATTATTGTGCCAAAATAATAGTGATTATAACTTCATGTGTGCATGAATTCGTTTCAAAACCAAGCTTTTCATTTGCTAGTTTACATATAGTACTTTGTTTAAGCTAGCGTACTCACTTGTGAAGTGATCTTGCCTATTCGCAGAGTCAAGTATGCAGGTGGAGTGCAGGAATCCTTTCGGGCCCCAGAAAATGTTTGGAGAATCGTGAGCTTGTAAGCTCCTGTGAAATGTCAGTTGGTGGTTTTAGTTCTTGCAGCGTGTTGGTTCAGGTTGATGAAGAGTATCCTAGATATCCCTTAAACACTGTGGTAAACTTTACGACAGATTGGTGTGAGGGCCAGGTTCGCCTCAGAGAATCAGCGAAAAACTTTACTGACTATTCGGTTGGTATCCGCGTGTTATGGGTTTCTTTTAACATCCAGTGTTTAGCTCCAGCAAGTTCGATAGCCGACGCGACGTTCTAATACTCTGGTGAGCCGCGTTTATCATTTGGCGGCTTATAAGGGGCCTATTAGTCTAAGCGACAGGCACTCACACCGTCTTTAATGAGCTGCGCGAGACCACAAGCCTAAGCTGGAGCACTCTCAAATAAGAAGGGTAATACAGATACAGCTGGTTTGTCAAATATTTTCCGTATTTCAGTGAGCCGTAAACTTTTCGGAGCATTTTACGATCAAAAATGTTCACTGGCTTTTCGCATTCACTTGTCAGTGTCCATGTTTCAATTTCATGCAAGGGCCCAGGTTTGACATTTAATATGTAAATACGAAGATTATTTAAACTGCGTACACCTCTGGAAGAAGAATGGTAGGAACAGAGTGATACGCTTTATTTGCAGCGTTTATTATTTCAGCGCCTCTTTTATTCATGTTGGCTCCAAGATTGGCAAAATTATTCACATTTTGAAGGTTTGTCGGACTGTCTTGTTTTTGGTTTCCTTTTTTTTTAGAAGCTTGTATGACAAATCGATTTGCATCAGACTCCATACTAAAAAATACTCCTTTGTTATCTGATATTAACCGTGCCATAATACTGGCATTATCAGCATGTGCCACAAATTGCCTGGACTTCAACAGCAATATGCCAGAAGTTTCAGCTGTTATATTTTTGACGAAGTGTTCCAACGCAATATTAAAGAGCGCTGGGGTAAGTACATTCCTTTGTTGCAAGCCTGATTCATTGTGAAACTGTCCGTAAGTTCATCGTTTACCTTGACTTTGGATTCTGAGCTTAGACTCGTGATCTTGACCTGCCAACTAGATTTGTAGGAACGCTAAAGTCAAGCATTTTTTTTTACAGCGTGTTTCTGCTGCTATTGTCGTATGTCTACCAAGTCTGCAAAGACTTGGTTCACATCAGTGTTATATTGCCATTGTGAATAGGGAGTTCAAATCGCACGTTTTTGATTTTAAAGCAGTCACTGATTGGTTGTGTGTGATCGGTATAAAAGCAAAATTCTTCAAAATCTGGCTGATCAACGTAGCACCCCAATCCCAGAAAAGAAAGAAGAAACGAAGGAAACGTTCTACAATCAATTCTTACAAACGATACAAAAATAATTCTGGGTGACATCAACGCTAAGGTTGGCAATGAGATATCTCATCGGGAAACAACTGAAGGATATAGCCTCCACGATGACACAGATGATAACGACCAGTGCCTGATTTACTTTGCATGTTGCAGAAATCTAGCCATACGTTCAATTTACTTCCTTCATCGATGCATTCATAAAATGGCCTGGGTATCACCGGATGGCAACAAACAAAATCAGATCGACCATGTTGTGATCCAACAATGTTGAGCATACTTGACTTCCGTACATTCCGAGAAGCCATTTGCAACTCAGATCATTACTTGATCAAATTAGCCTTTCAATGTCGTATGTCAAACGCGTAACAGCAAAGACCACCAGACTAAAAAAATTTGATATCGATACGATAGGCGTCTGTGGTGAAATATTTCACGGAGACCGTCGACAACCAGCTGGCTACCATCTTATCAGACGCATCGCTGAAAACGAGCAACAAGCTTTGGGTGGAAGTGAAAACAGCTATTAAGACCATGGCAGAGCTCACAATTGGACATCAAGTCTGGAGTAAGAGTAATTATTGGTTCGATGATTAGTGTCAAAATATGTTAGACAAAAAGAATGTGGTATACAAAGAATACGTAGGTAGGAAAACCAGGGTGAAGGGGGAACGCTATGAAAATCTCAGAATTAGATAATTAGAACTAAGAAACTAAAATACGGTGACGACTGATTGAGGAGCGTTTATGTAAGTCTAGTGAGCAACAACACAAGACAAGCATGCAAAATAGTGAGAAATCTGATTCGTGATGGTCAGCCTCAATCCTTTCTCTGTCGTGATGACATTGGCAATATCATCGCTAATGAAAACAAAATAAAAAGAAGATGGGTATCATATTTCAAGAACCTCCTTAATCCTCCTCATAGCTTAAGGACGTTAGAGCCTATAGATGTTTCAGGAGAGCTTTTATTGGTCTCACCAATTCTGGACGAAGTTTGTTCCACTATCGAAGCCCAAAAGAATATTAAAGCGCTGGGCGTCGATAAGATTCCAGTAGAGTTTATCAAGTATGGTGGCAACAGTATTCGTAAAGCTATTCACAAAGTCACCCAGCACATTTTGCCAGAAGAATATATACCGAAAGAGTGGAACCACTCAATTTTATTCCCTATCTACAAAAACACAAGCTGCAGTGCAAAAATTAGAGAAGCATATCACTACTTTGTACGGCGTAAAAAATATTTTCAAAGATCTTAGAAAATAAAATCGAATCATATGCCAACAGTATTGATGGGGAGTATCAAGGTGGTTCTAGACGAGGTGGATCAAAAAACACCAATGTTTCACAGTCAAGCCAGTACTTGAGAAATGCTGGGAGTTCAACATAGACGTACACCAAATTTTCGTTGACTTTAAGCAAGCATACGACAGTATTGATGGTAACGTACTGTACCAAATAATGCTTCGCTTTGGCATCCAAGCCATATTAGTCCGTCTTACCAAAATGACAATGACGTCGATGACCTTCCATGTCCGAATCAACAATCAACTCACTGATGAAAAATCGGACTAAAGCAGGAAGATGAGCTGTTCCCATTGCTTTTCAATTTGGCTCTAGAGTACGTCATAAGAAAGCTACCTGTCGATACACGAGGTGCATTACTATATAATTAAAGCCAAGTAGTAGCCGTTGTGGACGCAGCAACATTTTGTCACGGTCATTAACAATTGCCAAAGAACTCTTCCTGAAACTTGACAGCAAAGCAAAACTAGTAGGGCTACAAATCAATGAGAAAAAAAGAAAACTCATAATGCAGTCGAATAAAAATACCTTAAGTACACAAAATATCATATTTAGCGAATGCAGTATCAAAGATGTGAGTGAATTTGCGTATTAAGGTGCCAAAATAACGAGAACCAGTAATGAAAGTGACAAAATACGCCGAAGAATGTGCCCGGGAATTAAAATATTTTTTTTTCAGTTTTGACGATGCTGAAAACCAGCTGCATACACAAGAAAATAACCCTTCAACTATGGGTTTGATACAAGGTCCCTAACATAAGCACCCGCAAATATATTGATCGCCTTTGAGCTGAGACGAATAATTGGAAGGAAGCTAGGCGGAAACCAATAGCGGGTTCAATACAAACATAAGCTGCATGAATTTTTTGACGAGTTGGAGGTCTCAACGATTGTACGACTGCGGCAGCTGCAATGAGTTGGCCACATGCATCATTCGGACGAACAATGGATACCCGAAAGATATTTTTCGGGAGAACGGAAAGACGGAGATCAGTTGGGAAACCGAGGAAACGCTGGTCTGACGCGGTCAACGAAGATAGTTCATGGCTGCTCGGATTTCAAAATCTGAGGACTCGGTCAATGGACTAAGAGGGGCTGTAGTACTACAAAGAAAAAGAAGACATAATACATCTTGAAGCCCAATGAATTGGATTAACATATAGAGACTTTCAGCATCTTGACTTCAAAATAGCTGATAAAAAGGTACAGACAACAATTTTAACAAAAACGCCAAATCAGCTGGAATAGATTGGCTTTATAAATTGCATACTAGAACCTACTTTTGTCTCACATGCGATGGGATTCAACAGAGTCAATGTTTCAAAAAATGTTCTCTGTTAATTTAATTGCATGACAAATACAAACTGTAACAATATGCTATCCCAGCGGATGGATAAAAAGTGATTTGATTGTTTTATGGCTGAGTCATTTCATCTTAAACGTCAAATCAACTAAGAATGACTTGGTATTATGTTACTTTTGCTGGATTGACACGCAACGCATACCAAAACCTGTCATTGATAGAAAAAGCACAAGAGAATGGAGTCATAATAGTCAACTTTCTTGGTAGTGGCATCATAAGCCCATTAGGCACCTATTAAAGCCAAAGAAGTGATGACATGGCTGCGTAATAATCCAGGACGTATTGTTACTCAGTTTCAACTTGGAAGGCTTGTTGAAATTGCGTACGCTAAAGCACCCACTATTCAAAATACTATAAATATTTTTTAAAAACAGGAATCTACTCACTAAATACGAATATCTTTTCAAATCATGATTTTGTATTTGCTCCTATAACCGATAATGACGTCATATCTACTGAGCCCACAACGAACTGTTCTAGTAAATTTAAGGTTGGAGCTCAAAATGAAAACAGAGTTATCATCAGAAATATAGGCAAGGATAATCATGTGTTTGAACTGCAGCAGTAAATAGCAAAAGCATCGCCACAAACCTCGCAACCAACAAATTCAAGGCAATCAGCAGTAAGTCCACAACAAAGCACTTCGCAGTAATCAGAATCATCATCTTTAGCTTTTACTCCCGGCAATATAACACCTAAGCCTTATATTATGAGAAAAACAGATTCAATTGCTCGTTGAGGCAAAAGTGCTGTTAATACTTCAATTCCTTACAAATCAGAATTGGAAGGAAATAACGCCAAGAGCATGAACAACGAAAAATTCCCCAAACTTTGTGGTAGCATAGTGAATACCAAAAAGGAAAACATGTCAGACAATATATGCATTTATTGCATTAAAATCTATATAAATACTGGAAAAATAATGTGTGCCGGCACCAAAAGTCCCAAAGTAAGCGGACTCTTCACCTGCCACCATGATTACGCATCAGCACCGCAAGTAACTTCCCGCGAGAAAAGGCAAATTTGCTTGAGCCACTCATCTAGGTTCTCAAAAGTCAATATACCTGAGTGAACCTAGGCAAACTTCCTATTGATTTTCTCTTCATCTGCATCCAGTCAAATCCGGACATACACGAATGTAATCCGTAAAATTATTAACATAAACAACATCAACCATCTTGAATTATTATCAAGTATTATTAGTTTACAAGTAGTGAAATAAAGTTATTATTCATAAAACAATAAAAGGAATAAAAGTTGACTTCTAAAGTGGTGACCCGCAGTGAGGAACTAGCGTGGTGCTTGGGCTAGATGAAGATGGTGCTGCGCGTAACGCCTCGTTGCGCAACCCATAGCTCTTGCTCTCCCAGGAGTCATCATCGCCGGTGCATAGCCAACCAGCATCGGCAAGTCAAGCCTGACTATTCGATCAACTGCAGTCCCTAGGTCAACAGTGTCAGCTACTGCAAGCTGCCATCATTCCGGTGCACTAGCCTGGAAATGTCGTTCTTCCAGGTTGAGTTCCAATTCAAAATGCATCAGATCACATGAGACTCAACCAGACACCAGTTCGAGATGGCCACCATCATCTGCGCGTCGCTGGAGCCTGACAAATACAGGAGCCTCAAGGCAGCCATCATTTCCCACTTGATGGATCCATCCGAGGTCCAGCTACACAAGCTCCTCAAACTCGGGAAAAGACTGCTGTCACAGCTGCTGCGTCAGATGCGTTCCCTTGCAGGGACGCGGGTAAGTGACGATGCATTGCAGGTCAAATGGCTCAACATTCTGCCATAAAAGACGTGGCGCATGCTGCTGTTGATCAGGAACTTGACGTTGGAGGAGCTCGTCCGTTGGTTGGCCGTGCCCATAGAGGCAACCACGCGCTCCACTATACCTTCATCTGGTTTCTCCTTAACGCGGAATTCCTCGCACTTGATCACAATCGAGCTAGCTGCCCTGTATTTAGCAATTGCAATTGTAATTTGACAACGAGGCACTCCAGCAACCGTTCGCCAGTGCCAACATACAGCGTGGGCACACCTTGCTACGAGACAGCCACCAACGCCACTCCAAGTCCCGAACCACATACGGGATATTGCTGATATTACAGCAAACATGAAGCCCTAGCGATCCGATGCAAACAGCCCTGTACATTTCCAGCTCAGGTCACTTCTACCGGCCGTTTGGAAACTCAGCGGAATCACCGGCAACAACCGGGAACGGCGTCTGTATGTCTCGGACCACACCATAAAAGATCGTTTACTGGTGGATTCTGGCTCTGCCATCTCCATCATTCCGAGGCACTTCATCTCCAGGCCTCTTCTAAATCAAATCTCCTTGTACAGGCAGCCAAAGTTACGCCTATCGTCACTGTCGGCACCCAGCAACTCATGCTGGACTTTAAGTCACGCCGCCCACTCCACTGGCTTTTTGTTGTTGCAGACGTTCAGACAGCCGTCCTGGGAGCCAACACACTCAACTATCATGGCCTGCTTATCAACCTACGAGATCGACACCTCTTGGATGACCGCACCAGCTCCTCTACAGTCTGCGTCCTCGGCTCAGCTCCACCAGTGCATAGCATCATTGACCTTGGAAGGCAATCCTGGAGGAATATACAAGCAGATTATCGCAAAGCACGCAAACACACCTCCAGGACCCGGTGTGTTGGCTTCGATCACTAACCTTCCCGTTCACCACCAGATACTATCAGTCTTTGCAAGACCACGTCACCTCACGGGAGAATGCCTTGCTGCAGCGAAGCCAGAGTTCGGCTTCCTGTTGGAACGAGGCATAATTCGACCTTCGTCAAGCCAATGGGCCAGTCCTCTGCACAAAGTGCCCAAGCACGGTAGCCATTGACAAGCTACTGAGGATCACCGCTAACTGAATGCCCACATCTGCCGGGACCTCTACCCATTGCTCCTTATCAAGGATCTGATCCAGGAGGCCGTTGGTTCAGTATTCTCGGTTATCGACTTTCAGTGGGCCTTATATCAAATTCCGGTAGTACCAGAAGACATCTGCAAAATGCCAGTCACCACGCCTTTTGGGCTGCTTGGATTCATAGGAATGCCTCTTGGCCTATGCAACGCAGCGTAAGCCACGCAGCGGACACTCAACCACCTGCTAAGGAAGCTCAACTTCGTATGCATTTACCTGGATGACATTCTAGTATTCTCGGCTGGCCACGACCAACATCAGCGTCACCTCGAAGAAATTGTTTCCAGACTGCAAGTTATAAAGATCCTGTTCAACTAAAATAAATGGCAGGTCAGCCTACCCGAGGTAATTTTTGCTGAGTACAACGTCTGCAAGATAGGTTTCCGACCACCAGCCATCAAGATAAAAGCCATCGCAGAATTTCCCAAAACAGCTGATTCCTCTCAGCTGAGACGTATCTTTGGGATACTCAATTTCTATTGCTGCTACAAACTACACGCCGCTGAGTTACAAGCACTACTTTTGGAGCTGCTGCAAGGTTGTAGCATCAAGAGATCGCAAATCCGACGCCGAAGCCCCTTTTGGAAGCTGCAAGCAAAGCAACTACAACAGCATTCCTTCGACCATCACACTTGTTGGCACTACGCACCGACGCATCCAACATCGTCATTAAGGCAACCTTCGACTAGCAACGGGACGACAGTACTAAGATACCCCTGGGATTTTTCTCGAGGAAGTTATCCGAGACCGAGCAGCGCTACTCCGCCTACGACCGCGAGCTTTTGGCAGTCTTCGCCGCAATCAAGTTTTTCCAGCATATTCTGGAGGGGAGGCCCTTCACGGTCTACACCAACCATCGAGATTTTATCGGCCAATTCGACACATAATTGGAGCATACACCAGGAGAAGACAACATCGTCGCCGACACGCTCTCTTGCGTACAGATGGCTACAGTACTCACCACACTTACTGCTCGAACCATCAGTAGGGTCCAAGCCACATATGACCAGTTGCCGCACCTCCTGGCGAGCCCCCGTTTCAAATTGCATCAGTTGGCTTTGGACGGCTACGGTGCTATTAAACCCTACTTGTTAGCAGTGCTCCGCCGCTAAGCCTTCGATACCGTCCACCAGCACTGAAATTCTTCTCACCGATCTACGATAGGATGTCTATCGTTAGGCCAAGCAACATTCGATGGTCCATCACCACAACCACGCCAAGCAAGGTAGCTTCCAGATTCGACCTTACTAAACTGTCGCAGTGTGGTGGCTACGAGAATTGCCTTACCATTATCTACCGGTATACACACTGGCCTCAAGCAATACCAGTGCACTTCATCAAAGCCAGCACCATCGCCAGAGCGTTGTTTGACCACTGGATCGTCATATTCGGCACGCCACGTGAGATCACCTCATTTGAAGCTGACCTCCTTAATAAACTTGATCGTAGTTGGGGGCCAACTACGTCCATACTGCACCATATCCTCCACAAGCCAATACCATGGTGGAATGGATACATCGGACGCTCAAGAGTGCTTTTAAGTGTGTTCCAGAAAATCCTTTTAGGCACGTCGATACGAATCCCAGGCGAGTTCATCGCACCTCAAAGAACACTAACCACTTGCCTATAGGATTTCGTTGCAGACTTTCACTACCTATTCAAAGCGTTTCGTCCAGTCCCACCAGCCAGGCGCACCGATCACCAACCGTTGGTCTTCAAGGACCTCGCCACCTGCAAATTTGTGTTCCACCGCATCGGCGCAGTCAAGAAACCCCTCTACTAGCAGTATTCCGGACCCCACAAGGTCATTGAAAGGGCCAGCGACGACATCTGCGTCATTGATGTAAACGGCGTTGCCAAGACCCTCTCCGCCGACCATCTGAAGCCAACATACTTGGAGCGCTCCGATGCCCAGCCATCAACACCACCATCAGTACCGCTTCAGTGACCCTCACCACCACCACGACAGTCGCCTAAGCCACCACCATTGCTGCCAACTCAGGCAATTCAACCAACTGCTAACATGCTGAAACAACAAAAGCCAATGGGCTTTTTCAGACGCAGCGTTAAAAGTGAGCGTTAAACAGGTTATATGGGCAAGAAGAGTGAGAGGCATTGAGGGGACCTGATGGTAAAAACAAGCCAACATTTTGTAGGGTGAACGAGCGTAACGCACATACACAAACGCATTTTGTTGATCATTTGGTGGGGGAAATTTTATACATACGCCGGTAATCATTCCGAATTGAACATTTGGTGAAGAAGGTAGTCGTCATGAAACGATTGCCTTTCTTTAATTTGCGTGCAAAAATGGATGCGTGGACGCAAGAAGCTACGCGTTATTCAATAAATTTATAAAAGCGGAGGCCATGTTCAATTTCAGGATACAACACGACGAATATCTCGATTTCAATAAAGTTAAATTGCCTATTGTGAATTCATAGAAAATTAACAGTACGCATAATCTTTATAGAATCGCATTATAATATGCCAGTTGACAACACAACAAGAAAAATATGCGACTTAAAAGGATATTCAAGTTTGGAATATATTTTTCAGAAAGCGGAAAAACACGGAGGTTCTAATAAATCCAATAGAAGTTTGAATCGGCAAACTTTAACAATCATAAAATACATTTTTCATTCCAGTTTTTGTTACCTCGTGCACAATTCAAGGCTAAAATATCAATTCTCAATCGCTTATCTCTCTATCTTCGCTCTCATGTTGTCCGCACGATGTTTAACGATTAAATGACCCTTTTGACACATACACTCGCAAGACGTGTATCGTATACAAAAATAGGTTGGCTGAACTATGCAACGTGTAAACATAAGGGCGTAAGCGCGAAACCTGTTTGGATATGGGTTTTTACCATTCCCGTGTGAAAGAGCCCAATTATCACCTTTTCACTCCCTTCGTCGAACGCAAGGGAGGAGGGAGTGACTGTAGCAGCAATCCCAACGCAAGCGCACCCTTCGTGACGCATGCAAATCCTCGCCCCTTGAGAAGCGCTCACCTGCTGCCCCATTCGCGCATCAGTGCCGCAAGCAACTTCCCGAGAGAAAAAGGAAAATTCACTTAAGTCGCTCTTCTATTCTTATAAACCAATATACCTGAGAGAACCTAGGCAAACTTTCTACTGGTTTCCTCTTCATCCAACTTAAGCAAACTTTCTGCTGGTTTCCTCTTCATCTACATGTAGTCGCAACGAATGTACTCCGTAATATTATCAACATAAACACCATCAGCCATCTTGAATTACTATCACGTATTGTTAGTTTACAAGGAGGGAAATAAAGTTATTATTCATAAAACAATAAAAAGAGTAAGAGTTGACTTCTAAAAATGCATGGGTGCAATGTCTCCAGTGCAAGAAATGGGCCCATGAAGGTTGTACTGGTTGAAAATCAGAATAACTTGATGGACCCCAATGCTTAAGGGGGAAAGTTGGGTATAGGAAGTAGGTATATCCGGTTTTGAACCAGACATAGGGCAAAGTCGTTAAGTCTTAGCTTTTGTCAATTGATAATTTTGTCTTACTAAAAAATAGGAAAATAATAATCTCATTGACTCAATATGTGATTATTAATATAGACTCAACACAGGCTAATAAAGTTTATTCGTAGTTCTCAATACATTCCCGGTTTACCCCAACTTTCCTTCGCTCCCAAAATTTTCTTGAGAGTCATTGAGACGACTGTGATTGCAGGGCAACTTTCATTTCGGTAAGACATAAAATTATGTGTCTTTTTGAATATTTTGAGAATTTGCATTGAGGTTTTCGTATTGTAGCCCAATGGATTGAAGTTAGGTAAATTTAGCCAAATTTTTGCTATTCGTTCATCAAGCAACTATAAAATAACTTGCAGAAATTGAAACATTTTATACATTCGCCTGTCTGTCCGAGTGCCTCAGGAAGTTTTCTCAGAAACTATTGTAGCCACAAAGCTCAAACTTTGTGAAAAGGTCAGAAGTTGTAGTTTCTCAAAAGTCTATGCCTTATCGAAAATTAAAAAATTCTTTTCCCCGTATAGCAAAGTGACCCATTCCATTTTTTTGAATCAAAAATAAGTAATGGGGTACCAAATGAAAGGTCTTTGATTATAAAAAGTAAATTTTTACATTAAGTAGCAAAGCAAAATATACGAAAATTTGTATGCCCTTCCTCATGATTGAAAACCTTTGGGTCAAAAAATCAAGTTCGTAGATACTTACGTGTACAAGGGCAACATTCACTCAGAAAATGCAATTTACTCATCTTTGTTAGTAATAGAATGTTTTATAAATTGTAGGTTTTGCTCCGTAAAATTTGAACTGTGCCCTTAAACGTCTAGAAATTTCAAAATTATATTATATGCGCACAAAGTTTTATCGAAAAAATGATAATCAATAGAGATACGATCATTTCAATTCTATGGAACCAAAACAACAATAAAAACATGTTGCCGTGGATGGTATACATACATTTCAAATCGATATAGACACTGTAATTTTCTTCGGATTTGTATGAAAATTTCCAAAATGTTGTTTTATTTGAATATATTTGATTAGCTGATTAGTCAAAAACTTATTTAAGATGGAATAAAACGGCGGCTGTTTTGCGTTTATGAAAGAAACCCTAGATTTTTCTGTGCTCAACGGATTCATAACTCATGTCATCAGATAAATTGTTTTGAACCCTAGAACGGTTACAAAGCCCTTCCTGTAGGAGCACTCTGTAGTAGGACCTACCTACTTGGAAAGGTATAAATTTGATAACTTTCAACAATAAAACCAATTGAAATTACACTGTTTTCGCATGCATAAGCATACTTGTGTCTATAGGCTGGGAGGCTTTAACTTAAGTTTTGTGTGTATTATTTATATTATTTTGCCAGCGTCCATATAGAAACTAGTCTCATTAGATAGCAAAAATTGTTGGACTCTACACTTGAGGAGGCAAGTGCAACAATTTAATTTATTGATTCTGGCATTTTGTCAACCACGTAAGTAGTTGTTGGCTTAGCCAAAACGGTTGTCGTTCGAGGAATTTTGTATCTGAAAATGTTTAGAGAATGGATTTGATCTGAATAGAAGGCAAATGCTAATATCGCGGCGCATAAAGCATTTTGGTGGACCGCACACGCACTCCTCAAATCCGGAATGGCTTAACTCATTCGAAAGATGATTGATAATAACTATTAGCATGATACAGCGCATCATAAGCCGACAAATTAGGCAAAATTGTTCAATTTTAAAGATATATTAGTACACAAATTTTCAAGAAATTTAAGTCTTCAAGGGACTCCCTAAATTGATTTATAGTGCAAGCAAGTATATTAGAACACGTATTTTTTTCAGCTGATGAAAATTATCAATACAAAATATAACGAGCATATTTTGTATTATTGTGATATGTTGTCTGTTTAGTTTCATGAACTAACTAACTATCGACTTAAAACTTCATGATACTTGGTGAGAACTGCGCATTGGCCATCATTGAGGCACAAAATGTAGTAAACTCAAAGCCTATCTCCAACTTAACGATATTTTTATAAAGGAATTTCCTTAATATGAACTTATATATAATAATTTTTATACCCATCAAACTAAAAGATTATTTATGACTACATGTCACCGTCTCAAGAGAGTTAAGTTAAATGGCACTAGAACTAGTTATAAATTAATTTCGACTACATGGTTTCCACTGCGTGTATACTCTCAAGTTCTAACTTATCTTTGTATGGTCAAATGGTCCTGTTGTTTCATTTTGATGTTGTATTCCGAGTCAGGAAGTCACAGAAATGGGTAGAATATGGCAAATCATACGCTTGTTTGATCCTTATGCAGCTCTGAGTTTATAACATCTCCGAGAACTGTAAGCGACAGCTTACAGGATATCAGGATAACACGTGAATTGCCTGAGAATTTGAACTAACATCTCTATCAAATATGTGCGGATATACTGTAGAAATAATGGCTGCTATGAACTGGTCATTTATAGAATGAACCATAATCGTTCAAAAATTTGATCTGGATTAAGAAATAGCTTGGAACCGAATTTATTCTTTTCGATTATTATTTACATGGCTAATTTTTCAGAAAATAAATGTTTTTAAACAAAAAAATTTATAGAAAGTTACACGCTACAATTGAGGCTTTCTGTATTTCATCAAAACTCATTTCCTTAAAATTTAAAGAAATTGACTGAATTTTGTTTTAGAAAAGCTAGTATTCTAAGCGGAAAAACTACATTATTCTTCAGAATTTAATTTTTTTTTTTGTATTTAATGTAACAACTATTCACAAACGAATCTTTCGAGCGTTGATAGATTTAAATATGTATCGAAATTCAAATGGCTGATAATTTTCCTCTGAATGCTGATTCACAGTGGACCGAAGATAATTTTTTAAGGATTTTAACTTTGAAAAACTACTCTCCTAACTTGCAACATTCATATCAACTGTCAAGAATAACCGCAGCAGCGTTACAATGTTTGGATCACCAATCTTCAAATTAAAATTAATAATAAACAGGAAGAGCTCAAAAAGCTAATTTAGTTCAAGAAAGCTAATTTAGCTTGGTGTTCAGATGTTGTGAAATTTTCCTACCATATGATGTCTACCGCACTAATAGAGATCGTTTGGTTTCAGGCAAATCAGACGGTGGTGGTGTACTTATCACTTTTCATAAATCTTTAAGCAGCATACTCTGCTCTGATTTTTTCCCTTCACTTTCAGTAAAATACATCACAGTCTACATTAATATCTCTCAAACCGTAAGTTTTACAATACTTTCCATAAACATCTTTAGCAATGCTCCTATCCACATTTGTATTTGTTTTTTTTTTAATTTTCTTCTTATTTTAATAGTATCAACCCTCCTCTATACACTTTTTTAATCTGTGGTGACTTCAACATGCCTTGCCCAAGTTGGAACACAAGCTCTCACAACTTCACACCCTTCAATGATCTCTCTATCCTGTTTTCTTCTTTTTTATCGTTTTGCTGCCAAACGCAATTAAATATGATCCCGAACGCAGACATCCGACTTCTTGATTTTATCCTTACTACCGAACCTGTTTTTATCTCTTTGATCTCGAAATCCCCCTGCAAATATGTAAAAACTTTTCCCCATCATCTGCCGCTCGAGGCTCGTTTATCTTTTTTCGCACCTTAATCCAAACGCACTCCTTTTTCCTCAAGATTTAATTTCCACAAAGCCAACTACGCAGCCATCCAACTAGAGGTGGATAATATTGACTGCAATTCATTGCTACAGCAGCTAGATGTCAATGCAGCGTTATCTACCTTCTACCAAAATCTCAGTAACATAATTATAAATCACGTACCTGTCTGCGGTTCCGTTCGAAAAAGTACCCCAGCTAGTTTTTTGCTGAAGTTTCAGATGCTTTTTATTTGAAGAACCAGGCGCAACATAAATTTCAGTATTCCAAGTCTGACACTGACCTCGCCAACTACCGACTCTTTTGCAAAGAAGAAAAAAGTGGTTGGGAATGCAATGCCATGTTTGTATTATATGATTGAAAAATCACTGCAATCTAATAGACCTAAGCCCTTCTAGTCATACGAGTACATCCGTTCCCTGAAAACAACATCTCATAAACCTAATATCTTCTAATGGCATAACTGTCAAGCTTCTGATGGGCAAGCTATCTGTAACCTTTTTGCTATGAATTTTTTTCCACATTTAAGGATTCAAACCCTACTAAATACTTATCAGAGTTCTCTTTTTCTCCTATTGTGCACCTGTCGTGACCTCTCCATCGGACGTTGAAAGTGTACTGCTTACTTTCGACATTAATGGTGGTTCGGGTCCATATGGAATGTCAAATCTGCTCAAAAAGTCAATATCTACCCCACCGTTAATTATTTTTAACATTAACCCCCCCCCTTAAGCGGATCGTGCATAGCAAAATATACGATGCCATAAGTATCCTGTTTCAAAATGAAAAACACAGCTTCATTAAATGTCGTTTGATACTAACTAATTTGTTAAAACTTACTTATCGCTCTTGCACCAGTACATGGAATAATTTCTCATTGGCCCCATTTAGAAGAAAATTCGGTGTTTCTCAAGGATCAATTTTAGTCACTTTGCTATTTAACATATCCAAAAATGACCTTCCCCAATGCCTGTCCTTTAATTGTCTTCTCCGCGCAGATGATTTAAAAATTCATCGTTCAATAACTCAAGCAAAGACTGCTCATACTTTCAAGATGATCTTGACAATCTCCAAAATTGGCGTAAAGGTAATTTACTTCCTCTTAATATTTAAAAATGTTGTCCTATGAGATACACCAGCGAAATTCATCCAGTCTTATATGAATACCCCCACTTGTGGACAAATTTAAGGATTTTGGAGTAGTATTTGACCCAGGTTTGAAATTCGACATCCATATTTCGTGCATAACCACAAGAGTTTCAAGTGTCACTGGCTCTATTTTATGTTTCTCCTGCAAGTCCTTCAACATCATAACCAGCGTCCATCTATTTGTACCCTCAGCCCGTCAATCCTTGAGTTGACCTCCCAAGTATGGCCTCCTCACTATACCAATCTATCAGGTGCTGTTGAGACTGCACAGCGTAAATTTACACGTTCTCAATTTTACAAATATACAAGTAATCTCCTTTACAGCACCTACGATGAGCACTTACAAATTCGCAACATCGCATCACTCAAAAGATGGAAGAGAATTCATAAACCTGTGTTGCTTATTTAAAATATATCACAGTACACTTTCATGCCACCTTGTGGTGAGCCTTTATATACGTTCCAACTCAAGAACGCATTCGGCTGACATGTTTACTGTACCCTCTGTTCGAACTGTTATTTATTATATTCATTTAAGAACGCATATCACGTTGCTACAATGAGTTCGAGCTGGGTCCCCTGCCATACTCCTTAAACGCTTTTTTGCCCTAACTTGCTGCTCAGTACATTCAACGCTTGCCTACGGGACGGAGTTTTACCGGTACGATGAAAAGTGGCGAGGCTAATGCTGATCAGCAAGGAAAGAGAAATACCGAATCGCCGTCTGCATACTGCCCGTTATGCATGCGAGACACGGCTGGGAAAGTGCTAGAGAAACTCATCAAGGGAACACTCACTCATGCAATTCATGCTGCTGGGAACATATCTCCTCGACATTATGGCTTTAGGGCAGGACATTATAATATTGATGCGATTGTAGAGGTGGTAAAAGCTGGACCTGCGGAACGTGTCTTACGACGGGCTACTGCGACTGTAGGTGCCAGATTAGTCGCGCTTGATCGGCTTTATGGATGATGTTGCGGCTCTGGTCGCTGGACTCACCGTTAAATAAGCACAACTTAGGCTAGGTATGCTAATGCGCCGAGTGAGAGAATGGATGACTGCTCGCGGGTTCAGTATAGCACTGGAGAAAACCACCAAAAAAGAGAATCCCTAGAGTAAGGATGATCAGTATTGGAGACATACAAATCGAATCAAAGCCAGCGGTGAAGTACCTGGGGCTACGGATCGACTCGAAAATGAGTTTCTCTGAGCAAATCAGGGCATCGGCTGAGAAGGCTGCTTCGCTAGTATCGGCTCTGAGTCGACTTATGGCCAAATTAGGGGGTTCCAGCCCATCAAGAAGACGCCTCTTGATGGGTGCGGTTGGGCCAGTGCTACTGCACGGAGTAGAGGTATGGGGCGACGCTCTCAGTAACGAGGTTTACCGAAAGCGCTTGGCACACGTACAGAGAAGAGGAGCACTGAGGATTGCATCTTCGTATCCCACAGTCTCTGATTCGGTGGTGAGAGTTACTGCAAGCGTGATACCTGTCGGTCTCCTTGCTAGAGAGCGCCGCCCTATTTATCTGCGTCGAAACGAGAATGTGAGGGAGATGGTTGTCCGCGAAGAGAGACAGCACTCACTCAACGATTGGCACCAGTCTTGGGTGAATTGCATGAATGGCAGGTGCACTGCGTGCCTCATTTTGGATGTGAGACCGTGGCTAAATCGAAGGCATGGTGAGACTGACTTCAATCTGACCCAGCTTTTGAGCGGGCATGGGTATTTTCAGTCTTACCTATACAAGATTGGTAAGTCACGGTCCCACGATCGTCGGTTTTGCCCAGGAGAGGAAGACAATGTCTGCAACACATTTTTTGCGTGCATAAAACGGAACAGGGAGACGGGAGAGCTCACCCCAGATAATATAGTTGCGGTGATGATCGAATCGGTTGACAAATGGAACCAGGTGGCACATTATGTTCGGGTATTCCTAAAAGATAAAAGGGACTCACAGCAGCCAGAGCCGTTGGGGTTGGGGGATCGCTTGTCTGGCACTCCCTCTTCCCCTCTCCCTTCCAGCTAGAAGAGGAATCACCCAGCTTGAAATCACCCCACAAAACGAGATCTGGCCCGAAGTAATGTGTCAAACGGTTCCAGGCTAGGTTCTCAGGTTAACAGGGGAGGTGTTTAGTGGGTAATCCAGTCGCCTTCTTGCGAGCATGGAAGACCCACACTCTGTGCGTAAATGGGCATTCACCACAAAAAAACCGCTTTTAAAAGTATATTACGTAAAATTCTCCTAAGCTCCTAATAGTTTATTAGTGTTTTATACTTTTGTTTTTGGAATTTCGCAAAATAATTTAACGAAACCCTACTAAAATCGCATCCTGTCTGTCCGTCCGTCCGTCCATGTGTCACAGCACATTTTCTCGCAAACTACTTAAGCTAGAAACATCAAATTTTGTATGTAGGTATAAAGTAATGATCTCTTCAAAGTTAAACTACATAGCCAATATGGGTATGAAATGAAAGGTCTTGATGAGAAATTTTCAAAAAATATCTTAAACTGACATTTTTTGCTTAGAAGGGTACTCAGAGAGGGGTTACACACGAAAAATGTGTGGCCTTTCGTGATTGAACACCTGTGATTTGAAAAATCTGAAAAAAATATGGAGGTAGGTGCTTATGAGCATAAAAACAACAAAAACCCTAGAAGTCAAAACACGCTCAACTTTGTTAATAATAGTATGATCTTCGAATTTCACATTTTTGCTAATGAAATCGTATGGGTACCCTTAAACTCAACAAGTCTCACAAAAGGTCCTCATGCTTTGTAAGTTTGATGAAAATCGAATCATATTCACGGAAGTTATAGCCATTTGAAATGTCTCCAATTACTAGAACAATAACACATGGGCTTCGTCTGTCACCTTAGAATAAAGTCTGACAAAGTTTAACTGCCTGATACCTAAATGCTGTTACAATTAAAGACACCTTCCCTCTTATGTTGATTAAGGGTATCTTGAGTCGGCTACCTAAACTCCACTTTATGTTATTACTAGTCTAGACCTTAAAGGCGCATTCTGGCAGATCCTATTGGATCCTAGTTCGAATGAGCAGACTGCTTTCATAGTTTCAAGTTGCGCAGTGTACCAATTTATGACCATGCCCTTTAGCTTGTGTTATGCACAAAAGACTACGGCAAGCCTTGTGGGTAAAGTTATACTGCCGCGTATACATCACCATGTCTTTGTTTATCTAGACAATTTATTACTAATAACTTAGACCTTTGACAAGCGTCCACCAATTCCTGGGTTTATGCTATTGATACCAATAATTTGTTTGTGATTATGCGACCAACTCCACGCCCTTGACAAATATGCTGCTCAAAGGATAGCATTTTCTCTGGGAAGAGCCTGGCTTGTAGGCCGTTAAGGAATTAAGGAGGAGCCTAACAACAGCTCCTATAATACAGAGCTCAGACTTTAACAAACCGTTCTCAATCCATTGTGACACGTGTCAACATAGAATGGGAGCACTCTTAGTCCACATTACGGAGGACGGTGAGAAAGTGCCTATAGCCTTCATGTCCTTCAAACTAGGCCCGGACCAATGGAACTACACTGTTTCCCAGCAGGGATGACTGGCAGTGGTGTTGGTGGTGAAGCATTTATCGCATATGCCAAAGACACCCATTTAAATTTCTTACGGATCATGCGTATTCAAAGATGCCAGACTTCTATGGTTTTCTGGCAAAATTCGACATCGGAAAAGAAATCAACATGTAGTGCATTATACCTTACTAAAGATGTTCTTTCCAAAAGGAGCAGAGTTGGCACAAGACTGGACAGCTTCCTTATGATAGACGTAAAATTATATTATGCATTCAACGGACAGAAACCATCTAGAGTCAACTGTCTCAGCTATTTGATTTGAAAGTAATCAATAGATTTGCGTACAAGCGCCCAAGACACTCAACCGGAGACCCCCTGCAGGAAGAGGAACAGAGGAAACTATGGATGTGCGAGGAATTGCCCTTTGGCTTGATCAGACGAGCACACGATTATCCGTTAAACGTACATGGTGGTTATGGCTGGACGTTTAGATGCCTGACGACCTGCTTCTTTTAGCAAAAAATAGCTAATCAAGTAAAGACCTACATAGCTGCCTGTGAAAACTGTAAGTGTGGTAAGGCCCTAAACACTATTCTGCAATCTTCAATGGGCAAATTCAAAATAGCCAAACGCATGTTTCAGCACTTGTACATCAATCTTATTGATTATTGCAATTAGCTAGAGGAAAATTTAGGCAAAAACCTCTCCTGAACTTATACTAGCTTAACATAACTTAACTATCTTCTTATAACTAGCTAAAATCTATGAGGCTAGGTTACGGCCAAAAGATAGGTGGTAGCAATTGCTGATTTTCAATTCGCTAGGGCATGTATTAGCGGATTGGGCGAGTCTTTTGCTTTCGCGATTGATTTGTCACGGCGCAATGCAGCGTGTTTATGAATTGGACTACGCCAGCAAGGCTATGTAGCTTTTCAGAAGAAAAGTAAAACGGTTTATTAAGTACCATTTTCAGGTATCTTTTTCGGGTGATCTGAAGCTTTGTTACTAGATATTTAGCACATTGGATCCAAGTAGGTGAGCCGTATAGGATGATCGGTTGGATTGCCATTTTGATGATGAGGACTTTGTTTCTAGTGTTGAGACGTGAATTACGATAATATGCATAGTTTTAAGTAATGTTCAAACGATGGTGAAATGACTTTGTCAGAACACCTACTATATTATAAGGCCTCTGTACCGCATACATTCTAATAAAGAAAATTATATATAAAATAAAATCAATCTTTTTGATCCTTTCCCTACATCGACGTTAGGACATATTGGAGCTGTCGTAGTCTTGAACAAACTATTTAAATCTCTGTTTATAGAGCATCCAAAATTTGCATACAGCTCCAATTCAGAGCTTCTTAGAAAAACGTACCTTCTATTTATTTGAAGTACCAGAGTATGTGGTATCTGATATTGGAGTCCAATTGTTTGCTACTTATTTTATTTACTTAATTTACAGCATTGCGTACTGGTCCTCTAGTGGTGAGTGAAAATCATACCCGAGGCTTGACGATGTTGGAACATATCACTTTGCGTTGTACTTGCGTTTGTTTTAGAACAATTTTAACTTTTGCGTCTTGATATCGGAGACATTCTTGATATGATGCTTGATGACCAAATCCACCGTAGTTGACGCAGTACCATTTTAAGGTTTTTGTACTGAAATACAAAACCCTATTGAAATCCTGACCTGTGTCCATCTGTCCATCTGTACGTCTGTACGTCCGTACGTCTGTATGTCAGGGCAGTTTTTCTCCGAAACGATAGAAAGCTACAGCCACGAAGCTTTGTGGAAAGGTCAGAAGTGGTGACTTCTTGAAAGTTTCTTGGTGAAAAATTTTTTCAAAGGGGTTTAAGGGGGATCTCTCCATATAGTGAGATGACTCTTCAAACTATTTTTTCTGCATTGGTAGTTGAGTAGGGTATCATTGGAGGGGTCTCGATGAGATCTTTTAAAAACAAGTCTTAAAATGACCTTATCACTACCGTGGGGACAGGGGAAGGGGAAATACATGAACTCAATCAGTGATTCTATTTTCATTAATTTCTCTGCATTCACTCTTTTGATTTAGAAATTGCTAAATATATTTTCAGCTGTCAATAGCCGAACCATATCACTTCCACTTTCGTCGAATACATTAGGTGGCGGAACTTTTTCTGCCTTGCTGCTGTCTTTTTTAGTATTTTTAAATATATAATAAAATTTTTATTATTATCTATATCGGAATTACCTTCAACACTCTCTCCAATTTCCATTCCGTCTGCTAATCTTTCCAGAGCTGCATAAGACGGTAGTTTTGACGTCACTACTTAGAATTTCTTCCGGGATAGTTTATATCACACTATTCTCCACCTTTGCTTCCTGTTGGATCTGCTTTTGCTGCTGCGGCTTTGGAGTTTTCATCGTTTTCTTGAATAGATCTTTCGGGTGCCGTATATAGTTTCATCATTTCTTCATTACCGACGATGGCTTGTAATTTGCATCCGCCATCTGCGAATTTTTTTTTTATCAGGTTTGTTTTTTGTTAAAGATTGTTGCCAGTTTTGTATTTGACGTTTCACTAGGCTCTCCCAACAGTGGGAAGCCGTCGGGCTCCATCATACCAGCGGTCCTGAAGTTATCTTTAAAATCTACGCTTTTCTTTATTGTCGAAGTAAAATTATGATATTAGATATAAAATGCTTGAATCGATTGCTCCGACGATATAATAAGTTTTTTCCAATAAAAATTAACTTCGCGCTGACAATTTAAAAACTTAATTTAATTTTTGAAAACTAGTGATAGGAGAGATTCAAAAAACACGTCTGTAAGCAACGATTTCTAGAAGTAGAATTAAAATTAGATTTATGTCCTCACAAAAATAATTGTATTTCCACAAATATGTAGGCTTTGACATATATACTCGTATATGAGTATTCAAATCCAAACCATTTTTTCAGGGAAATCGAATCAATTTCACGTCTTAGGTGAACATAAATAAAATTCTTGCCAAGCAACGACATTCAATGTTGTTACATTTGCCTGATAGTTGAATTTATCCTTAAATTTATCTTACAAATGTACCAGATCAAGAGCTTATCGTAATAGCTGCCGCCACATACATTTGTAGCCCTAGAAAGATTTGATTTTATAGACCGTCACGTGAAATTGTTATTGGACGAGGTGTTTACTGATTTCAATGCTCGCTCCACATAAGCTGCCTGAAAGGATAAGACTACAAGGCACGAATGCGAATCATATATTTGCATAGAAATATCATAAAAATGTTATAGTCTTGAGTGAATCTAAATTGCGACAACTTATTGAAGTAACAAATAACAAAGATTTAGCACAAATGGAACTATTATTTCGTGCGAATATTTGTTCACACGTTTAATGGCAAAAAAGTTTAAAAGGATTCAGCATTCAAAATGGAGAATTTCTACGACTGCTTTTTAAAATAAACTACTTCTATTGATATTTTATTTGAGTTTTAGGCAGCTTTCAGTGTGACATTTACTATCCCTAACTAAATAATATATTATTTTTAATTTTCCTTCGAGCAATTTTATTTGGGTTGAACGTTGAACAGAAAGATGCTGAATATATGTATAAGCCATTCTTAGCCATAATTCGTAGATCTTCCAAAAATATATTTTAATATATAAAATGAAAAAAACCAATGCTAATTTAAATTAATTTTCCTTTAGCCACATGTATAACTCAGTATTCACCCTATTGCAGTCACGACCTGTGTCTGTCTATATGTCACAGCAGTTTTCCTCCGAAACTATGAGGCTACAGCCATGTACTTTTGTGGAAAGGTCAGAAAAGGAAGTTTAAATATACATATCTAATTCCATGCAATTGAAATGGCGATAACTCACTAAGCTATAATTTGATTTCCATAGAATTCTCAAGGCATATCAACCTATATAGATGCAAAACCTTAAGAAGGTTAAGGGCACCGTTTCGATTTTTGATGGAACATGTGAAATTTACAAATCATACCATTATTAACAGAGTTGAGTGAATTTTGATTTCTGAGGCCCTTGGACTTATAAAGAACTACTTTCGTGATCTTTCCCAGATTTTAGGCTCAAAGGGTCCGATTGTGTAGAGAGGGGACACAAATATTGTTCGTGCTTCCCCCTGGACTCTTGATGCAAAAAATTATGTGTTTTTCCGATTCTCAAGGTGCTAAGACCTCTCATTTGATACCCTGCTCGACTAAATTGAATGAAAAAATTTTTTAAGGGCCACTTCGTTATAAGGGGCACCCCTTAAAAAATTTTGATTTATTTGATCAGACCTCAGCGTTTGAGAGACAACCACTTCTGACCTTTTCACAAAGTTTCAGATTCCTAGGCTCTATAGTTTCGGAAGAAATTTCTTGTGACGTGCCAATAGACGGACAGATGGACAGACGAACGGACGGATGGACAGACAGACGGAATGGCAGAAAATAGGACAGATAGAACGGAAAACTAGTAGGTTTTTGCAAAATTTTTTTCAGAAAGCCATAAAAATAATGGAGCTAGATTCAATAACAAAAAACTTAGAGGCTGAATTTCGTTGAACTTTGCGAACAGTAGTAGAATATAACATTTTTGTCAGTATAACTGTATCAATATCACTAAATTAAATGAAATTAGCCATTTGAGTAGTTCTACAAAATATCATTTTCCTATATTATTCAGATCAGTCGATGATTTTAGTAATATTGGAGTAAAATGTTGGCTGATTAAATTTGGAGTTCTTTTAACGCAAGAATATATTTGTTGTGCGTTTTTCTTGAATTAAAACATTCTATTATCCACATGTTCTACGTTAAGTACAAAGCCCTTTTGACATGAGCATAGCTCTGTTTACCCAACTTGTTTATAGTAGAATACCAGTTCTCCATGAATCATTGCAGTCAAAATACAAGATGGGTAGACAGAAATACAATACCTCCGCAGACGTTTCCAAGGCCGCTTGTAAAAGAAGGAGGGAACCCCTTGTTTATAAAGCCTTCAGCTTCCATGATTTCTCATCCTAAGCCCCATGATTGAATGTTTGTAAATGTCCTCGGGGTCACAAAGTGGATTTACTGGTTTCCCAATAATGGGACATTAAATAGCGAGAAATGCTAATAACTGTAAATATACCTACAGCTCTGCTACTAAATCCTACTTACATCTCCTTTGTGAGGACGTAAGAGGGTGGAGGCAAATCTTCCGCGCCTGATAATGGAATCGAAGTAATAACCATGCAGCCGGAATGGAGGTTGGGCGACGAGCTAACACCCGTCACTGGAAAACCCTACAGTGTTACGAAACCTACAGAAGGGCCTCAGAATGGATTATGCAGACTCACGGTAATGACCTCGTGAACGGAAAAAGAACTATGACATTGGATCCTGGAATATCACATCACTCAATTACCCTGGTGCTGTTAAGGACCGCTTAACAACAGGCCAGTCAACATAAATTAAAAGTACCGGCAATCCAGGAAACAAACTGGACTGGAAATGATCGTCAAGACATGGATCGCAAACAATATTCAAAAGTAGGAAGTCTACTGGAAAACGAGAATTCGGAGTGGCCATTATTGTGGATAGGGCTCCAATCTTATGTTATTAATTTTAAGGCAGTTAATCAACGGCTATGTGCGATCCATATAAAAGCAAAATTGTACAAAATTTGGCTGATCAGCGTACGCACCCTGACCGAAGAAAAGAAGGGAACGGTATCCAATTACCTGGAAAGACTAGTCGACTCATTGCCTACAAATGATACAAAAAATTGTTCTGGGTGGTTTTAACGCTAAGGTTGGCGGTTAGATATCTCATTAGGGAACAACTGGAGAATATATCCTCCATGATGAAACAAATGACCACAACCAGTGCCTGGTTGACTTTGCGTGTAGCAGAAATTTAAAGAAAAATCGGATCGATCGTGTTCTGGTCTAACAATGTTGGGCCTCGAGCATACTTGACGTCCGTACATACCGAGGAGCCAATTGTAACTCAGATCATTACTTGATCAAACTAACCTATCGATGTCGTATGTCAAATTCGTATTCAGTGTAGACCCGTCCGCTACAAAAATTTGACATCTAATGGCTCCAAACGGCGTCTGTGGGAAAAAATTTCAGTAACCAGTTGGCTCCCATCTTATCAGACGCATCGCTAAAGACAAGCAACTACCTCTGGATGGAAGTGAAAGTAGCTATTAAGATCATAGCAGAACACACAATCGGATATCACACCTGCTACAAAAATGATTGGTTCACTGATGCTTTAGAGTAAAAAGAATCTGGTGTACAAAGAATACGTAAGTGAAAAAACCAGGACGAAGAGAACATTATGAAAATCTTAGAAGAGTAGTGAATTAGATAATTAGAATTAAGAAAAAAACGATTATGGTGACCTGTAGAGAAGTATTGATATAAGTCTAGTGAGCAACAATGCGAGATAAGCATATAAAGTGTTGAAAAGCCTGAAACATCGTTATCAACCCAAAACCATGGTCTGTCGTGATGACATCGGCAATATCATCGCTGATGAAACCAAGATTAATGAAAGGTGGGCATCATATTTCAAGTACCTTCTTAATCCTCCGCACTGCTTCAAAGCATCGAGGCTTAAAAACATTCTCGGAGACTTTCCTTCGATTCCACCAACAATGGATGAAGTTTGTTTCACCACAAAAGTCCAAAAGAATAACAAAGCGCCGGGCATAGATGAAATTCCAGTGTAGCTTAGCAAATATGGTGGCAGCAGTGTTCAGAATGCCATCCACAAAGCCAATCAGCACATTGGCAACAAAAACATATGCCAAATGAGGGGAGCCAATCAATGATACATCGGATCTGCAAAACTACAAACTACAGTGCAAAAATTATAGAGGCAAATAACTGCCTTGTATGGCGTACAAAATATTTCGAAGCTCTTTAAACATAAAATCGGATCATACGTCAACAGTATTATTGGGGAGTATAAGGGTGGTTTTACAGCAGGTAGACCGCAGATAGATCAATTGGTACTTGAGAAATCCTGAAGTTCAACATAGACCAAATTTCAACATCGACATTTACCAAATTTCCGTTGAACTTTAAACAAGCATATAACAGTATTGATTATAACATACTGTACCAAATAATGCTTTGCTGTGGCATCTCAGCCAAACTAGTGCGTTCTATCAAAATGACGAGCCCCAAAGTCTACATCAATAACCAACTCACCTTGTGCCTTTGACACAAATATCGGACTAAAGCAGGGAGATCGGCTGGCCCCATTGCTATTCAATTTGGCTCTGGAATACGTTATAAGGAAGCTGCTTGCCGAAACATGAGGTACATTATTATACAAGTCTAGCCAAGTGGTAGCCTATGCGGACAGCAACAATCTTTTGTCACTGTCATTAACAACTGCCAACAAATTGTTCCTGAGACCCAACAGCAAAGCAAGACTAGTAGGGCTACAAATCAATGAGAATAAAATAAAGCTTATGGCGCAGTTGAGAACGAATATCTTGAACGCACATAATATTGCACTTGGCGTATACAGTATCGAAAATGTGAGCAAATTTGTGTATTTAGGTGACAAAATAATTGGAAACAGCAATGCAGGTCACAAAATACGCTAAAGAATACAGCTCGCAAATAAAATTTTTTATTCAGTTTTAACAATCTTAGAGACTAGCGATAGACACAGGAAACAAAGCTCCAATTATAGAGATCTGTGATTAAACCTGTGTCATGCTATAGAAGCAAAACATGCACCCTAACCCAGGCATCTAGGCAATTCATCACTGCTTGGATTTCAAAATTGGAGGATGCGGTCAATGGACCTAGACAGTAGGAAGTACTATTTGCAGGAAGCGATGGCCCGGGAGGGGATGTAGTGCTACGAAAAAGAAGTAGAAAAAGTACGTTTTTGTAAGTAGGGTTTCGTACTCAACTTATGATTTAGAAAAAGCAATAGTGAATTAACTCAAGAAAAACTTAATTGACATGTACACCAAAAGGTCTGTTTAAGAAATCCATTGTCACCTCATTTTAAGCAGCCACTTTTTTGCTACAGTATATTAGTCTCACTTCATTTTTACTAAAGCAAAGCAATACTTAGTACAGAACGAAAGAATCAATACTATCATCAGCTTGCTTAAAGTCAAAGAAGATTCAGTGTGTGTCTATTTTAAACTCCCAGCATTTTTCAAGTATCCGCTTGACTGTAAACAATCGGTTTATTGTCGATCTTACTACTCTAAAATCACTTTGATACTACCCAGTAATCCTGTTGGCGTGTGATCTGATTATATTTTCTAAGATCTTTAAAAATGTTTTGTATGCTGTACAAAGCCATGATATGCAGCTTGTCACCTTTTTTGTGGAAAGGCAATGTTATTGTCATTCGGTATACGTTTTTGTTGCCAAATGTGCTGGATGACTTTATGGATAGCTTACTGAACACTGCTGTCACCATATTTCTGGGATCTCATAGATACTCGGTGCTTTATCATCCTTTTGGGCTTTGGTGGTGAAAAAAACTTCATCCAGAGTTGGCAGAGCCAATGTAAGCTCTCCAGGAATATCTATAGGCTCCGATGCTCTGGGCCAATGTGGGGAATTAAAAAAGTTCTTGAAATATGATAGCATCCTTCCCTAATCCTGATTTCATCAACAATGATGCACCCAATGCCATCACAGCAGAGGGTGATGCTAAGCTTATAACCTCGCTTCAGGGTTTTCAGTACTTTGTACGTCCGTTTTTTGTTGTTGTTGCCTAGATTTACATCGATGCTTCTTAATGTGTGAATATAGCAATTACATTATTCGCTACTCTTCTGAGATTTTCTTATTGTTTTCTATTTATCCTGGTTGTCATACTCAAATATTGTTTATGCGTCTGATTCTTTTCGTCTAACGCATTCTGGCACTCATCATCAAACCAATCATTTATGTTGCGCCGGACATGGTGCCCAATCATCGGTTCTGCCAAGTTGTTAATTGCTACTTTCAACCCCGCTCACAGTTAATTGCTGCTTTTCAGTCACATACTCGTATCAGATAGGGTAAGAGCTAGCTGATTGTTGAGGGTCTCCGTGAAATTTTTGAGCACATACTCCGTTTGGAGCCTGTTGATGTCACATTTCTATGGAGGGCTGGTTTTTGCGTAATATGCCGTTGGTACATGAGATCAGTAGGTGGATCTGATGAAGTAATGGCTCCTTGGTATTAGAGCGTTGACCACATTAAAAAAAATTTTGAATACAACCTCATTCAAATAACCGGAAAATCCAAAACCCAAAACCCCACATTCCCAGCCCTACAATCGGATAAATAGATACATCCCCGCCATACGAGATTAAGATTCCGATAGATCTCATTTAACACAATGCGCTACAGCACACTCGGTCAAAATTGTTATCCAATAAAAGGTTATACAAATTTACCCGCACTTGTTAATTTTACTCACCACTTGACATTCACCTTAGCCCCACAAATCGGTAACAACGACGTGATCGATAAACGCAGTGCGCGAAAAACGAGGAATATTAAATAACATAGAGGGGGAAAAATACAGTTAAGTGCCACTAGCAATGGCGAACAAAAACAAAGCTAAGGGTGCTAATGTGCAAGGAAACGCAACCATGGTCAGTGCCCAACAGAGCGCAGTAACAGTGAAGCTACTAGAGTTTACGCCTAGACATTCCACGCTATGGTTCACGCTCATCAGATAGAGTCGCTTCAACAATGTGAAGCAATACACAAATCCACAAAACCTCGCACGACGCAACCTCGTTCGTAACTACACTCGGTTTAAAAATGATGCTCTGTTTTCGTAAGGAGATGAGGGAGATCATTAAGCACGAGATTAATGCCTTGCAAGTCTCACATCGTTCACACAGTCACAGCCGCCCACGTTCGAACTTTCTCAGCCACTAAAACTCCAAATGGCCTAATAGCGAGCACTGTTGGTACCATCAATGTTTTGGTGCTACCACCAAACTTTGCAAAGAACTATGTTGTTTTTGGAAAACACGAGCGTTAGTCGCTAATGGTGGCCAACAATAACAGCCAATAGTCTTGCCGCTTATTCGTCCTTGATTGAAGCTCAGCTAAAACATTTGCGGTCGATACTAGAGCTGATTTGTGCATGATTCTGCGTTTGGTCGTGCGCGGCCTGCTCAGAAGGACCTCATACGAACTGGTGGCCGCAAATGAAATACCCATTGCCACATATGGATTTTCAGCACTCACGCTCAACCTTGGGCTACAATGCAGTTTCACGTGGAATTTCGTAATGCCTAATGTACTAAAATCGATCATTGGAGCCAATTTTTTAGCAAATCTCGAATTATAAGTCGACCTCCAAGACACCCGACTCATCGACGAGCTAACAAAACTCACGTCCCGCGGACGGATTTTCGAAGCAGTGCACACATTATCAAAGTGATTTCCGGGAACTTAGTGTACCATTAGCTTCTCGCAGAGTTTTCAACATCGCAAGACACTACTGAATACCACATTTCTACAGCCCCAGGAGATCGAACGGTGGCCAAACTGCGATACCTCCCGACCGACAAGTTCAATATTTCCCGTAACGAGTTCGACACAATGGTCTAGCTCGGCACAGCGCGAACTTCATCCAGCAGTTGGTCATTACCATTACACATGGCATTGAAGAAAGACGGAAATTGGTGCCCGTATGGCGACTATAGAGCACTCAACGCGAGCACCATCCTCGAAGGCTATCCCATACATGACTTCACTCAATCGGTGCGTGGTAAGAGGTTTTTTTAAAAATCAATTTAGTGCGTACATACAACCAGATTCCGGTTGCCAAGGAGGATGTTGAGAAAATGGCAATAATAACGCTATTCAACCTCTTCCAGTTTTTGTTCATGAGCTTCGGGCTCCAGAACGCAGCAAAAACCTTCCCACGTTTCATCAACGAGGTGTTGCTAGGGTTCAATTTCTCCTACGCTTTATTTATTATATTGACAATATCCTCGTAGCTTCCGAAAACAAAGAGTGACATCAAGAACATCTCTGGCAGATTTTCGAACGACTTAACAGATACGGGGTCGTCATTAACGGCCAAAAATCTGACTTCGAAGTCAAGGAGGTGACATTTCCTGATAACACGGTCACCAGCAAAGACATCAAACCAACAGTGGAAAAGGTTAAAGACATCGTTGATTTTCCGAAACCGTAGATAGCCAAGAAGCTGCGCCTTTTCATCAGTTTATGCGATTTTCAATAAAATTGGCATGCCCAATGTAGCCCATACACAAGCCCCACTACACGACTACAGGAAAACATCAAAGCCGCTAGAATAGATACCTGCAACAAAGGAAGCGTTCGACAAATCGAAAAATTTACTTGAGCAAGCTACGATGTTGGTGTATACTCTAATTGGTGCGCAGCTCACAATCGTGTGTGACCCTTCCGATTTTTTTGGCAAAGCAGCCTTACGGCAAGAAATGTACAATGTTTGGGAGCCACTAACTTTTTCTCTAAGAAGTTCACTCTAGTTGAGATGTGCTACAGCACATTTGGTCAAGAATTACTGGTGATCTACCTCACAACTAAGCACTTCCATCATTTCCTGGAAGCATGATTGTTCACGGCATATACCGATCACAAGCCGTTAACATATGTTTTCCATAAAAAACCGAAAAAACTTCATCATGATCAGGTCAACACCTCGAGCTCATCCGCCAGTTTACGACGGATATTCAGGACATCTCGAGTGAGGACAACGTTATTGCACTTTCACGCATAAAAGTAATTGACCCGACAGTTGACAATTGGTTGCAGCGGAAGAAAGACAAGGAAGAGTTGAAAGCACTGTTGAATTGGGGGGCAGGCTTGCAGCTTAAACGATTACATATTCCAGACATAGACCCACAAGTCTTGTGCGATACTTAGATGGAGAAAGCTCGGCCATATATCACACAAGCCTTCAGTAAAGCTGCTTTTACTTCATCCCACCGCCTCGCTCACCCAGGCCCAAGAGTAACATCAAAACTGGTAGCGCAATAACACATCTGGCCTTCTATCAAAAAGAATTGTCAAATTTAGGTACAACCATGTCTACAATGTTAACAATCGAAAATTTCTCAACTCGTGCATGCATCTCTTGGAAATTTTATGACAGAATCTACAAGACCTAATTAAGTGCAGATAGACATCATGCTCAGAAGTGAAATGCTATTGCCTTGCATGCGTCGACCAATACTCATGATGGCCTGAAACAATCCCTTTAGAATATTAAGATGCAAAAACAGTCTCACGAGCACTCTGCAAAAATTGGATCGCACGTTATGTCTCACCGCATCGAGTTACTACCGACCAAGGACGACAGTTTAAATCGCTCCTCTTTAGGTCGCTGTACCATCTAGCAGGTACTTTACACATATATACGACTGCTTCTCACTCACAAGGAAACAGTGAAGCGGAATCTTTCCACCGCGACCTCAAGCCCATGATTTGATGCGGTTAGAACGACCAATGGACGAAAACCATACCCGACGTTATCATGGGTATACGCCCAAGCAACCGCAACGACTGAGGGTATTCGCTGGCTGAACTACTCTAGGGGCAGCCGATATATTTGCGAGGTGAATTTTTTACCCTGACAACATACGATCACGAACCGAGAGATTTTATCAAAAACCTGTGACATCGCTTTGACCTGATTCGTCTAGTGCCCATCACTTATCATTTTCAAGGACTTGACAATGTTTCCATAGGTTTTTGTGCGTCATGACCCCTTAAAAATACACTACAAATACCATATGACTGATGATGATTTTGTTCAATTTTTGATATTTGCATTATCTATTATATAAGAGTCTACCACATGTATTTTTCCTTATTATAACTCTTCAATAATTGCTATGCTTAGCAAAAAATTTACACGCCCGCGTCATCATGATATAGTGATGTCACGATTGACAAGGGGTTACTGTAGCGTCCACTACACAAAAAAGGAAAATTTTAAATACAACTTTATTTGAATAACTGGAGAATCCAAAATCGAAAACCCTACAATCGAATAAATAGAATTATTCCCGCCATACGAGAGAGAGATTCTAAAAAATCTCGAGTGAACACGATGAGCTGCAGTACGCCCCTTTGGAATGGTTCTTGAATAAAAAGGTAGGAAAATTCACCCTCACTTATTAATTTTACTCGTCACTTCGCATTCACCTTAGCCCGATAGTATATACGGACGTCAAGTATGCTCGAGGCACAACGTTGTTGGATGAGAATATGGTCGATCAGAGTTGCATGCTGCCATTCGGTGATATGGAAAGAAAGTCAAGCGTATGACTAGAATTCTGCTACATGCAAAGTTAATCAGGCACAGGTCGTTGTCATTTGTTTTATCATGGAGGCTTTATCCTTCAATCATTCCCCGAAGAGATGGCTCATCCAGAATTATGATTGAGTTCTTTGCAGGAAATGAGGCCAAGAGTATTTCCAGGTGATTGAATATTTCTTTGGTTTCTTCGACCTTTTCTTCGGTCGGGCGTGTATATCAATCAGTCAACTTTTGAAGAGTTTCATTTGCCTCGGGCCTTGGTCTCCAAGATTGATTTCCTCCACTCATCGTGGTTCCGTGACATTCTCCATCAATTATTTACCCCCAACAAGGATCTGCTAGCAGCTCCTATTGTGTCTTCCTATCTAGTGTTTGGTCTTGCCACTGAACATCCACCTTGTGCTCTGCCCGTCACTGTTATTTTGGATAATGGATTTTGGAATTTAGGCAATTTCACGCAAAATGAAACAGGAAGATCGCCAAATAGTTCATACAACTCATCGTTGTAACGTAATTTACACTTTGTTCCTTGTTTCACTGGGCCGTAGATTTTTCGGAGCGATTTGCGTTCAAATACATCTACTGCTTTTTTGAATTCGCTGGTCAGAGTTCATGCTTCACTTGCTTATAACAGCATCGGTTTGATAGTGTTTTATAAATGTGGAGCTTGTTTTGCCTCTACATAACTCTGGACCTCAGAGCAGCGCTAATGCGGTGTCCGATCTCATCCTTTTTGGCGGCTCTTCTATTCAGGTTGGCTCCGCGGTAGATAAAGTTATCCACACATTCATGGTTGTAGTCACCTATGGTCATGTTTTGTCTAACTAGACATTTTTTCTTCGTTTGAGTCATTTATCTAGTTTTAATTTAATTAACTTGAAGGCCAATTCGGTTTGCTACAGATTCTAGGCTCATGTATACTCATTTGCCATCTAAGATGGAAATTACCATGATATAGACGTCATCAGCATATGGTACCAATTGTGTGGATTTGAAAATTAGGGTAGCCGAGATTTCAGCTGCTGCCTCCCTGATGACATGTTTTAACGTAATATTAAAGAGCATTGTGGCAAGTCCATCCCCCTGCTTTAAGCATGATTCCAATATGAAGCTGTCCGTTAGTTCACCGCTTATTTTAACCTGAGACACTGTTCTGCATCGTGATCTTGACCATATGGACAAGTTTTTTTTGGACGCCAAAATCAAGCATTATTTTGTACAGTGCATTTTTGTCGTCACTGTCGTATGCTTGCTTGAAGTCTACAAAGAGCTGGTGTACGTCAATGCTATATCACCAGCACTTTTCGAGCACCTGCTTTACTGAAAATATTTGCTCTATTACAGAAAAAAGCCTCCCTGATACTCTCCTATAATACTTTCATCGTATGGCTTTAATTTTTTCTCAGCGGTTTTGAAGAGCACTTTGTAAGATGCACACAGTAGAGCAATGCCTCTATAATTTTTACATCTTAACCTCGTGCCCCTTTCAATATGCTCCAGTGAACATATTCTGCATATTAGTCGATGCAGAAGTTTATTTAGATGAAGATCCCCGCTCTGGATAAGTTCTGCCGCTATTGCTTCTATTCTATTGTGTGCGATCACATATCCTGAATATCATTTCCAGTCCAATTTGTTTCCTTTATTGCCAGTATGTTTAATTTATATTGACTAGCCTGTTGTAAAAGGTCTTTAACCGCTACAGGGCTCTTCAGTGATGTGAGAATCTAGGATCCAATGCTATTGCCTTTTTTCAGTTGCAAGGTCCGTTGCCTTAGATCCAATCCATAAAAAATCTCTGTTACAGGTTTGGAAACAGTGTAGGGTTTTCCCAAACTAGCCCGTCACTAATACATTCACCCGTATGGTCGTTATTTTCGATTCCATTATCAGGTGCGGAAGACTCACATTCACCCACTTAAGTCCCCACAAAGGAGGTGTAAGTAGGATTTAGCAGCATACCTGTAGGTGTATTTGCAGTTATTGACATTTCGCAACATTTGAAACCCCATCATTAGGGAACTCATAAACCCACTGTGCAGCCTTGAGACCATTTATTACCATTTAGTCGTGGGATTCAAAATGAGGGAACATGGAAGCTGTGGGTTGAGGAACCAACAGCTTCTAAAATGGGCTTAGGATTGTATCCGATTCAGTTATCTAATTATCTTGATTGCATGTTTGGCGCTCGAGAAAGTTATATTGTTAGTCGTTGAACTTACAATAGCACGTAATTCTATTTGCACTTATTTGCAGAAAATAGGTATTGCTGTAGAGCCTTTTTGCCAACGGTGCTTGAAAGTGAATGAGGCAACCATTCACCATGTATGTAAATGTTTGGCCTATTCATATGCTCATGGATCTAAATCCAGTGAATTTACTTTGTTACTCTAAAATAATGAGTGAGGTCTTATAGATGGGGCTGCTGAGTGGAGTTAGCCAAAGTCTAAGAACTCATAAGTGATGAAAACAGCCATCTTCCCCAGAATATAACAATCAAACAAAACCTCTCATATGAATGCCTGGTCCTTGTACAAAAAAGAATGTAGCCTCTCCACTCCTACTTCTTTACTGATCCAAGCAAAGTATATCCAGCAGATTTAAGGATAATTACTGAGATTGGTCCTCATACAACAAGGTTCCGTCTATTTATTTGCATCATCTGAATGAGTCCTTATATGCACAAGTGACCTTTTGATGAAGATTATCGTTGGAAGCTACTACTAGGCTTTGGCTTCTTCAATCATCACGGTCCTGTGACCTCGTTCGCTAGCTCATCACTCCCAGCAAGGATCTGCAATCAGCTTCTATCATGTCTTCCCATCGAATACTCAATCTTCTTACTGGACATCTACCTTGTGGTCAACTCTCTAATATTATTTTGGGTAGCCCGTCTTCTTCCATCCTTTCTGCATGGGCCGTCCATTGCAGTTAGCATAGCTTTACCCAAGCAAATGCATGTGGTTCGTCAAATAATTCATAATATTCATCATTGTAACGTATTCTTCATTCTGTTCCTTGTTTCACTAGGCCGTACATTTTTCGGAGCACTTTTCGTTCAAATATGTCTACTACCTTTTTTGATTCGCTCGTCAGGATCCATGTTTCATTACCATATAAAAGCACATGTTTGGCTTGCGATTTGTACGTATGTTGCTTATTTTCCCCGTGCAAAACTTTGAACATCAGAATAGGAAGTAAGGAGTGGTAGGCTTTCTTTGTGGCATCCAATCTCGTATTTCTCGGCGCCTTTTCTATTCAGATTGGCTCTTAGGTAAATAAAGTATGGATCATTCATAAAAATTGGTAAAAGTTCAGCATATTTTCACAAGAATTCAGAGCATCTGTCGTGCTGATAAACATTTTCCAAAACATTTGATATATTGTATCAATTAAGCATGATTGTTTCAGAATACTGTCCATATCACCTTCTCGAGTGCCCATGACATCAAGATAATGAGATATTTTGACTATCTTTAAGCAAAGGCCCGAAAGAGGCAGTAGTACAAAAATCGAAAAAAGAGTTTGATTGCTCTTCAGTTTAGTAAAAATCATCGAAAATCAATGATTCTGATGAAAATGACGAATTGTATGCAACAAATTAGTGCGAATCAAAGGAACTACCAATTCAGTGAAGAGATTTGGAACGGCGGGCTGATAAAGCTAGATATTATGACTGGGTGATGAAAGTGACTAGTTGGTATGATGAGACAATAATAATACACACGTTAATTGATGCATATTTGTATTGAACACAATAGACATGTTACATCGGGAAAGGCCGATACGAGACTGACTGTCAAAGGAACGGCACATAGAAAATGACGATTCACAATAGTCTCCCCCACTTAATTAAAACATATAGAAATATAATTTTAATTCTATTATTCGGTGACATAGTCTTTCAAGAAGTTTGGAGGACATCGTTGACGAGCAGATCTGCGTGGTGGTAGCGTCGGGTTGTTTGTGTTCCCGTCTGCTGGTGTCTGTTGGTCAGGAGTGCCAGTAAGTGTTTCTGGCTGATTGACACCTGGCGCAGTCAATTGCGTAGGCTGTGTGTCCATTGGTGGTAACTCATCAGCTGGCCTGTGTCGATATCGAACACTTGGGCTTGGGGCTGGTCTTTGCTGAGATGAAAAGGTGACTTGTTTCTTCGGGACCATTGTTGAAATTAGTTGGTCGATGTGCCTTTTCATAGTTCGGCCTGAGTCTAAGTCAATGATATAATGGTACTGACCCAGTTTTTGTTCGACAGTCCCAAATTGCCAGCTATCTTGATTGTTCAGGTGCATTCTTGCCTGAACTCTCTCTCCCATTTGGAATGAGCGGATGTGACAGCTGCTTCGGCTCGTTGGCATTACTGCTTTTCTGTTAGGCAGGAGAGCATCAAAGCGTATTCTAATTTTCCTTTTCAGGTAAAGTTCTGCTGGTGACCGTCCGGAGGCTAATGGTGTGGCACGGTATCGAAAAAGGATATTTTGTACTTTTGTGGCTATTGGTGATGAGTCTTCAGCTGCAGCTTTCAATCTTCTTTTCAGGGTTTGTATATTTCTTTCTGCAAGGCCATTAGTTGATGGAAGACCTGGCGCAATAAACTTCTGAAACATTCCCCTTTCTTTGCAGTGTGTCTGGAACTCTTTACTTTTAAATATGGCAGCATTATCTGATACTAGGACTGATGGGTAGCCTTGCTCAGAGAATATGGTTTCTAGGAGTGTGATAGTTGTTGCTGATGATGGTGCTTCTTTGAGTATTCGAACTTCAGCCCACTTGGATTTTGCATCGACACACATTAAGAAATAATGGTTGTCAAGGGGGCCTGCATAGTCAATATGTACCCTCTCCCAGTTGTCATCTGGTGGGTCCCATGGATGAATAGCGGCTTTCTGTGGATTGTGCCGGACTTGGGCACAGGATTCACAGGTTTTAACAATTTGCTCGATGTCCTTGTCTAAACGTTCCCAATATACATATCGTCTGGAGAGTTGTGTCATTTTTGTAATGCCCAAGTGTGAGGCATGCAGTTCTTCCAGGATTTGGCATTGTAGAGATTTTGGTATGACTAGGCGGTCCAATCTGAAAAGCATACCGGTAAAGATGGTGAATGGTTCATCTCTTTGACTGGTTCTGAGGCTGGTCATCAGGGTTTGAAGGTTTTCATCTTTGGCTGTTTCTTCAATAATAGTTTCTGAAGTTATAGCTGGGCTGGAGATTTGAAGTATAGTTTCAGCATACAACGATTGACTTCTTCATTCATTGATGTTTCAGATGTTCTGAGCAGTTGGGGAATTGGAGCCCGAGAAAGACAATCTACGTTTTCGTTGTCTTTTCCTTTTTTACAGCGTACCGTGAAGTCCAATCCACTTAGAAAGGAGGCATAGCGTAAAAGACGGGCAAATGTCATCTGAGGTAATGCTCGATGTGGATGAAAGATACGAAACAGCGGCTCGTTATCGGTGACAAGGGTGAAGTTTCTGGCATAAACATAGTTGTAGAAGTGTATGGCTGCGTAAATGATAGCCAAGGCTTCTCTATCAAGTTGACTGTTATTGCATTCAGGTTGGGTCAAAGCTCGAGAGGCATAAGCAATAGGCTTTTCATGACCTTCCACTTCATGACTCAAAACAGCTGCAATACCGGTCGGGCTGGCGTCTGTTGTGAGGACCAAGGGTTTTGCTGGATCAAAAGGTGTTAATACCCTTTCGCTACACAACTCCGACTTTACGTTTAAGAAAGCAGCTTCAGTGGAGGCTGACCAAACGAATTTTCCATTTTTTTTTTGAGTAGGCGCCGTAGATGAAAAGATTTTGTGGAGAAATCAGGAATGAATTTTGCATTATATGTCACCATACCCAAAAATCGTCTTAATTCCTCTACATTTTTAGGACGTGGCATGTTGAAGACGGCTTGAATTTTCACAGGTGACATTTCAACTTTATTAAATGAGACTATGTGACCAAGGTAGCTGATACTTTCTTTGAAGAAGGAACACTTATTTTTATTTAGATGGAGATCGTTTTCCTTGAGTCGTTCTAAACAAGCAATCAGGATTCTTGTACATTCTTCCATTGATGAGCCATGGCAGATGATGTCATCAAAATATGCTTCAACGTTTGATAGGCCATTGAGAATTTGTGAGAGTATTCTATTGAATTCAGATGGTGCTGTTTTGATACCAAAACTGAGATGATTCATTTGAAATGTGCCCTTGTGTGTCGTGATTGTTTGAATTTTCTGTCCTTCCGCATCCACTTTGAAGTGTAAATATGCCTTGTACAGGTCGAGTTTGCAGAAGTACTTTGAATTTCTGAGGCTGTGCAAGACTTCATCAATGCGACGAATTGGGTGATTAGCTGAGACTAATTTTGCGTTGACTCCACATTTGTAATCAACACATAAACGGACCCCTCCATCAGGTTTAGGTATTACGACGAGTGGTGATCCCCAGTCGCTTGGGGATACTGGAGTAATAATACCTTGTGACTCAAGAGTTGCAAGTTCCTCCTCAACTCGCTGGCGCAGTGCAAAAAGGACATCGCGTTCCCTAGTAAAGATGGGTTTTACTCCTTCCCTGAGCTGAAGTTTTATTTCTAGGTTTGGCACACAACCTATGCGTTCTTCGAAAATAGTTGCGTATTGTCTGAGAATGTCTTCAAGAGGATTGACAGCGTTGATGGTAACTACATGATCCGAAGTGAGCCGTTCTTTATCGATTTCTTTGAGATCAATTCCGAGAGTGCGAATCCATATTCGACCCAGAAGTGCATCAAATCCTGCAGGAACAATGAAAAGGTCCGCATCAATTTCTCTTTTTTTATATTTTACCGACAGTGAGACTTTCCCTAAGGGCTTTATTATATGAGCTGAGTAAGAGCGGAATGATACCTGTGTTGGTTGTAGTGTAGCATTGAGACCAAGATGTTTGAATGCTGTCTCTGATAGAAGTGAGAGCTTGGCTCCTGAATCGACTTCAAATGCCTGTGGCTTGCCATTGAGAAACACTTTGACGATAAATTTATCAGAACCTGGGCTGAGCTCGTATAAGTCTTCAGTGCAGTGAATGTGACCAATACCATATTCTGAGTCAGAGTTTTGATCATTCTGAGAAGACTGTGTTGCGATGGCATGTGTCTTTGAATTTCGAAGAATGGTGGTGATACAGACCTTGGACACATGACCAATTTTCTTGCAGGAAGTGCATTTAAGCGCGTTGCGGTCGATTTTGCATTGATTTGCCTTGTGGTTTGCCCTACCACATTTGAGACAGAGTCCATCAACGCCCAAAGAACGATAGTCAACCCGTGTCATGTGTTGGAACTGTGAGCGTTGGTGTGAACTAGGACTTGTATTTCGACTTTGGTTGGGTTGTGATTTCCTATGTGACCTGTTGACCCTTGAGACATTGTTTGTGTCACTACTGAGATTGGTGAAATTATCTGGGATTTTGGTAAACTGGTTGCTATCAAAACGTGATGCTTCCAATGCTGTGGCTTTGTTGAGCAGCTCATCGAAATTTTTGAACGCATAGTGTTGTAAGAGCTGTTCTCGAATCCAGTTGTCTTTTACTCCTCTAACAAATTGGGCACATAAAAAGGTGTCAGCAATGGAAATCACTGATTTGCATTTACATTCAACATAAAAATTACAATCTTTCGATTTCTCCTTCAGGGATGCAACGAATTCTAAGATTGATTGTGTTGGCTGCTGAGTAACATTTAGGAAATAATGCTGAGTGACTACAGTTGAGACAGGCGGTGACAACATATTTTTGAAAAGTTTGATTAGCTCAACAAATGGAATATCTTTCATGGGTTTCTCAGGACCCAATAATGCAGCTAAGTTGTTATAATGCGTAGAACCAATTGATGCACCCAACAATTGAGACATTGTGATAGGGGAATCCACATTTTTGAGACTACAGTAATTGTCAAAACGTTCTAAATAAGAAGTAAATCTTTCCTTCTTGGCGTCATATGATTCGAATGGTGAGACTTGGGGAGCTGAACCGGATCCACTTGTCCCCAATGCAGCAGTGAAGACTGAGAGAAATTTTTCGAATTGTTGTTGATCCATTTTCCCAGCTGGAGCTGTCTCGGAAACGACATGAAAATAATGGCGGCTGAAAACGTGGCGGCTACGCGGCCGAATCTAACTGTTTCACTGTGTCACACTGGTTTTCACTGGCAATTGCAAACGTTTTAATCTTCGTCGCCAAACTTGATGAAAGTGACTAGTTGGTATGATGAGACAATAATAATACACACGTTAATTGATGCATATTTGTATTGAACACAATAGACATGTTACATCGGGAAAGGCCGATACGAGACTGACTGTCAAAGGAACGGCACATAGAAAATAACGATTCACAATACTAGATCTGTAACATTTTTTTATGAGAAGAACAGTCAAGAGTATCAAACGCATCCAAAGATGTTGGCCGTTTGTGTATTTATTGCAACCGTATAGTTTATTATATTTTATATATTTGTATATTTTGTTAATGTCATTGTTATTGTTCTGTTTGTCTTTTTGAAGGTTGTCAATACTTAACAAGTTGACCATGTCCTATGAACTATCGTGATCGAGAGGCATGGATCCTGCTCGATTAACTTGGTGCCAGCTAAACCACATCAATTAGGGCCGAAAAGATTACAATATAAGAACATTGTTTTCCAATGTATTGGCTTGGCAAGTAATCTAATATTTAATCGAAAGGCCCAGCAAATCATTGGATCAGCTAATGTTGATTACCTTTGAATTATGCTACTGCGCTTGCTCTCTTGTGTAGAAGTAATATTAAAGACTTGAGGTAAGAAATTGTTTAGTGAAACTCTTTTGATTTCATGAAAACTCACTATTCCATATAAAATGATGAACCATCAAAGAAGGCAAATTAACCAAAAACAGTCTGAATCTAGATATTTGCTTGCAACTTAAAACGGAATGCTACTATTCATAATCATATATCATCATTAAAGAAATTCATTAAGCTTTTATGAATGATGAACAGTCTACATAAAATTTCCAATATACCGCGAAAAAAAAACGAAGTCTAACCATAAAACTGTTCACCTGAGTGAAAAACAAGTTAGTTTCAAGTATGTGAAACTATATATTTCTGATTTTTTTTCATCATTTTATTATGAACAAAGAGTATGAGTTCTGTTTCTCTGACACACAGGCAGTGGCGTCTCGTGCATGCGAGCTGAAGAGCTGCAACACTCACCAAAAATTTTCGGAAAATGAAGTTTTTTATTAATTAATCACTTCTAATAATGTGTATGACAACGTTTTTGTTTTAGTCTTTTTAATCATGTTTATGATATTTCACATAAAAAATTTTCAAATAATTGCCCCCCTGCAACAAAAAAACAAAATCCTAAGCTCATCTAACCTGCATATTCATATCTACACATACTGTACCTCAGAGACATCATTTTTTCAATTTGACTTTCCCCTGTTTCCATACATAACATTTTTCTTCATGCGTCTATGATAATCTATAACATCACTCAGAACAATGTCGTTCGACGTTCTGCGCACTGAAAAAGCGAATCCTCTATCTCTTCTTTCCCCTGTGTTTCCCTTAAATTTTGCATTCGCTTTGGAGTTTATAGGCACGATTCGTGCTGCAACTCTGCAGAACATTTTCCGTCCATAAAAATGAATTGTGAAAATGCATACATGAAGTTACGAAAATAAGTTGAGTAAAACTGGGTGACAAGAAATTTATTTAATAGTTTTGATTTAATTGTGCTTAAATTAATGAATGAAAAATTGGTCAGTTCTTAATTGAATTATTGTTTCATTCTGTTTTTCTGCAATGTATTACTTTTATGTTTGAAGAATGTTTTACAACTTTTCGTAACATGTTTGATAATGATTGTGGGGAATTCACGCACCCGATTTTTTTTCTCTTATAGGAATATGAAATGTTTCTAAAACTTTGTAAACTTTGACTTAAGGAGTCAAATCAATACTAAGCACAGATAGTCTAAAAATATTTAAATTTTTCGTTTATTTGAAAACGCTTTTTCCATCCATTGCAAGTCGCTTTATAAACGAAATGGTCTGTTGTTTCATCCTGTGCTTTATATAAGAACTGTATTTCCCTGCAGCATTGGAAAATTTAGTTTTATCACTCTTCGAGCAATATTGCGAGTCTTGCTGAAAGCTCTTCTGATTGCGACTGTAATTCTTCCGAGATTTTTCCATTCGGTATATTGCTTATTTTCGCGATTTATTGTGTGCCTAAACATAAATTTTTGATTGTTTGTTGATTTGAAGTGTTTTTGTAGTGAAAAAGTGTTCTGTGGCTTTACTTGGTTTGGATGTTTAGAAACAAAATGGATGATATTTATATATTGATCAACGTGAAATGTTTCGGTGCATACAGCCTAGAGGAGAAGGTCGACATAAAAAAAAACGGTAGGCCTCTGCCTGATCTGTCCATTGAAGCAACAGGAAGTAGCAGAGGAAAACAGTATAAACGGCAATTTAATAGAGACATTTATACAAGAAACAATTGGATATGGGGGTGCAATAGGAAAAATGCACTATACTGCTTTCCATGTTTGCTGTTTGGTGGTGACAAGCTGTGGACGCAAACAGGAGTCACTGACTTAATACACCTTTCCGAGAAAATTAAAAGGCATGAGAACTCTCGAGCTCACCTTAATAATCAAATGGAGCTAAATATTTTGGGCAAAATTAACATACAGGCGCAATTAGATCCTGCATACTGGCGCAATATACAAAAGCAGAATGAAAAAGTTTCACGGAATCGATATGTTCTGTCAAAAAACATCAACTGAATAAAATTTTGTGGCGCTTTTGAACTAGCCCTCCGAGGACATGATGAGTCTGCAAACTCTGAGAACCCTGGTGTATACCGTAGCCTAATAAACTTTTCAGCAGAGCTCGACAACGCATTGGAAGATCATTTGAAAAATGCGAATATTTTCAAAGGCACTTCAAAAACGATTCAAAATGATTTATTGAATTGCATGCTGCAAGTTTGCCAAGATTATATAGCTGCTGAAATTAAAGAAGCTTCATATCTTGCCATCTCAGCAGATGAGACCACAGATGTATCCTCAAAGCTACAGCTTTTTACAATATTTAGGTATGTTAAGAATGGAAGTCCAGTAGAGCGCTTCTGGTGCTACTTAAATCCTCCAAAACAAGACGCGGAAACTATAAGCAGTGAATGACTGGCTGTATTGAACCCAATATTGGATAATTCAAATGAAAAACTTATTGCTCAAAGCTATGATGGCGCCGCTGTTATGAGTGGGAAAAGGGCTGGAGTGTAAGCATTAATAAAAAAGAAATATAATTTTGCACATTTCATACATTGCTATACGCATCAATTGAATTTAATCGTCAAAAATGCGGCATCTTCGAATTCACAGGTGCGAGTGTTTTTTGGTAATTTGCAAGAAGTACCGGGATTCTTTAACAGTTCCCCGTCGAGAATCGCTGTACTTGATCGAATCGTAAAACGGGAAGTTCCCCACGGTGCATCAACGCAATGGAATTTCAATGTGAGAACAGTTGATGTTGTATACGAGTATAGGGAAAGCTTAATTGAATGTATGGAAACCATAGAAGATGAATTCACTGATGGAACAGTTTGCAGTGCAGCTTCAGGTATTCGCTGCATGTTGAAAGATAACATATTTATTTTCTGGTTAACCTTTTTCCACTATGTTATGCCTCATGTAGATATACTTTTTAACCAAATGCAGAGGCGAGAAGCTGACTCGGTTCAATTGAAAGCTAATATTGTTTCTTTTGAGGAAAATATTCAAAATATCCGCGATCGAATTGATAATATCATAGACGAAGCGTCCCATGCAAATGATATGGAAAATACATTTCAGGGTAAAAAGCGACGCATTCATGATAGTCTTGAGAGCCATCGCCTTGCTGCGTTAGAAGTTTGTGATGTAATTTTAAATGCTATCAAAGATAGATTCGCATTCGATGGAGACCTTGTTGCTGCTTCTCTTTTTGACTCGAACCGCTTCAGAGAATATCAATTGAATTTCCCTGGCTCAGAGCTAAATTCTACATGTGCCGCCTATCCTACATTGGAGCGAGAACGCTTGAGAATAGAATTATCAATCATCTATTCAAGAAGTGATTGCCGAGAAATGTCAAGTGCCCATGTCTTGCTCAAATTCATCTTGAAAAATAATTTAAATGAACCACTAAGTGAAACAAAAAAATTGCTGGAAATCCTGGTAACAACACGTATGAGCACCGCTGAAGCAGAAAGGAGTTTTTCAACCTTGAAGCGCATTAAAACTTTTTTGAGAAATACAATGTCGGAAGAACGTTTGACTGCATTGGCTGTGATTTCTATAGAAAAACATTTGATTGCTGAAATTGGGAACTTCAATGAAAGGATTATCGATAAATTCGCCACTGCTAAGAATCGCCGTCTTGAACTTATTCAAAAACAATTTTGATTTCCTAGCAAGCTTATTTTTGACTGGACTTACAATGTATATTAGTTTCAATGTAATTAGTTTAGTTTTGACTATAATTGCCCAGTAGTTTGTATAAAACGTGTGAAGTGAATTTTAATCGTAAGCCACTTTTCACTGTTTCGCCTTACTTCATCTTCATCCATTTCTGCTTCGTTAATTGTAAGTACATTTCATGTTTAAATCAATATATTTTTGTTTATTCGTGTTTATTATTATTAAAACTGCCAACAGTCGAAGTAATGCCTTCAATAAAATAAAAATTTAGCCACGGAAAGAGAAAAAGGAAAAACAGGTTTTACATGTGCATTACATTGTTATTCAATTTTAAATCGGACGAACTTCAGAGATAACATGCAGAACTCACAGTTATATTTCTCACGGGCCGCCACTGCACACAGGTAAGAAAGTTCCGCTGAAGTACACTTAATTTTCTTTTGCAAATAACCAATTAATCATTTCCTGAGTTTATCAGAAAACTAATTTGTTAGTGTCCACATACAAGAGCAGCGAATGACTTATTCCGGTCTGCAACATATTGGATTGGATGCAATACGAGGACAGAGTGCTAATTTACGACATTTGTATCATAAAATTTTAATGAGACAAAATTTTCCCTTTGAATTTTCCGTTGCTTCACGCTGTACAAAATTAGTTTTTCTGCAAAAACATCAAACGAATGAGGTAGACGTGTATGCCACGTATGCATACATGGTAGTCTTACCGTCTCGCAAAATGATGGACAGACTCCCCCTCTCAGTATTCACTTGTTGCCTTTATTTAGGAAAAAATATAGACATGAGTAGAGTCCTACACTTTCCAAATAATTCGCGAGCTCTGATTAGGAAACGATTTTATTTGCGTTATTTTTTCATTTTATTTAATAAAGTATGAATGTAATGGACTGGTTTGAATTCAGATTTGTACTGATGCTAGTATTCAGCGAAAATTAAAATCAATAACACATGAAAGGTTTAACGGCTTTAATGTTTTAAGGGAGTAAACCATTATCAGCTTCACATCCAAACTGAAGAGACATCAAAATGTCAACAAGTGTGAAGAACGCGGAATTAACGCAAGAGTCACAGAATTTATTCGCCATTTTAAAACTAGCATTATTTTTCCATTCGTCACTAGTAGGGACCACATCACATAACTTTTCCGTTTTGGTATGAAAAGGACATCCGCACTATTTTCAGTTGAATCTAAGGGAAGAAAAACTTTGGCACCCTGCTATTAAGTCAAATTTTATGCGGACTATAAATAAACGTAATGCTGAATGGGTTCAGGGAACAGAGGAATTGGTAGATAGCGTGTGAAAAAATTGCGGCATCCTCTGTGAATAGAAGTATCCCAGCGAAGCAGTCATTGAGAATTAAAGACTCGAATTGTTTTGATGCCATATGTATGTTTATACGACATTGCAAGCATAAACGTCGACAAGTCTCTTGTAAGCATTTTCAATACAAACATATTATCATATTCGTAAAATTTTTCCCTGTTCTAATTCCTGCATATTCATAAATTGTGGCAAATAGTTTTTCCTGCTGGTTCACTCCAAAGACTTATAGTTTACGATGCGACCTAAAACTGCATGTCCTACCCGTGATCTCCTAAAGGGCTTATTTATGTTTGGAGGCTATACTCAGCGCTTCGCGGCAACAAAGGTCACAAATTCACGTGAGATTTATGACGATGCAACACAAAGCTCAATATCAAAGCTAAGCGCGACCATGTAGAGTGGAGGATATGTGACATCGTCGCTGAAGGTAACATGCAGCCCATGAGCGAAATGCACGGAAGTATTGCTAATTCTAGCACCAAATCGGACTTCTATTTGAATAGAAATTATGATAGATGTGATGGGACCACGTAGATTCCTGCATATCAGCTTAGCTTGAGCAGTGCGTGATTCATTAATTTATGACCTATTATTTGCACAAGATTCAAACATGTGACGGGAATTCATGAAATCAATCAACTTTGCCTTAAGTCTAAGCCCCCCAGTCCCTTTTCAATACCTTACTGAGAACAAAGAGCTTTCACCCTCTTCACAAACACTCACCTTCCATATGGTTGTGGAAAGTCATCGCCAACAAGTCTGCACACGTGGATGGATGGATGATGAATGATGCTTAGCGTTTTTAATATCAGACGAGAATAAAAGACTTGGCAAGGATATGAAGGTAGGAAAAGATTATGGATTTGCTGCGGGGCACATATGTGTGGACAGGCACATGTTTACCTTTTGGCAGGTTATGAGGAATTTTGATTGGATTCAGACAATAACTCAAAAATAATCACAACCTCATCCTCTGAACTTACAGAATATACTTTATTACGTAACTTATTAATGAATTCACTTTTATGGGAGTATGTCTTATGTATTTTCGGCAAGTTCTTTAACTTTGGTTTTCATTGATTTAAAATTTTCAAACAGGAATTTTCGCTAATTTATTTACATTTACAAGTCCAAATCAATCCGAAAAGATTCCAATTACAAAAATAGTGAATGCTGCTACATAAATTACTTAAAAATTTGGCAGGCCAAGAAAGCTCTAAGTGAATGTTTAAATGTTGTGAAACTTGAGGGAAACAAACCAAGCTTGAATTGATTATGAGTACGAGAGAAACGAACCACAACCGAATGAAAATAGGCTTCCAACCTGGCAAAAGGAACATGTAACTGAGTTGGAAGAAGATCTGAACGAATACACTTTTTCCAAGTGATTTTATTTGCAATGGAAGTATAAACTAAATGATCACATAACTTCATCCAAAAACGGTCTTCCAAGAAAATGCAACGGGCACTAAGCAGTGGCGGCGCAAGGCGTGGGCGACCGCGCATAAGGACCTCGCGCTGAAGAGTCTTTTCTTACTCAATAAAAGTTTAAAATGTATTTATGCCAATGAAAGCTGTGAATGATTTTACTCAAAGCTAAACAATAAAACCATTCGAATTGCTAGCATTTGGCGTTACATCAATTGTCTAATCCATAGTATAGTATATTGAAATAGTGACCACGATCAACTCAACTACAGTAAGGCATTTAGGATGGATGAGACAATCGGCGGCGATCATCTTGGCTGTCAGTATTCTTCGGCAACCGCCCTCAATTTTGTCTCAAATTACATTTGCACTCCTATCTTCGGTGTCATATCCACAATTCTAGGGCAACTTATAATTAAGTTGTGCTTATTGAGTTCCTCACCCTTTCGCAGAATGCGAGCACACTTCCGTTAAGCTCGAAAGAGGTATGCGATGGTATTTACTAATATATGCATATCTCACTAAATCTTTGGACTAGGAAATTTGCATAAAGGGCAAGCACATCATTCCAATAATCAATATCAACCTTAAAATGATATAAAGAATGAGTTTTCTTTTTTGTGGGAACACCTTTTCATCTTGACCCGCTATCATAAGTCGCAGTGTATCCTAGTCAACATTTAACAGCGGACTACAGAAACCGGTCTATGTAAGATATAGGTGATGCACTGTCTCATTTGATCCAAGGACCATGGCAAATGTCCTAAAACAGGTTTGAATCTGCTATAAGGCTTTTCCCATCTCCCGCTAGTTCTGAGAAAGAATCGAGAGTATTTATTCGTGTGCGAGGGCAAATGCTACATGTGCTGATGAACAAGGTCTGTACTTGCAAACGATTCTGAATTTGGTTGATTCTTGTCTACCTCTACACTTTCTCCATGGCTCGCGAGACAAAGCAAAGTACTGTAAGCATTTCTTTTCTTTTGTTATGAGTGAGAATGAGTAATATTGTGTTGAAGGTTTGGAAACAACAACTATTAAATTTATACGTAGTGATCGTTGATCAGCTGGATTTATTCAAATAGAATTCCAGTGAGCTACTTAAGGTGATTTTTCATAAATCAACTGGAGACATATGCAACGACTGTAGCTGTGTACGTAAAAACAAAATTATTATTATTTTTAATAGGTTCAATATACGTTAAAGAACGTTCGTCATGCTACGCGCAGGTCCCAAGAGAGAAAGAGATATTGGGAAAAAATGGAAATCTGGGTTTGCAAAAGGATAGAAGAAAACTGAAGGGGTCTTTTTAGATCGGGGTTTGGGTTCAGGATTGATGAATCACCCCAAAAAACATCTCATAGCATGACAAAATCAGATAAATTGATTTCTTTTACGTCGGATGTTGCAACAGCCAATACTTCATTGAATTTGGAAAGTTATTCAGATGCATAGAGTAGTAAGCCACAGTTGGAAGTAGAAATAGTATCAAACTCTACTCAATCAGAATCTGAGATGGGGGGGCAGAATTCCTGAACAACTAATAAATTCTCGGCCAGTTAACGGTGATAAAAGTGACATTATCAAATAAATGTTTATAAGTTCTGATCCAGGCATGTGGTCATTTCCCCTAACCGATTCTCGGCGCCTTGATATTGTTCAAAGTGGTCCAATGCAGTCTTATTAGATGGCTGCATTGGATGGTGGTTATCCAAAAGGTGATGGAAATATTTTTAAGAAGACTCAGTAATGGTGAAACTCAACATCGTCGCTGGCTGGTTTATTCTAGTTATCGAAACAAAGTTTAATGTTTTCCGTGTAGAATTTTTGACAATTCTCAAACTAAGGGAGGATGTTGTAACTGGAAACACTTCACGACATCTTTGGATTAAAATTTTGCAGATTACGGTTTCCTCTATGATATTCGAAAAGAGCATTTATTAAAACATTATCAAGACTCGGACACAGTCCTACGAGTGGGTGAGAGCAGGAACATCCAATCTTATAAATTGTCTGAAACAATTATGCCGACTTAGCCTGCCTGGGTCGGAGACGTAAAATACATTACCAAGAATAAATTAGCGGAAATTTACCCAAATATTGTAATTCGAATTTCCGCTGAAAGGAGCATTTCTAAGTTGAAATTTATTAAACACTTTTTCAAAAATACAATGGGTCAGTAAAGACTTTTAGCGTAAGGAGTTTTATACATTGAGGCTGATGTAGCATCTGAGTTGGACTACGATGCAATTATTAAGGAGTTTATTTATTTATTTATTTATTCATTGCTATTTTTACAGATATAATCCAATTACAAAAATAGTAATAATAGTAAAAGATAGAGAGACATAGAAAACGTATAAGAAAAAACTCAAAGCTTAGCGAGTGCAGAAGTTACTCTATTTTGAAAATGGAGATAAGAAGTGGAGAAAGATCCAAGCTGAAGATCATCGTGTTTACGCGTAATCCTTAGTAGAGGAGAGTGAAAATAAGTCACGCTCCTGGCAAACGGAACATCAAAGATTTTGAAACTTCTGGTAGGACGGACAGCATTTCTGACCGGGAGTTCAGTTACCAACTTCGTGTTAAGGTAACCAAGGGAGAGGCGATAAAGGAAACACTCATCCAGATAAATATGGCGGTGTTCTAAAGAAGGAATAACAAGGATAGACAAACGAGCATGATAATAACAATAAGGAATACGAAATTTTAACAGGAAAATTCTCGTAAACTTACGCTGAACAGATTTGACCGAGGATTTAAGGTAAACGAAATGAGGAGACCAGACTGGGGAGCAGTATTCAAGGATAGAATGAACTAAACTTACAAATAACTTAATACAAGAAAAGGGATTAGAAAATATGATGGAGTGACGTAAAATGAATCCAGATACACGTGATGCTCTGGAAACAATATCATAGACGTGAAGATCGAATTTTTTTTTTTAGAACATGTAAACATTTAGAAACGTTAAGAGGAAGCTGATTAGATTGACACCAAAGGTCCAAGGAACTTAGACCAGCTTGCAGTATGTCAAGGTCATTTTGAGAGGATACGACCTTGAATAATTTCACATCGTCTGCATAAAGAAGACAGGAAGAGTTAATGACTGAAGGCAGATCATTGATAAATATGACAAATAAAAGTTGACCGAGAATGGACCCTTGGGGAACGCCGCTAGACGAGACAAAAGGAGAAGAGGTAAAACCATTGAAAGTAACATGACATATTCGATTCGAAATGTAGGAGGAGAGCCACTTGAACAAATTGCCAACGACACCAAGTGCATGAATTTTTGGAGCAAAATATGGTGATTGACCGAATCAAAGGCCTTAGAAAAATCAAGGTTCCCACCTGAAACGATTCTCAAAGGCTCCAGCAACAACCGTAGTAAATTCCATAAGGTTGGTCATAGTAGAACGACCTTTGATGAAACCATGCTGTTCAGGAATCAGCTTATCCTCCACAGCCGCAAGCAGTTTGGAGTAAACAATACTTTCCAGAAATTTGGAAAAACAACACAATAAAGAGATGGGGCGATAATTTGAAACCAGAGAGGCGTCACCTTTCTTAAAAATAGGGAGGAAGAAAGTTCTTTTCCAGATAGAAGGGAATAGGCCAGTAGATAAGCTTATATTGAAAAGTAAAGCTAAAGGAACAGATATAGTGGATGATAAAGATTTAACGAAGAAATTAGGAATGCCATCAGAATCAGCACCAACAGAAACATCAAGAGTATTGATAAGATTTTCAATTTCTACAGAAGAACAAGTGATAGAGGAAATAGTGGGCTGATGATAAGCAGGGAAGGGTGAACTTTGCGCAGGCGTGGTAGAGAGATTGAAAAGTGAAGAAAAATAATCACAGAAAAGTTCGCACATTTCCTGAGGAGATGACGCGAGTTGCCCATTTAAGGTTAATGAGGAGGGATTTTTAGTCGACGATTTAAGAGGACGGATGTATTTCGAAAATGGCTTGGATTGGTTAGAGTTAAGCGAAGACTTGTCACTCCTGAAGTAAGAAGCTTTTGCCAAGTTTACTTCCATTTTTGCAGCAGATCTAAACTGAGTATAGTTTAGACGATCCTCAGAAGACCTGGTACGTAGAAGGATACGACGAGCCCGATCCTTTTCTTTCAGGGCACAAATCACATTGTGATTCAACCAGGGTGTACCATGGGAGTCACGAGCACAGGTAAAGGGAGTTGCTGCTGATATGACAGAGTTGAGGAAGTCATAAAATTTCTCACAGGCGTCATTTGAATCAAGACCATGAAAGAAGGTATTCCAATTAACAGCGGATAAAGAATTAGAAATTAGGGAGTAATTTGCCTTGTAGAAGTTAAAGTGCATTTGTTTCGATATACGCTTTGGCTTGGTTCGATCAAGTGACACTTCATACCGAAGCGGAGGATGATGAGGATCGAGAAGGACATACGGAAAAAGAACAGGAGAATGCTTCAGAGAGGAAGTATCTAGGTTGCTAAGAACTAAATCCAGAAAGCGATCATTAATATTGGATAAATTATTAAATTGAGAGAAAGAACATAAAGACATAAAGGAAGAAATTAAGAGCGAGACTTGTGAGGGACCTGAAACATGATTTCCAACCCAGGACAGAGAGGAAAGATTAAAATCACCACACAGTATAATAGGGTAGCTAGAAAATCGAGTCAAATAATATGAGGAAAATTCAGAAAAGAAAGTGTCAAGCAGGTGAAAAAGATATCTTAGCGACAACGCATTCAACAGGAGGAGAAAAGTGAAGATCAGAGAGAGGAATGCCAGATAGGGAATTATGGTAGGCAATAAGAACACCACTACCATCCCTCTTACTTGATAATTGTCGATCGCGATCTTGCCTTATTAAAAAATGGTTGGAGAAAATCTCGGCGTCATGAAAACTGTCAGTTAGCCACGTTTCTGTGACGCAGATTATTTTATCACAGGAGAGAAAGCATGATAAAGAGAGATCCTTTAGCTTAGATCTTAGACCACGTACATTTTGGTAATAAATGAAAAATGAATTCTGCTTAGTGATAAAGTTAGGCTGATTAAAGGAAGAATGACTAGAAGCTAATGTTGTTGAAGTTTTGGTTTGAATGTTTGAAAATTTCTTTTGGAATTTGAAGCAAAAGGCTCATTTAAGACGCCTGGGAGCCAGAAATTGCTGTTTTGTACTGTATCACAGTTTGTTGGCAAAGTTGATTTGAACTATGCAACCACACGATTGGTCAAGTTTGGTTGCGTTAGTTTTTTGCAGGAAAATGTATTTGGTCGGTTATCCAGCCCACTCAAAACAAAGTCCTTTAATTCCTCCTCTGAAGTATCATACGCCAGTCGCGACACAAATATCTGGAGTGGTGGAGAAACAACGTGAATAGGCTTGCGAGTTGGCAGAAGCGTAAGACGACACACAGGCTCTTGTGTACGGTAGGAATGCTCCGTACTAGAAGGGAAAGCAGAGAGATGCGAACCTTGAGTCTCTTGTTCCGGATCCAGTTCCAGTTGCAGTTGCTGGTCTGGTTCCAGTTGACCATCAACAGATCAAAGAGTTGATATTGCTGCTTCACTTGATGTAGCAGCCAAAAATGGCAAGGAGGTCGATCTAGGTGGTAAATTTTTAGGAATAGCCCCCTTGCTGCGTTCAACATTTTCCTTGTTATTTGCTGGCATCGAATCAGTCAATAAGAGAGGTGAAGATGCTTGGCAAGAAGCGTGAGGTGATTCTGTTGGTTTCATAGCAATCGGATCCGTAATAAGGCGCGCATTGATTTCATGAAGTAGTTTGGTGTTATCATTTAACAGTTGAATAGTATCTGTAAGTGACACACCATTACATTCATCACATCTGAATGTGATATTTAGTTAGGCGAAAAGCTTAAAAATTGCTGTTGTTTAATGTTCACTGTTAAAGTTTAGTCAGCAAGTGGTCTCGTCTTGAAAGAGCAGGTATAGAATAGTCAGATAATAGAATTCCGTTCACCGAATTATGAAAGTAGTATACAGTGTCAAACCAACTGTCATTGAGAACAAGTTGAGTAGACAGACCTACGCTCATGTTAAAAGGGTTTTATACTCAACTTACAAAGTGCAATCACCAGCAATGAATAAAATCAAGAAACATGTCAAAGAGATTTACTCGTTTAAAAGAAAATCCATTATTTTACCATTTTCAACCAACAAAAATCACTAAAATCATGAAATCCTCAAAGCATTTATGTCATCAATTTTTTTTGAAAATTTTAAGAAGATCCAATCAAAACTGCAGTGTTTGGTTCGAAGGAAAGTCCATAAAATACCAAAATAGTGTGTTATTTTAGTTGTAATTGGAGAAATTTCAAATGGATATAATTTCCGTGAATATGATATAGATTTCATCAAACTTACAGAGTATTATGACCTTGTGCCAGGTTGGGTTCAAAGGCATCCATACAATTTTATTGGAGAAAATGTGAAATTCGAAGATCATACTATTATTAACAAAGTTGAACGAATTTTTAATTCTGAGGTATTTTTTATTGTTGTACTCATAAACAAACACATTTTTCATGCTCCCAGTGAAGCAAAAACTGTCAGTTTAAGAACTGTTTTGAAAAGCCCTCACTAAGACTTTTCATCTGATACTCATCACTCATCACCTTCCTATAGGGGGGGCCCCCTTAAACCCCTTTTAAAAACTTTTCCACCCCAAAACTTTCAAGAAGTTGCCACTTTTGACCTTTCCACAAAGTTTCATGGCTGTAGCTTCTATCGTTTCCGAGAAAAAGCGCTGTAACATACAGACGGACGGACGGACAGACGGACACAGGTTGTGATTGCAATAGGGTTTCATATTTTAGTACAAAACCCTAAAAAAGGAAAATCCTGTTAATAGAAAGACCTATTTCTGTAAAATCGCTTTAGCAAATAAAAAGTAATGTTTAATGAATGTGAAACCTTTTATTTATTTAATTAACATCTTGCATTTGGTACTTCACTAGATCTCCTATGAGAAAAAAGTTTATTAAGAGCCTTTTCAAGACCCCCTTTAAAAACTTTCTAAATTAAATTTTTAAGAAGTTTGATTGTTGTAGCTTTTGTAGTTTCTGCGAAAAGTTGCTATGATACACGGACTGACGAATGGACAGACAGGACATGACACTAGTAAGTCCTTTTAAAATTCGTTTTTTAAAGAAAATCAGTCACAGAAACTTAACGCAGTAGAAACACCGGTATTTCCTTAGTTTTGTTGAAATTTGAAACCAATAAAAAATTTGACAATAATTAATATGGACACTGGAAGTTAACTACTTGAACTAGAAAACTAGTTGACAAACATATTGTCAGTTAATGAAAATGAGTTTGAATAAAATTTGATTGAGTTTTTGGCGTAGTTTTTAGGTTTCCACTTTTCTTTCGATTCATATAGAGATACAAACACAAGTCTTCCAGTAATTCCCTGTCCCACTGATAAAAAGTCAGAATTAATAAATACGGCGCGTCTAATTAATTTGCAATAAACACAAAAATCGTTCCTAATGCAAATCAGTACCATTCTTATGCTATTGCAATGGGTTAAATTAACCAATGTGAATGTACTGCAATATTATGAGTCACATATTTCTTTGTAGCTCCTGGACTAAGATGTTCACCAAATGTACATGTAATTTATTCCCTTTATGGCTCATAGAAAGCAATTTCATCTTAGTAAATTATAATATCCCTTTTGTACATCATACAAGTGGTGAAATCAATAATATCAAATAAAAGTCAAATAAAAGTAATCTACGTAAATAATGGGTATATTTGTAATAAATTCCACCCAGAACAAGGGCAAACTTTCCTAAAATAAACACGCAGCTATCGATACATATTCAATGTGTTACTGTTACGAGTCTAAGACTTTCAAGATTTCGGCACGGTGATAGCTACATAAAAAATCTTCGATATTGCTATAAACCACTTTTCTCCTAATGTGTGAAATGGTACCGAAATGAGAATGTCCTATAACTACACTCCTATGTACTAACCAAGCAACGGCGACGTTGGAACTCGGTAAAGAAGGACATTTTGTCGGGCTAAGAAAATTCAGAAAGGTATTCGTGTTGTACACACTTATGAAATGACATTTCGATGTATACTTTTGCTCCAAAGAAGTTTCATGTCCTTGTCGTGTGGCACTGGCACTGCGCGCTGTAGAATGGGTAATAGCCTGAAAGTCACTCTCGTTAAATTTATGAACCTGAAGGTTAAGAGCTCTGATATAGAGCGACGCGTCCTATTGAAGTGTACAATTCCAGTGAATTACTATACAGGAGCAAAGATGATAGTTTCCGGTGGAATTGCGCAAAAATTTATGTTCATTTTGAAAATCAAGAGCTCCAAGAGTGCAGAAGAATCACGTGAAATCATAGAGGAAAGGACAACAGTGTTACTCTGGCGTGAACATGTGAAAGGAAGCAACTCTATGCACATATAATGTCCCACTGTCTCAAGTGTACGTATATGAAGAATATGGCTCCAGTCTGACGGGCATTTTGCGGTGCTACATGATACACGGTAACATATAAAGTGGCGACCACATATGAAACTTACGTGTACTTTGCCGAGCACCTCTATTACTCAGAAGAACAGCATGATGTTAATGGAATGATGTGGAATTCATATTTCAGATGAGTTGTATTTATGAGGATGAGGGTAGTATGGACTGTGAATTAAGTGCATGAACGGTATGACAACTTGGTTTTATTAAGGAAAAGAGTTTTCATTTGTTATTTAAGCTTTTTTGGTTACATATTTTAGCAATTAAATTGAAGCTGAAGATAAAATTCCGTATGCGATGAATAATTTAAAACTTCAAAGTTGAATCTATTTAAAATTTAATAGAATCGCAACATTTTAAACCGACTTCCAAAAGAATTTTTTTTTGTATGTTCACGCATAACTTCTAAAGGTAGATAGATAGAAGGCAAATGATACGTCTTTCTTCCAGTTAGGTCCCGTTTAAAGGATAAGAAATTCAAGTAACGGTAAAGGACTTTTACCGTTAAAACTAAAAAATTTCCGACTTTCACCCGGATTTTTCAGCATAACTGATCGACGGGTGTAAAGATTTTGATTGTAGAGGTTTCAAATGAAGGAAAACATATTGATCTAAAATGTATCGGAACAGAATTGTAATCCTTCCAAGGACTCCGTAGATATTAACAGTTCAATATGATACATTGATGTCGAGAAATTGAATTTAAATAATCTTTCACACGAATATGCCAATTAGTTGGCACTCTTCAAGGATTTGTTGGAGATACCGAGTCCTTTGGTGACGGATGTTAAAAATGATCAGTATCCTTAATTTTCTGTATAAACGGTACATTTTAGTCAATCATTTCTACCGGAAATAACCAATAAATTACTTCTAAATGTAGCATAAATACAATTCAACAATAGTAAGAGGGAACATTTCAGGATGCTTTTCTCTTCCGAATTCATTCTTTGCTCACCGACGAGCTTAGTAAAGGATCCTTCTTACATCCTTAGATGTAAACGCTACACATAGGATTTATAAAATTCCCCGAAGAAATAATAAGGATTATAGAGTTAACTCGTTACTTTCCAGTTAATATTATACATTATAACATATGCCCAGAAATCTAAATTTAGTAATTTCCATACTAAACACCGGCGAGAATCGCAACCTAAAAAAAAATAATTTTCCTTCTATAACTGATCATAACTTTACAGATGAAGATGAAAATGCATAGCCGAGTTTTAATTGTACTATAGGGTATAATTATCTTGAAACTTTCATGAAAATTAGGTGCCATAGTTAACTGAAAACGAAGGCAATGGGTATCGAATAAAAGTGAACGAGTGATATGGTTAAGAAGCATCTTTAGTAAATTTCTTCAGATTGATTCCGGAGGAAAATTTATGTTCACATATATAAATACATATGTCGATACATATATATATATATATATATATATATATATATATATATATATATATATATATATATATATATATATAGATATATAGATATATAGATATATAGATATATAGATACATAGATATATAGATATATAGATATATATATATGTATATATGTATATATATATATATATAATGTTTATAGATATATATAAATGTATATATATATATGTTTATATATATACATTAGGGTGTCCCAAGATATAAGGCAAGATTTTTTGTTCTCGAAAATAAAATCGCATACCCTTTTTAGGGTTTTGTAAAATAATTTTACAAAACCCTTCTAAAATCGCGTCCTGTCTGTCCGTCTGTCCGTCCGTCCGTCCGTCCGTCCGTCCGTCCGTCCGTCCGTCCGTGTGTCACAGCAGTTTTCCTCGGAAACTACTTATGCTAGAAACATCAAATTTTGTATGTAGGTGTAAAGTGGTGTTCTCTTTAAAGTTCGAATACAAAAAAAATTTTATAAGGTATTTAAGGGGGGTCTCCCGATATAGGGGAGTGACCTCCCGAAAAAAAAATTTCATTGAAGGTGGCCGATATGGGTATCAAATGAAAGGTCTTGATGAGAACTTTTCAAAACAGGTCTTTGTTTGGCAAAGTTTGCTTCGAAGGGCGCACAGGGAGGGGAAATACACGAAAAATTTGTGTCCCCCCCCCCTCGCGATTGGACACCTGTGATCCGAAAAATCTGAAAAAAATCAGGAATGTAGGCCTTGGTGAGTACAACAACAACAAATACGTTAGAAGTCGCGATTCACTCAACTTTGTTAGTAATAGTATGATTTATCGATTTTATGTTTTCTTGAATAAAATCTTAACGGTACCCTTAAATTCTATGAAATTCAATACGTAGATGACTATTTATAAGGTTGATCTATCCTGAAAGTTTCATAAAGATTGAATCATATTTAGCGAAGTTATAGCGGTTTGAATTTTCCTGTATTACTATGGAACAATATGCGCTGCATTTATTACTATGGCAACATATGGCTATGGAACAACATGCGCTTTTTACCGACTCAGACACTACAGTTTTGCTAAGATTTGCATGAAAATTTCAGGAATGATAGGTGTCATGAATATCTTTGCGAATCGGTTCAGCTAGTGGTATCAGTAATCGTAAAACAAAATGGTGGCTGTTTTAAATGCGAAGATTGAATAATTTTGAGTTATTTTTTCCCAACTTCAACGTTTAAGGTGCATGCTTTGGACACTTGATTCAATTTAATGAATGACTGAAGATGAGTACCTACAATTAATACTCATAAGCGAAGCAAGTCAAGGAGGCGGGAGAGAGCTCCTAGCAAAAGGGCTTTGTAACCATTCTAGGATTCGAAAAAATTGGCCATTAATCGATGATAACAGTACAGGAGAGTGGCTCCTGAAAATAAAAATTCATCAAACGTAGCCGGTATGAGTATGAAATGAAAGTTTTCATGGGAGCTTTTCAAAACAGTTGTTAAACTGTCAGTTTTTGCTTCAGTGGGGGCACAGGGGGGGAAATGCATGAAAAATGTGTTTCCTCCCTCGCGAATGGATATCTGAAATAATTATCAAGGGAGATATTTATGACTATAACAATAACAAAAACCTCAGAAGTCAAAATTCGTTCAACTTTGTTAAAAATAGTATGATCTTCGAATTTCATATTTTCTCCAATAAAATCGTTTCTTGATTTTATTCGATCTGGTGACTGCATTTTGTAAATTGAATACAAAACCCTTCTGACATGACCGTAGGTCTGTTTACCCAACTTGTTTTTTTCTAAATGGCCTTATTCGCTTAAATAATAAATATTATTGCGATTGGACCATGACAACCCGTGCCGACTTGATACCAAACATAAAATATAAATTTTTGTTCCGGGTTAGTATAGAAGATTTCTGGAAGTTCGAGTTTGTTTGGTAAATAAAACACTTATATACCCAAAATATATTGCTATTTAATATTTAACATAAAAAAATATTATTTTACAAATTTCCTTTTTAAGGTTTGTTTTTTACAGTCTGGATAAATTTTCCGGCGTTCTTGTACGCAGCGTAATAAAAATTGCTTTTGTTCTTCTTCAACTGTAATTAAACCATGAAATTCTTGCATCATCTTGACCGCTCTTTCAGCTGTGTCGTTTACTGCCCTTAGCACTGACACCTTCTTCTTGGCATCTTGAAAAGAAGCATTATTTGGCCATAAAGACGGTTCTTCGTTCAGAAAATTGTCATCAATTTGAAGCCGGGTGAACAACGCTTTACTTTTGACTGATACAAAGTCGTAGATGTTTTTGTCTAAAATAAAAAATGAAAAGAATTTGTAATTTAAAAAAAACAAGTTGGGTAAACAGACCTACGGTCATGTCAGAAGGGTTTTGTATTCAATTTACAAAATGCAGTCACCAGATCGAATAAAATCAAGAAACGATTTTATTGGAGAAAATATGAAATTCGAAGATCATACTATTATTAACAAAGTTGAACGAATTTCGTGTTCTGAGATTTTTGTTATTGTTATACTCATAAATATCTCCCTTGATAATTATTTCAGATATCCATTCGCTAGGGAGGAAACACATTTTTCATGTATTTCCCCCCTGTGCCCCCACTGAAGCAAAAACTGACAGTTTAACAACTGTTTTGAAAAGCTCCCATGAAAACTTTCATTTCATACTCATACCGGCTACGTTTGATGAATTTTTATTTTCAGGAGCCACTCTCCTGTACTGTTATCATCGATTAATGGCCAATTTTTTCGAATCCTAGAATGGTTAACAAAGCCCTTTTGCTAGGAGCTCTCTCCCGCCTCCTTGACTTGCTTCGCTTATGAGTATTAATTGTAGGTACTCATCTTCAGTCATTCATTAAATTGAATCAAGTGTTCAAAGCATGCACCTTAAACGTTGAAGTTGGGAAAAAATAACTCAAAATTATTCAATCTTCGCATTTAAAACAGCCACCATTTTGTTTTACGATTACTGATACCACTAGCTGAACCGATTCGCAAAGATATTCATGACACCTATCATTCCTGAAATTTTCATGCAAATCCTAGCAAAACTGTAGTGTCTGAGTCGGTAAAAAGCGCATGTTGTTCCATAGCCATATGTTGCCATAGTAATAAATGCAGCGCATATTGTTCCATAGTAATACAGGAAAATTCAAACCGCTATAACTTCGCTAAATATGATTCAATCTTTATGAAGCTTTCAGGATAGATCAACCTTATGAATAGTCATCTACGTATTGAATTTCATAGAATTTAAGGGTACCGTTAAGATTTTATTCAAGAAAACATAAAATCGATAAATCATACTATTACTAATAAAGTTGAGTGAATTGCGACTTCTAACGTATTTGTTGTTGTTGTACTCACCAAGGCCTACATTCCTGATTTTTTTCAGATTTTTCGGATCCCAGGTGTCCAATCGCGAGGGGGGGGGACACAAATTTTTCGTGTATTTCCCCTCCCTGTGCGCCCTTCGAAGCAAACTTTGCCAAACAAAGACCTGTTTTGAAAAGTTCCTTTCATTTGATACCCATATCGGCCACCTTCAATGAAATTTTTTTTTCGGGAGGTCACTCCCCTATATGGGGAGACCCCCCTTAAATACTTTATAAAAATTTTTTTGTATTCGAACTTTAAAGAGAACACCACTTTACACCTACATACAAAATTTGATGTTTCTAGCATAAGTAGTTTCTGAGAAAAACTGCTGTGACACACGGACGGACGGACGGACGGACAGACAGACGGACAGACGGACAGACAGGACGCGATTTTAGAAGGGTTTTGTAAAATTATTTTACAAAACCCTAAAAATGGGATATAAAAGAAACAATACTATATTTACTAATGAAACATACCATACAATGAACCACAGAGTTCTTCTTTGGATGGGATGTAGCGTTTATCATCTGTTGATGGATTCTCTTTGGTTAAATTTTCAACCATTCTTATTTTAATTTCTTGGTCCACATCGTCGTCAAATAATGACAAGGCAGCTATTCCATCGGTTAAATACCATAGATGCTGGCTTAATTTCTGTAAAGCTTATTTCGAGACGTTTGTATCGAGTTTTTCGTAAGCCTTCATCGCCTTCAAAACGCACAAATCCTGATAAGGTGCTTCTACAGCCAAAATACACCGGAGCCACGGCTTAACGTAGGATGTCACGATGAACAAGCAAACATCAAACAGTGCCGCCTTATCTTTGTTCGCCATTTTCAGTTGAGCGCTAAAAAGTGCTATTTTCAGTGCATAAATCGCCCTCGCCATCCACCTTGCTTGGTGCATGACACCTGGAGGTCGGATTTTAAATTTTCGATCTTTATCTCCGCCTAAAAATATCCCTGAGAGCTCAATTAGTTCTCGATAGTCATCTTAGACTATATCTTTGGTCAATTCAGATTGGTAAAATTTGGTCATGTTTTCTATTTCGGAAACAGTCAGATGCAAATCTAGCTTATCTTTATAGCACTGTATTTTGTTCGGGTCGACACTCTTCCAGTTATCTCGAAAATGTTTGAAAAGCGCAATATCCGGGCTTGTTGTCACTTGACTGATTTTCGCTCCGAATACGCTTTTTAATATTAACTCATACATATGATGGCGGCAGGCAAAAATTAGCAATTCTTTATCAAGTTTTTGTTCAAGAAGTACACAAGCGCCATTAATGCGGCCTGTGTTTGACGCTGTAGTATCACAACAAAGAATTTGTACTTTATCTTCTAGATTCCAGTCTACAAGCGCTTTCCAAACCACCTCTGCCCGTTCTCTTCCTGATGAGTTTTCTAATTTTGGCACAGCGATCAATTGTTCTTTATTTCCATATGAAATAACTACCGGAAGACGCTCTTCTTTTGATTTCCGAGCATTTAAACTAGGCAATAATTTTCCATCAAAGTGAACTATCACAATCTCTGGCATCTCGTTTTGAAAATCAATTTTTATGGATTCCGCGCGCTCTTTGCGTTTTTCGGTGCGAATTCTTTGTATTGAGGACTTACTTATCGGAAATTCATCAGTATTGTATCCAAGTGCTTCAATAGTACCTTCAAGAATATATACGGAATCTCTCGTACTTAACTGGCACCTGTCTAGCGCTGCTACTAATTTTGGAGTGATAAAATTTTTCCGCATAGTTACTTTCATTTTTTTGGGTTGCGCACTCTCGATCTCAGGTATTATGTCTTCGTCCGAATCAGATGAGTCTATTTGTATAGGATCATATGATGATGTCGATGGAGTTGACTCTACGAAATATTTAGATCGCCGTTTCTCTTCCCCAATAATTTTCAGGCGCGCCCTTTCCTCTTTATCGGTCCCTTTTTTGTCTACTCCACCTAAATGACCTGGTCGACCTGGCTCCCGTTGTCGTTGTAAAAAAGACTTACCTTCATTTGTTTTTATTAAATGAAGCGCATCGGCGTGGGCAATATCAAACAAATTGTCTAAGTTCCTGACAAACTCTTGTCGACGCTGTTTAAATACGTCTTGGGTTTTTTGTGAATTTTTTTGCAAATCCCTCCAAACTTGATATAAATTCACAAGTTTCTTTACACAATTAGTAAAAGATTTCGTAGGTTTACGCGCCTTTTCCCAATATATAATACACTCGCGAAGACTGAGATTTGCACTTTCATTTACAGTTAAATTCACTTGGCGAATGTTGTAAAATAACACTGCTAAAACTTGTCTATTAGAAGGAAGTTTTGATCCCGTTATTTGATGTTTTTCGTCACCTATTAAAAATATATCCTTTTTGGAACTGCGTAATTTCACTGACATGTTGACCGGACAAAAACAATGTGTGAAAACAACTGGCCAAAAATCTACGATCACATGTCCTTGTCCTTTTATACTAATTCCTTACTTGCTAACAAACAATTTTAATTTGCATAATATTAGCAATACCATATTGCTCTAAATTCTACTCGTGTCCTTTTACAATAACTTATTTTCTAACGAATCGGTGCTAAATTTATGGCATGTAATCTATTCTAGAAAAAGGTTGTGAACAATAAAATACTTAGTCTTACATTTATTGCTTAAGATACTAATTTACATGTTCCTGTGTCGGCATCGCCATTTATTGCTTAAGCTACTAATTTACATGTTCCTACGTCGGCATCGCCCTTTGTCGATGCCAACACATTGGTTGCACATAGACATGTTATGGCGTAACAGTTTACTGTAAAAGAAAGACAAATTATAACAAGCACATCGATCGTTCGAGCGCGTCGGCCGTAGTTAGCAAGTATTGACAAGTTCCGATGCAAGTCGGCACGGGATATCGTGACCCTACCTAAACCAAATTTGGTTTACAATTGCTTCAAGATCATTCAAACAAATTAAAAGGGTATGCGTTAAAAAAAAATAACTTTAACTTTTTTGGGACACCCTAATTATACATCTATATATATATATATATATATATATATATATATATATATATATATATATATATATATATATATATATATAATATATATATATATATATATATATATATATATATATATATATATATATATATATATATGTATGTACAGATGTATGTATGTAATATATGTATATAGATGTGTAGATATATAGATGCATGTACATATATGTATGCATATAATATATAAGTGTATAGATGTGTATATATATATATATATATATATATATATATATATATATGCATATAATATATAAGTGTATAGATGTGTGTATATATATATATATATATATATATATATATATATATGCATATATATATATATATATATATATATATATATATATACTTATATATATATGTATGTACATATATGTATGTATATAATATATATGTGTATAGATGTGAATATATATATGTATATATATATATGTGTAGATGTATAAATATATATATACGAGTATATATATATATATATATATATATATATATATATATATATATATATATATATATATAAATAAATATATGTTTATATATATATATATATATATATATATATATATATATATATATGTGTGTGTGTGTGTGTTGTGGCATGTAAATAAGATATAAACAAGTTGGGTAGACAGACCTATGCTTATGTCAGAAGGGTTTTGTACTCAACTTACAAAATGCAGTAACCAGTAACGAATAAAATCAAGAAACATGTCATGTTCGAGGATCATACTTTTATTAGCAAAGTTGAAAGAATTTTGACTTCTGAGGTATTTATTATATTTATACCCACAAATATCTCCCTTGATAATTATTTCAGACTTTTTCAGATCAAGGGTGTCCAGTCGCGAGGGAGGAAACACATTTTTCATGTATTCCCCCCCCCCCCCTGTGCCCCAACTGAAGCAAAAACGGTCAGTTTAAGAACTGTTTTGAAAATCTCTCATAGCGAACTTTCAGTTGATACTCATATCGGCTACCTATCATAAAATTTTTTTCAGGGGCCACTCCTCTGTACTGTAATCATTGATTCATGGCCTGTTTTTTCGAATCTTAGAATGGTTACAAAGCCCTTTTGCTAGGAGCTCTCTCCTGCCTTTTCGACTTGTTTCAATTGTATGTACTCATCTTCATGATACCTATCATTCCTGAAATTTTCATGCAAATTCTAGCAAAGCTGTAGTGTCTATGTCGGTAAAAAGCGCATATGGCTCCATAGCCATATGTTTCCATAGTAATACAGGGCATATTGTTCAATAGTAATGCAGGAAAATTCAAATCGCTATAACTTCGTTAAATACTATTCGATTATTGAATTTAAAGGTACGGTCTAGATTTTATTCAAGAAAACATAAAATCGATAAATCATACTATTCCTAACAAAGTTGCGTGAATTTCGACTTCTCATGTATTTGTTGTTGTTGTACTCACAAAGGCCTACATTCATGATTTTTTTCAGATTTTTCGGATGGAAGGTGTCCAATCGTGAGGGGGGGAGGGGGGGTACGCGAAAAGTTCGTACATTTCGCCTTCCCCTGCCCCCTTGGTACTCCTAAGGCAATTTTAAGACTTGTTTTGAAAAGATCTCGTTGAGACCTTTTCAATGACACCCTACTCGACTACCAATGGTGAAAATTTTTTTTGAGGGGTCACCTCCCTATATGGGGAGACCCCCTTAAACCCCTTTGAAAAAATTTTTCCACCATTGAACTTTCAAGAAGTCACAACTTCTGACCTTTCCACAAAGTTTCATGGCTGTCGCTTCAATCGTTTCGGAGAAAAAGTGCTATGACATACAGACCGACGGACGGACGGACGGACGGACAGACGGACACAGGTCGTGATTGCAATATGGTTTTGTATTTTAGTACAAAACCCTTAAAAAATGTGTGTCTGGAGGTCGCAACTTTGCTTCGATTTTCGCCAAATTTTCTGAAGTATTTCTGTTCTGACCACAGTATAGCTCCCGTTTGTACCAAAACTGGTACAAGAATTTATTCAATTGTGTGATAAATTTCACAATAAAAAATTCAAAGTGGAACAATTCGAAACAAAATGGCGGCCGCTGAAAGGTCGAAAAAAGTTGAACGATAAAAAAGCACTTCAGAGTCAGATCAGAATATAAAAATGGCGGCTAGACAAAGTTCGAAATTCGAAAATTTCTCAAAGCTACAATCCATATTGGATTTTTATGAAATATATTGATGAGATCATGTATTAAATGTACCAGAATTAAATTCAATTCCTATGAACGCTGCAGATTTTAGCCGGAGTGGTTTTTGCATTGCAGCAAAAAATTTTGTTTAATTTATGAGTACATGCTACAATGTATTCAAGAAACAGAGTTTTGAATGGTTTGAAATGAAAAAATTTGCCACTAAAAAGGGTGAAATAAAACGCTTTTAGAAAAAAAAAGAGAACCGACTTCGAAGTGCCCTGAAAAGGATGAAATAAATTTTATGGAAGCGGTGCCAAATCAATTTCCCCATTTCAACATGGATACTTCAAACATCTGCGCCAACACAAAAGAATGGGGGAAAATATGATATGGCACCGCTTCCATAAAATTTATTTCATCCTTTTTAGGGCTCTTCGAAGTCGGTTCTCTTTTTTTTTCTGAAAGCCTTTTTTTTAATCCCAAACTTTGAGCTATATGAAAGGAAACGAATCATTAAGTAATATTAATGTCTTTTTTACTTATGGGGCCATCAATTTTATTCTTTGCCTGATAAATCTAATTTGACCCCCCATTTTTACCTTCTTTAATCATTTTCTTTTATTTTTTGAGAAATTGAGGCTAAGTGAGTAGTTATTTTTATATCAAAATTGTTTAAATTCATACAAGGCTTATGATGTTTGTCTCTGCAGGTGAACTTTTTCTAACTATATATATTTTGGAAGGGACCGTTGCGGCTAAAGATCCGAAAAATTGTGGCAACGTAATTTAGGGCTTGATATGAATGCACGTTTAGAATTGCAACATATAGTGTGCTAGCCGGTCTGATTCCATTGGCGGCAGTAAGAACAGTTATCAACAAATCGAGTAAGCAGGAGAGCGCTCCTACCCGAAGGGCTTTGTAGCCATCCCAGGATTCGAAACAAGTTTTATTATGGTATGAATCGATGACCCTTCATTAGGTCTATATCAAGCATTCTTGCGTATTTTTAAAAGCTCCAGTCAATAATTTTAAAAATTAAATAATTTTTTACAAAAGTCAGTTGGAAAACAATTTTTCAATTGAAAGACATCAGACTGTCGAATTATTCGAGCAAGTATCGAATACCTGAACTTTCATTTCTGAAGAAGTCTCAAGAAGTGAAAAGACATTCAAAGGCTCTCCCGTTTGATGAACATTGCCTCGACTCTCGCTGCAAAAGCACCGAAGTGGAGAAGCCCGATGGCTTCAGCCATCAACTAGGACGATCATGTCCATCGCCAACAATGACAGGCGAGAAAAAGTTAAAATCAAGATTCGAAAGAGAGAAAAATGAAGAAAAAAAAAATTGACCGTTTTATCAGTTGACGAAAACCAACAACCAGTCAAAGTCAATGACATTTGCTAGAGGAGCTACGAGAGTGGTCCCAAAAGTAACCGACCCGACAAAGAAAACAGTAAAAAATTTCGAAAGTGTTTTTTATTTTTCAGCATATTCTCCTTTCAGCTCCATACACTTTTCCCAACGATGTTCGATAGCTTCGATACCCGCTTCATAGTAGGACCCGTCAAGCTCCTCAAAATAGCTATTAACTACCTCCTCATTGTTGGCAAATATTATGCCGCCGAGCCATTTTTTCAAATTCGGAAAAAGAAAATAATCCGAGTGAGCCAGATCTGGCGAATAGGCTGCGTGAGGAAGCAATTCGAACTTCAACTCATTGGTTTTAGCCATCGCAATGACACACGTGTGGAGTGGTGCGTTGTCGTGATGAAACAACACTTTCTTTTGAGTCAAATGTTTGAAGTGAAACTTCTTTACTGGGGGATAAAAATTTTCAGATGTAACGAAAAAGTAGAACCGATTACACTACGGGCAGGACAGCAAAACGACATTTGCGCGACAATCTGTTTTAAGTCGAAGTTTACTCATGCTGCGATGTAAATTTTCGGCTAAATTATCCATTCCGCCCGAATCCTTATCGGGAATAGTAAAGGCAGGTTGTTGGGAAACTGGCAGTGGTGGTTTTCTAGTAAGCATGTTTGGTGGCGGCGGCTGGTGGTCATGCGGTGGATTGTCATGAGAAGAACATGCATGAGAGTCGAGTGGGAATTCACTTTGTTGCTAGGTGCTAGAACTGGTTCCGCCGATGTGAATGAATGCGATTGGCGATAGTGGGCCGTTGTGGTTGCATGCACAATAATCCTTGGTCCTAGCATCGATGTGCAATGTATTGACGTGGCGAGGATGGGTGTCATTGCGATGTATTTGGGGATCATAGGTGAATATTTGGTGGTTCGGTGGTACCCGTTCTTGCTCCTACCACTGATGAATGGTAGTTGCGATGTATTTGGGGATCATGGGCGAATGCATGGTGGTACGGCGGTAGCCGTGCTTGGTCCTAACATCGATGTGCGAGATATTGAAGTGGTGACGATAGATGATCTTTGCTGGGTATTTGGGGATAATAGGCGGTTCGGTGGTAACCATGCGTGGTTCGAGCACCAATGCCGCCGATGAGCAATTTATTTGAAGTAGCGACGACGGATATTCGTTGCTGGGTATTTGGGGATCATGGGCGAGTGCATGGTGGTACGACGGTAGCCGTGCTTGGTCCTAGCACCAATGCTGCGTATGTGCATGTAGCGATGACGGATGGTCATTGGTGGGGGTTCGGGGATCATAGGTGGTTACTTGGCGGTGCGGTAATAACCGAGCTGGGTCCTAGTACCAATTTCGCCGATGTGCAATATATTGAAGTGGCTACGGAAGATGGCTGTTGCTGGGTGTTTGGGGTCATTGGCAAATCAATGGTGGTTTGGCAGTAGCCATGCTTGGTCCAACCGCCGATGTATATAATGTATTGAAGTGGCGACAATACTTCCAATTTAATGAAAAAGGAGATATGTTCACGGAAAATAGTTAGATGTATGTTAGGGAAACCAGCAGATATGAGAAGTTTGTTGCCTAGAATGCTATCCGTAGAGCTGAATATAATTTTTATAGAATTGATAATAATAGATAGAATTTATGATATGAGGTCAAGATAGAATGATATCATAGAATTATTAAGAACATGAAAATCTCACAGCTGTTATATTGAAAGTATGATGATATTCAATAATTTTGTTTATTTGGTATCCGCAGGTTTGTTTTGAAGTGAAACTTCTTTACTGGGGTGTAAGAATTTTCATATGTAATGAAAAAGCAGAACCGTTAACACTCCTCTCGGACAGCAAAACATTTGCGCGACAACTGTTTTCAGTAGGAATTTACTCAAGCTGCGATATAAATTTCCGACTAAATTATCGCATTCTGCCCGAACCCTTTTTAGGAATAGTAAGCTAGTTTGTTGGGTTGAGTGGTGGTTGCCTAGGATGCATATTGGGTGGCGGCAGATGGTGGCTATGCAATTGATTTTGATGAGAAAAGTATGAACAAGGGTCGGGTAGGAGTTCACGGTTGTTGGGTGCTAGAACTAATTCCACCAATTTGCAATGAATGCGATTGGTGATAGTGGGCCATTGTCAGTTGATGGACATTCGTTTTTGGTTACAACACCGATGCCGCCGATATGCAATTTATTTAAGTGGTGACGGCGGATGGCTATTGGTAGGTATTTGTGGACAATGAACGAATGGATTATAGTACGGCGGTACCCGTGTTCGGCCCTAGCATCGGTGCCGCTGATGTGTAATGTATTGAAATTGCAACGACGGCTGGTCATCGTTGGGTTATTGAGGACTATGAACGAATGCATGGTGGTTCACCGGTACCGGTGTTTGGTCCTTGAATCGATGCCAACGATGTGTGATGTATAGGGGTAGTGACGATGAATGGTTTTTGTTGGATAGTTGGGAATCATGATGTCCTTGCACTAATTTGGCTGATGTGGAATATCATGAAATCGCGACGGCAGCTGGTGTTGGTAAGTGTTTGGGCACCATGGACCAATGCATGCTGGTTCCGCGGTAGACATCTTTGGTCCTAGCACTGACGCTTTCGGAGTCCAGTGCATTAAATTGGCGACGACGGATGATAGTTGATGGGTAATCATGAGTGAACACATGATGGTTAGGCGGTAGCCGTAGTTGCTCCTATGACGGATTCTGCTGATGTGCAATATATTAAAATTGCGATGACGGATGATAATTTGTGGATTCTTAGATATCATGGGCAAATTCAGGATGGCTTGGTGGTAACCGTTCTTGGTCCAAGCACCAATGCCGCCAATGTGCAATGTGTTGAAGTTGCGACGACAAATCGTCGTTGGTGGATGTTTGGAGATCGTGGGCGAATGAATGATAGTGCGGTTGATTAACGATGTTTGTAAGTAGTTACGATGGATGGTTTTTGGGGGATGATTAAGGATCATTGGCGAGTGCACGGTGGTTCCGCGGTAGCCATGCTTGTTCCCAGAAACGATACCACTCATGTGCAATGTATTAAAGTTGCGACGACGAATGGTGGTTTGGGGGTCTTTGGAGATTATGGGCGAATACACGATGGTTCAGCGGCAGCCATTCTTTGTGTTAGCACTGATGCCGCCAATGTGGAATACGTTGAAGTGGCGACGACGAATGATTGTTGGTGGGTTGTTGATGAACATGAACGAATGCATGATGGTTCGGTGGCAGCGGTCCTCGGTCCTAGCACTGATACTGTCGATCTACAATGCATAGAGATCGCGATAACGGATTATGGTTTATGAGGCACTGGGGATCACGGGCGGATGCTTTGTGGTTTAGTGGTTGCCGTGCTTGCATCTTGCTTCAATGCCACCAATATAAAACGTATAAAAGTGGCGGTGACAGATCATCATGGCTGGTTGGTCGTTGGTGATCATGCCGCCGATGTAAAATAGATTGAAGTGGCAATGGTGGATGAGAGTTTGAGGATGTTTGATAATCATAAGCGAATCTCTGATAGTCCGATGGTAGCCGTCGATGGTGGTCATACTGATTCAATTGAAGTAGTGACGGCAGATGATGTTTCGTGGGTGGTTTACGACCAGAGGTGAAACTTATTGGATTCTTCAAGCAAACGGTACCTGCAGAGCTTTCGGATGTACTCAAACCTGAGTTCTGGCCAAAATGAACGCTTGAAAAAACATTCAGCAAACGACATAGACCTCGTAGCTTTCGACTCAGCGAGCGGCCGCAACAGTAGTAACTTCACTTCAAGCAATTGTATTCCGTGTTATTATCAAAATAACCGTGGCTTAAGGACCAAGACAAATGAATTCCAATTATCTTCAACTGTTTTTTCAGATAAAATTATATGTTTGACAGAAACGTGGCTTACGAGTGAAATCTTAGACAATGAAATTTTACCAATCATTTTGTCTTCCGCAGAGATCGCGATCGTGAGGCAAGCGGCAAACACGATGGCGGAGGTGTTTTGGTAGGCGTTCATAAATCTCTCAGCTGTTCACTGTGCGCTGGCCTCTTAATCTCGCCTCCTGTGGAATGTGTTGCTGTGCGTGTTTGTTTTGCCCCTTACAATACTTTAGTCGTCTGTGCAGTTTATATTCCATGTAACAGTCCAACATCAGTATATGAGCAGTTCTTTTCTGAATTGTTGAACTGCATTAACATTGATTTTCCTACGTCTTATTTCCTAGTTCGTAGCGATTTCAATTTTTCGAATGTCGAATGGGATGAATCATTTTCATCAGTTCTCTCCAGTGGTAGTTTGTCCTTTGCTCTATCTTCTTTCCTTTCTCTTTCCTCATTCTCTCAGTTCAATAGTGTTCCCAATAACAATAATAAAGTTCTTGATCTAATTTTATCCAACCTTCCTTCATCTTCATTTGGCTTAATTCCTTCTGACACACCTTATGTGAAACCAGCTCTTCACCATCCACCTCTCTCTTTTCAACTCACTATGGGCATTAGTTCCTTTTGCAAAAAAGCACTGCCGATTTGGTACAACTTTTTTAAGGCTAACTACTCTGAAATCGAGCAGGAAATCAATTCGAAGAACTGGTACTCACTGCTTAGGAATTTAGATGCCAATGAAGCACTCTGTAAATTCAATACCATTCTAGCTGAAATCATATATAAGTATACGCCTAGCTACCGACCGAAAAAAGTCAGCGATGTTCCTTGGTTGAACTCTGACTTGGCATCTGCTCTTAAAGCGAAAGAGATCGCTCGGAAGAAGTTCCTGAAATCGTGCCTGCAAAGCGATTTAGGAGCATATAAGGAGTGTCGTAAACACGCTAAAAAAATCGCTCATGTTGCTCAAAAAAGTTATATGGAGCACTTAGAAAACTCTCCAAATGCTAACCAAACCAAGCCTTTTTGGTCCTACATCCGCTCTCTCAAAAATTCTCGAGATATGCCCGTGCATATGCGCTATCAACACCTTTCTTCCTCCTCTCAACAAGGCTCTTGTGATCTCTTTGCTAATTATTTCTCATCTTTTTTCTCTACCTCAACTCTCATTTCCTCTTCTAATCCTCATGCATATTTGCTTCCCTCATTTATTACTTCTAATATCTTAACCATCATTCCATTGGAAGTGGAGTTAATCATGCATAATCTTGATGCAAGCATCGGTTGTGGGCCAGATGGCATCTTGAATATCTTCGCCAAATCTTTGTCCTCTTCGCTATGTGTTCCCCTTTCCATCATCTTCAATATCAGTCTTTACAATACCACTTTCCCCGCAGAATGGAAAAATGCTTTTTATTTTTTCCTATTTCTAAAGCTGGAGACATTAGTTGTGTCTCAAATTACAGATCAATCTCGCTTCTCTCGTGTTTTAGTAAGATACTTGAGCGTGTGGTATACAACCGAATTTATCCTTTAGTCCTTCCTCTATTAGCCAACGAACAACATGGTTTCATCAAAGGCAGATCGACTCTGGCCAACGTGCTGTCATTTAACAACACAGTAGCATCAGCTTTAGATAAGCAAAAACAGGTCGATGTTATTTATACAGATTTCTCTAAAGCTTTCGATTCTGTTGATCACAATCTCCTCCTCTTAAAGCTCAGAAGCTTTCATCTTCCAGATTATATAATATCCTGGTTTTCTTCCTACGTCTCCAATCGTTCGTGTGTTGTTACAGTCAAATCCTGCCTGTCATCTCCCTTTGAGCCGAAGTCTGGTGTTCCGCAAGGCTCAGTCTTGGGCCCTCTTCTGTTTTTGCTGTTCATTAATGATCTCCCATTGACCTTATCCTCCCCTTGTCTATTATATGCTGATGATCTTAAAATATTCAGAGTAATCGAAAGTTTCGAAGACTGCGACATACTGCAAAAATATCTTTCTTTTTTAGCTCTGTGGTGCAGCTCAAACTCTCTTAATCTGAATATTTCTAAGTGTCACCAAATGACTTATACGTACAAAAAGACTCCTCTGTTATTTCGCTATTCCATTCTTTGTGAGACCTTAGAAAGTGTTTCAAGTTTTAAAGATCTGGGCATAGTGCTCGATGTTAAACTGAAATTCGGACAACACGTTATGATGGTAGTCTCAAAAGCCTCCGCCTCGCTGGATTTATTCTAAGATCATCTAAATTCTTTCACCATGTTTCGTCCTCGGTCAAACTCTTTGTTTCCCTAGTTCGAAGTATACTTGAATTCCCAAGTATGGAATCCACATAACAAATATTTGATTGATGCTGTTGAATCTGTCCAACAAAGATTCACCCGAATATTATACTACAAATTCTCCATGGTCTATAGCCCATACAGTGAACGCCTTAGAACCCCAAATCTTCCATCTTTAGAGAAACGTAGGTCCTTTCTTGATGAGTGTCTTCTTTTTAAGCTCCACAACAAACTTCTTCCTGACGATCTCTGTAATCTAATATCTCCCATTGATCCGGTTCGCACAAATCGTCTCCAACTTGTTTTTAATGTTCCCTTCGCACGTACGAATGCTTACTATTTCTCACCGCTTGTACGCCTACCACGTGTTCATAATAAATTGCATCTTGGTCCTTTGCCACAGTCATTTTTTGTTTTTAAATCTATATTAAGAGATATACTTGAATTACCTAATAATTAGTTTATCTTGATTAGCGACTTAACTTGAATTTTGAATTTATTGTGAATTACGGAATTTAACTGACTTCTAATTATATAATAATACTATTTTTTATTTGCTTTCCTTCTTTTTCTGTCGCATCTTACCAGTAACTGGATGTCGATGTACTCTGTTGATATTGATGTAAATAAAATAAATGACCTTCCCAGCTGACTGAACTGTCTTTGATTTCTTTGGAGGCGGTTTTCCCTTTTCAGTCCACTGCTTTGACTGCTCCTTGGTCTCAGATGTAAAATGATGGACCCATGTTTCGTTCATGGTTATGAATCGATGCAAAAAACCCGTTGCTGTTTGTGCTCCATTGTGAGCAAACGCGGCATCCATCTTGCGCACAGCTTTTTCATGTCCAAATTTTCGGTCAAAATGCAATACACAGCACTTTTGGAAATGCCTGCCATGTCTGCTATCTCGTGCACTTTTAGTCGACGGTCATCCAATACCATTTTGTGGATTTTCTCCACATTTTCTGACGTAGTGACCTCACTTGGTCGACCATTGCGGTGTCATCTTGGCAGCTCGTACGACCTCGCTTAAACTCATCTACCCAATATTTGACCATTGCAAGCAAAGGAGCAGACTTCCCCAGAATAGAATTCAACTCGGCTTTGATATCGGTTGGACTTAGACCTTTCAAATGAAAGTATTGTTTCACATAGCGATGCCTGATTTTTTCCATATGTACAAATTCACTGAGAGCGTTCACTTTGGATGTCTGTTAACAATAATAATAAACGTACTGCTATTAATTTTTCACATTAAGCTGGTGAAAGGTGGTATTGTCAATCGCAGTATTAAAGTTCTTTAAAACTACCTGTATTCATAAGTCACGGTTCTTGACCGTTCATACTTGTTCAAACTATTGCATGATACTGAATTTTGAGAACAGTGTCCTCATTGTTTGCTATCTACAAGTGTTCTGAATTTAATATCACGTTGAACTGGTGACTCCATTTTATCAATTTGTTGCAGGAGAATGACGTTAAATATATTATAATATTTTAGATTTAATTCTTATTTAGATGATACGTACTTTGTTATGATTTGTGAAGGAGGGGTATGTTACTTAAAAACGTCCATTAAATCCTATTTAAAATGCGTTTTGCTCCCTCATTTTTAGGGTTTTGTAAAATAATTTTACAAAACCCTTCTAAAATCGCGTCCTGTCTGTCCGTCTGTCTGTCCGTCCGTCCGCCCGTCCGTCCGTCCGTCCGTCCATGTGTCACAGCAGTTTTTCTCGGAAACTACTTAAGCTAGAAACATCAAATTTTGTATGTAGGTGTAAAGTGGTGTTTTCTTCAAATTTCGAATACAAAAAAATTTTTATAAGGTATTTAAGGGGGGTCTCCCCATATAGGGGAGTGACCCCCCGAAAAAAAATTTCATTGAAGGTAGCCGATATGGGTATCAAATGAAAGGTCTAGATGAGAACTTTTCAAAACAGGTCTTTGTTTGGCAAAGTTTGCTTTGAGGGGCGCACAGGGAGGGGAAATACACGAAAAATTTGTGTCCCCCCCCCTCGCGATTGGACACCTGTGATCCGAAAAATCTGAAAAAAATCAGGAATGTAGGCCTTGGTGAGTACAACAACAACAAATACGTGAGAAGTCGCAATTCACTCAACTTTGTTAGTAATAGTATGATTTATCGATTTTATGTTTTCTTGAATAAAATCTTAACGGTACCCTTAAATTCAATGAAATTCAGTACATAGATGACTATTCATAAGGTTGATCTATCCTGAAAGTTTCATAAAGATTGAATCATATTTAGCGAAGTTATAGCGGTTTGAATTTGTCTGTATTACTATGGAACAATATGCGCTGCATGTATTAGTATACAACATATGGCTATGGAACAACATGCGCTTTTTACCGACTCAGACACTACAGTTTTGCTAGGATTTGCATGAAAATTTCAGGAATCATAGGTGTCATGTATATCTTTGAGAATCGGTTCAGCTAGTAGTATCAGTAATCGTAAAACAAAAAAGATGGCTGTTTTAAATGCGAAGATTGAATAATTTGGAGTTATATTTTCCCAACTTCAACGTTTAAGGTGCATGCTTTGAACACTTGATTCAATTGAATGAATGACTGAAGATGAGTACCTTCAATTAATGCTCATAAGTGAAACAAGTCAAGGAGGTGGGAGAGAGCTCCTAGCAACAGGGTTTTGTAACCATTCTAGGATTCGAAAAAATTGGGCGTTAATCAATGATAACAGTACAGGAGACTGGCCCCTGAAAAAAAAAAATTCATCAAACGTAGCCGATATGAGTATAAAATGAATGTTTTCATGGGAGCTTTTCAAAACTGTTGTTAGACTGTCAGTTTTTGCTTCAGTGGGGGCACAGGGGGGAAATACATGAAAAATGTGTTCCCTCCGTCGCGGATGGACATCTGAAATAATTATCAAGGGAGATATTTATGAGTATAACAATACCAAAAACCTCAGATCTCGAAATTCGTTCAACTTTGTTTATAATAGTATGATCTTCGTATTTCATATTTTCTCCAATAAAATCGTCTTTGACATGTTTCTTGATTTGATTCGATCTGGTGACTGCATTTTGTAAAGTGAATACAAAACCCTTCTGACATGAGCGTAGGTCTGTTTACCCAACTTGTTTCAATGTAAAACCTCCTCCACGTAACAAAAAGTAGAACGTAAAAAAACCGCTACGTTCACTTCTAGTGTTGTTGAGATTTATTCACTCGAAAATAGCCATTTTTCATCGATTTTGCTATTTCAGTATACATGCCGTTTAAAAATCTGAAAAGCAAAAAGCTTCTATCTCAATCAAATTTGACGAAACTTCATTTTTTCCTTTCCACCATTCCTAATACTACTTACCTCTAAGATGTTCCAAGAATCAAGTAGCTCTTACCGAAGTTTTTCCAGTGACAAAGGATGATGGCCACGCACCTGACTTCCTTCAATTCAACTCAATTAGGCCAATTACCTTTGATCTGAAAAGCCTGACGGGATACCATTAATCCCTCTGGGGAGATTTTCAAACGTTACAATAAAAAATTGCGTAGTGCAAATAATTCAAGAGAAATACAAGGGGTAGACATTTCTAACAATTCGCTCGTGATTAGAGGTTGGATTGCACAACACGTGTCTTCCTTCTGCCAATGGATACTTTGGGGGTGGTGTTCAGAATTAAAGTTGTTTGGTGAAGTTTACCACAGTTATTATGTTTTTTTTGACATTCTGTTTGAAGGGTTGTTAAAATCCTAACGTTCACTCATATTTCATCGTTCATTTATTTTGTGTAATTTTGCTGATTTTAAAGCATATGAAAAGCCATCCCTCATCCCTAATAAAATATACCTTTCAGATATTTTTCCTTTTTCTTTGCAGCAGCTAGTATCACTACGCAATGTTGAAATGCAATTTCCCTTTATGACGTTGTACCTCATACTTTGCCCAATATCCTCGAACGTGTAGCATTCCTTCCAGAAATATAAATGGTAGCCATAACCTGAAACCAGAGAGCACATACGTTTTGATACACCGCATCATATCATAGGTACCGCATCCAATTCCAACCGAAATAAAGCAAAAGAGTCAGCATAACTTTGCGGATGGTTACCGTGCAATGGATTTGATTCCAGTTCGGTAACCTGCAAACATATGTATTGGAATGACCGCAATAAAAAGATGGCATACAGAAGCATATTTACAGCAATGCCGGTATCCGAACGAAGAAGTCGAATCCTTGCTATGTATAACAATGTTCAAGTCATTTTTACTTGGACACACGGTTTGGTTGTTTGAAATACGTTTTTTTTTTTCCGTTACGGATGTGCAGGACGGTGGTCAGTCATCCTTTTTGCAAAATTTATTACCCGAAATCAATAGTATGTCGAACAACAGGAGATTCGCATATGCAAACTTTGTTGTCATGAATAATATGATTTTGGCAAGGAAAAATTTCAAAGGAAGGCTCCATCTTGAATTTTCCTTTTGCATTGGTAAAGTGATGCTAGGGTTTTATTTTCAGCAGGAGATAAAGTTTAAGCTTTTATTTACGGGATTTTCAGAAGAATGCTTTCAACAATGTTACAGTTTCTTTTAAAGAAATATACGAGTATGTAGTGACCACATTTAGGGTTGGAATAAAAAAAAAACTCATTTTCCTACCTCATAATGTCGTATTTTGAATTATCGTCAAATTACATTATTCGCTTTAATTTTACTTAAAATTAAAGCTTAGCCTGTATACTAGCCTCGTACCTTATTATAGAAAAAACACTACCACGGGAGCAAATCCAAAGAGATATCTTCCTTTTCGTAATCGAAATTTTATGACAATGCCAAATGGAAATTTTACGACTTGTCGGTTCTATTATGTGTTTGCTGTCTCACATGATAAGTCACACGGGAGCATAAAACAAATGTCTACTTACGGCATTTTGTGCTGAAAAAACAAGAAGGTTTCCATCGATATATCATTTTCTATCATACGGTTTAGAGTATATGTAGTAGCTTCGCCACTCGATGGCATACAAATGTATTTGTACTATGAAAAGGACATTATCCTATATTCTAGGTACAAGTCAATAAAGTGATCGTACAAACTTTAGTATATTTGAGACTTCGATCTTATAGATAGATAACCTAATATGTTATGATAGGTAATTCTGTTATACAATTCCTCTATCCCAAAGATAGGGTTAAGTAGTGTTTTTGAAATGTGCCATAGCCACATAGTTGACGCTATTTATTGCTAATTTATATATATATATATATATATATATATATATATATATATATATATATATATATATATATATACGAGTATATATATATAATTTTTTCTTTATTAGAATGTATGCGATACAGAGGCCTTATAACACAGTAGGTGTTCTGACAAAGTCATTTCCCCATCGTTTGAACATTACTTAAAACTATACGTAGTATCGTATTTCTATGAGAATATTACAATTAGCTAGAGGAAAATTTAGGCGAAAACTTCTACTGAAATTATTACGAGCTTAACGTAACTTAACTATTTACTTATATCTAGCTAAAATCGATGAGGTTAGGTTATGGCCAAAGAGATAGGTGGGAGCAACTGCTGGGTTCCAGTTCGCCAGGGTACAAATTAGCGGATTGGACGAGTCATTTGCTTTCGCGATTAATTTTGCAGCGAGCTTATAAATTGGACTAACGCCAGCAAGGCTGTGTTGTTTTTCAGAGGAGAAGTAAAACGGTTCATTAAGTACCATTTTCAGTATCTATTTTGGGTGATCTGAAGCATTGTTACTAGATATTTAGCACATTGGATCCAGGTAGGTGAACCGTATGGGATGATCGGTTGATTTGCCATTTTGACGATGAGGACTTTGTTTCTGGTGTTGAGACGCAAATTACGATTAAGAAGGGGGTAAAGCCAGAGCACGGCATTAAACGCTTTGGAGCTAATATGCTCAATATGACTTCTGAAGGTTAGTTTTTTGCCGAATATAAGTCCAAGATAAATGAGGTCCTCACTCCAGGGAATAGTTTGCCCTAAAAAATTTATTGGTCACTTGGGTATGTGAACATGCTTACGCTTCCTGGTGAAGAATATTGACTTCGTTTTTCAACATTATTTTTAATTTTCCATTTGTGGTAGTATTGATAAGTAAGTTCTAACGCCCTTTCAAGGCTTGTAATAATGGAATTTGGATCTGCGCCTATGCTGTATATGCAAATGTCATCTGCGAAAGCTGCAACTTGGCAAAGAAGGGAAGTGAGACGTATAGATGTTATATAGTGATGGGCTTAGGCAGGAGCCTTGCGGAACACCGGCAGTAATCTTTTCCCTGGGGAAACGTTTTTGCCTACTTTGACTTGGAACTTCTTATCAGTTGAAAATGCTTGTAAAAGTTTCAACAAGTAAGGGAGTATGTTATATTTCTGAAGTTCATAGACCAGAGCATCATTCCAGACTGTATCGAAGGCTTTTTCTATGTCCAGCGTCACCAAACTTACAGACAATTTATTGTACATCGCTGCTTTAATGCCCTTCGTAACACAAAAAAGCTGATGCTCTGTCGAATATCTGTTTCTGAAGCCGAATTGGAAATCAGGTAGGATATTACTATTAGCCATTAAATCATTTAATCTTTTCAGGACTATTTTTTCAAAGAGCTTACCTAAACCTGGTAGTAAGCTAATGGGCCTATAGTTGTCGGAAGAGTGCGGATCTCTTCCAGGTTTCGGGATAGGTATGACTAGAGCTTGTTTTCAGATGGATGGAAAGAAGGAGAGCCTAAGGCAAGCATTGAATTGGAGGCATATGAAGACTATTCCTCTTTTGGGTAAATTTTTAAACACTATATTCCGCAGGCCATCGATACCTAGAGTTTTACTGTTTTTAACTTTTTTAAGTAAACCTTTTAACTTTCTGGTTTTTATTAATGTACCAAGAGGTAAAGACGTTTGTTTAAGTTGTTGTTCCAAAGCTTTAGCCACCATCATATCTGCTACATTGTTGCAGAACCTATTGGAGGTATTATGGAACTGATTAAATTTATCTGCAAGTATATCTGCTTTTCTTTAATTGGAATAAATATGTTCTTCGTTGTTATTTATTATCGAATATGGTAACACCTGATACTTTTGCTTAAAAATTCTTTTTAAAAACCAGACTTTCCGCGAGTTGTAGTCTAGATTTGATAGCATGTTGTTCCATCGGAGATGCCGGAGCTCTTTAATTTTGTTCTTAATTGCTATTTGAAATTAACACCAATTTTGAGAGACCTAATGCTAATGATTGCAGGTTTCTTCATCAAATTCTAAATTACAGGAAGCTTTTGATCGTTTTGGGACACTAAACTCGATAGCTTGCCTGATAGTGTTTGCGAATTCTTTAATTTGCTCCTCACAAACTAAGGGAGCATTGAGCGATTCTACCGTTCTTGAGGTGAAGGTCACTATTTTATTAATAAAACTCCGGAATTCAGACCATTTTGCTTTTTTATAGCAGTAGTACGTTATTGGTGCATTACGACTACTACTCGTAGTTTCTAAAGAAAATGGTACAGTTAGATGAGGAGATGAGAGGGCTTGCAAGGCACTCAGCTTGGAGGGAGTAATATTTTGGTCAGTAAGTACCAGATCCAAAGTGAAGCCAGCTCCACGAGGAGAGTAGAACGTGGGCTCTTTAGGAAAATGCACGTAGACATTTGCCTTTCTGGTGAAATTAAATAAAATGTGCCCTATTTTGTTGTTTTGTGTATAATTCCAGTACCAATGTCTAGCGTTTAGGTCTCCGCAAAGTAAAAACCTTTGGTTAGCCTTGCTAAACTATTTCAGATCTCTTCTGAAAAGTTCGACTTTTCCCTTGCTTCATTTCGTCTCAGGAAAGTAAACACCGTATAATATATATTTGGTTCTTCGATAATAACGCCAATATGTTCAATTACCAATGTTGGACTTTTAGGCAATACAGAATGTTTAATTTTTCTATTAACGGCTATGGTTACGCCTCCGTCAGTTTTATCAACGCAATCATATCTGTGATATGAAAATAGGGATGCTTAAAACTATCATTTGGCCTTAACCAAATCGCCGTTATAATACATATGTCTATATTATTTTGAACAGCGAAATTGAATGCTTTAGCATGTTTATTTTTAATACTTTGTGCATTCCAAACTAGAACATTTAATTGTTTATCAATATAAAAATTTAATGGATAGCTCTACAATGACATTAAACTGTTTTTGCTTTGTTCTACATTTACTTAAATTCGTAATTAGTTCATGAGAAGTAGTCAGAAAGGATTTGAGTGAAAAGAGTGTGGCACATAAACTATTTGAAGATTGTGGGAATGACGTAAACACAAGACTTAGAGCCAGAGGCTGCCAGAAATACGTTTAAGTACAAAGGCTGATTTCTTTGAGTGTATTCTCACTATTGTTGATAAAAACGCTCGCGGGTTATTATTCTTGGCCTTAGGAGTCTTTGACAGATATGAGGTTCTAAAGTGCCAAAAAATGACGTAGGCTATGTCATAGTACAAAAACTGAATTGATATGATTCCTATTTTATACGAGTCTTTGAAATTTCAAATTCGAGAACCGGTACCAAGACTTTATAGAGACGATTTATGGTAAAATTTTGAGCATAAAAGACTAAAACTCCACCCGTATTAGACGCACCTATGCTATCTCAGCTAAGTTCGTTAGCCAGCTAAATCACCTGAGTGGGAGCAAAATGATGGCTGCTTTCGACGAAAATCCATGAGTTTTGTTCTGAGTATTGTTTCGATTCAAGCGAAATCCAGTAAAGAAATTCCTAAATAATATGAATTAAGTCAACTTTAAAATATATTCACTTTATGACAAATCAAGCCCACATAAAATACATGCCTATTCACTTTATGACGACAATCCTAAACTGTAAATAAGCAACAATGCAGATATAATCCTCTCTTTGACTTTTTCCTTCGATCCATTTAAAATTAGTCCAGCTACCTTCAGTTTTGATACTTTTATGAAAATCAATGCCCATACAGGGACCTCGGCCAACCCAGCATACGAAATTCAGGCCAAGATTATAATGCCGTTAATTTAGTCATATTGGTTAGAACGGTCAATCAAATAATTCGACTAAAAAGAAATCATCATTTTATAGATAGCTCCAACCTACTTAACTTTTCTCTGATAAAGATTTTGCTTTTGTGTTAATTTTGTAAGCGTCTTTATCCTCAACAAAACATATCAACCTTACTATAAATCAGTTATGAGATTTTTCGAGTTTATAGACACATGTGTGATATCATCAATTCTATCATGATATCCCGAGAACATATTATAAATTTTTTCTATGTTATAATCAAATTGCTTCATGGATTCTCAAGAATTTTACTATCAATTCTATTAAAACTATATTATTTACCTATTGAAAGCATTTTAGGTGACAAACTTCCTTTCTTTACTGGTTTCTCTAGCAATGTATCTTACAATTCTCCGTAAACATCAATCCTTTTTCATTGCACTTAAAGTCGTCATCATCACTCCAATCCATTGCATATTGGTGGAATCGGTGTAAGGATAAAGCACAGCTACTGCCAAATTACTATAAATTTGACCATTGCCCCCAAATACCCAATGACAACCATCCGTTGTCTCCACTTCAGTTTATTGTATATCGGCAGCATCTGCGCTAAAATCAAGCAAGGCTACCCCCAGACCATCTTACATTCGCCCACGATCCGAAAATACACACCAACGACCATCCATCGTCGCCGCTTCAATACATCGCACATCGGTGGAATTGGTGCTAACACCAAGCACGGCGCGCCCATGATCCCAATACACTCACTAATGACCATAAGTTGCCCAGGGATCTATCCTTGGTCCAGACCTGTGGAGCGTGTCTTACGACGGGCTACTGAGACTTGAGGTACCAGATGAGTCACGCTTGGTCGGCTATGCGGATGATGTTGCGGCTCTGGTCACTGGACGCACCGTTGAACAAGCACAACTTAGGCTAGGTATGCTAATGCGCCACGCTATTTACCTGCGCCGAAACGAGGATGCGAGGGAGATGGTTGTCCGCGAGGAGAGACAGTGCTCGCTCAACGATTGGCAGCAGTCTTGGGTGAATTGCACGAAGGGAAGGTGGACTGCGCGCCTCATCCCGGATGTAATACCGTGGCTAAATCAAAGGCATTGACCTTTATCTGACCCAGCTTTTGAACGGGCTTGGGTGTTTTCAGTCTTACCTGCACAAGATCGGTAAGTCATGGTCTCCCGATTGTTGGTTTTGCCCAGGAGAGGAGGACAATGCCTGTCAACACATTTTTTGCGTGCACACTAGAGTCAGGCTGCGAAGGGAACTCTACAGGGAGACGGGAGAGCTCACCGCGGATAATATAGTTGCGGTGATGCTCGAATCGGTTGACAAATGGAACCAGGTGGCACATTATGTTCGGGCAGTCCTAAAATATAAAAGGGACTCACAGCAGCCGGGGGCACTGGGGCTACGGGATCGCTCTTCTGGCATTTCCTCTTCCCCTCTCCCCTCCCGCTAGAAAAGGGACTCCTCAGCTTGAAGGCACCCCACGGCGTAACAAAACGAGACCTGGCCCGAAGTAATGTGTCAAACGGTTCCAGGCTGGGTTCTCAGGTTGACAGGGGAGGTGTTTAGTGGGTGGTCCAGTCGCGCATGGTAGTCCCACACTCTGTGCATAAATGGCATTCACCTCCCTACCACAAAAAAAAATGACCATAAGTTGTCGCCACTTTTATGCATTGCACTGTAGTAATCGATAAGTCACCGAAGCAAACTGCTCGAAAACCGGCATAATCCTAATCCGAAATTTTAATTGCAGATTTGAAAAATTTAATTGTTGCAATTTATAGTTATAAATCATAAAATTTTTTTTTTGCAAATTAACAATTTTATATTATTGTTTTCTCTATATTAAATTTTTCTTTATGATTATATTCTTTATGATATTTATCTTTTTCTATTTTTAATTTAAATTTTTCTATATTATAGTTTTTCATTAATTTGAAAATCCAAATCTACAATTAAAATTCGGACACGGCAACCGCTTTATAACGCAGTTTATTCACGAATTGCACTTCCGCATTGCAATCTAGAGTTGATGGAAGGCTCTTCAAGTACCGGTGCGACTAGTCCCGCAAATTGACTGTTGAGAATGAAGTGAGGAGATCTGCTTGGATGGATCGGGGAGTCTGTCATGGATGATCACTGCGAACACGTCGCGAGAAGAGCACCAGCAGCAGTAAAAGCAACCACAATAGCTTCAGCACCGACCGTCGCGGGAGTATCTTCTTGATCGTACTTGTACCTAAGTTTCAAGATGCAACTGAAAGATTTCGGTACTGGTAGCAAGCTTTTAGCGGATCGTGGATCTCAGATCCCGTACGCCCAAATAATATTCGATTTTCCTACTACTTTTCAAAACCGCTATCGGGATCGAGGTGTTCTATTTTATTGTTTTTGCCATACGTCTTGCATAGTCAGCGAGCGGGCATTTCACTTAAAGACGCCGAGTATGGGTCGGTCGATGGTGTTGCGTCAGGAGTCCGTGTGTGTCGTAGTCATTGGAGCTGTGTTTTGTTCGATTTGATATTTCTACGCAAGCAGTTTCTTCATGAAAACTCCTCTACTCATGAAAATTAGACAAAATTATCTCCCAGCTAAACATTAGAATTCTTTAACTGTTCTCTTTTATCATATGAATTCCCTCAAAATGCATAAAAACGGTAGAAACTAAACGGGGTGTACTTGTATGTGTGTGAAGTACGAAATTTTTGATCATTTGAAATCGGCCTACATGAAAATAAATTTTTCAATATATGCTAACGCATTTCTGCTTACTTTTGTTTGAAACTCGTTACATGAAGTTTTACCTGTACATGAATGAACGAACGTGCGAACCAACCACCGGAGATTTAGTTCGTGCAGAAACATGTTGATTACGAGGTAGGAATTTTTCAGACATATTTTTGTTACATAACTCTTCATGGTTCTTTGGTATTATTATCTTTTTGCATTCAATTCAATTTCCTTGCATTGAACTTATGGAATTATGACTTGGGGGGCTAATGGACTGATCGACGTTTGATTTGCGAACTATTGTGAGCAGTTGAGTGTTTCTTCAGATGACGAATTAGCTTTTGATGCAAAAAGCTTTGCTTGAACATTAATTTTAGATACGAATTGCAGGTAGGCTAGTTGTGTCTTCGAACCGTTTTAAGATTTGGCAAACTTATAGGAGTATAGAAACGAATGACAGTTTTCGGTGCTAATCACATGATATAACTTTTGGAATTAAAAAATAAGTGGAGCCAGACACCTGCCTGTCGAGTAATATCTATTGAAAATTTTAAAGTATAGTTGATAAGAATTGTATTTGAATAGTAGTTATTATGGACTTAAGTATTGCAGCAATACTGTAACACCCACATTCATCAGCAGACACCCCGTGAGGATGTTTGGTAAGTACCCTTTTCAATCAAAAAAAAACAAACTTATTTTTGCATGAAAATGTATATGTGAATTCTATTATGGTATTCCGAAAATGATGTGTGTTTTTTCTAAGATAATTATCCTTATTTGAATGAAACAGTAATAAATCACTAGAAAAACATGAAAAAGTGTGACGAACAAATTAAAATTAATTGATGGGAAGCTTATCTATACTTCTATTTATCTAACGCATTCTGGCACTCCTCTTGCGCTGTTCTGCCATGATCCTGATAGCCGCTTTCACTTCCATCCAGAGCTCGTTGCTCGTCTTTAACGATGCATCTAATATGATGGGAGCCAACAGGTTGTCGAGGGCGTTCGTGAAATTTTTGGTCACAGACGCCGTTTGGAGCGTTTCAATGTCGAATTTCGTAGCGGGCTGATCTTCGCCGAATATGCCTTTGACATACGACATCGATAGGTTAATTTGATCAAGTAATGATATGAGTTACAATTGGCTCCTCGATATGTACGGACGTCAAGTATACTCGAGGCCCAACGTTGTTGGATCAGAACATGATCGATCTAATTTTGTGTGTTCCCATCCGGTGATACCCTGGTCATTTTATGAATGCGTCGATGTGGAAAGCAAGTCGAACGTATGACTAGATTTCTGCTACATGCAAAGTCAATCAGGCACTGGCCGTTGTCATTTGTTTCATCGTGGAGGCTACATCGTCCAGTCGTACCCCAATGAGATAGCTCATTGCCAACCTCAGCGTTGAAATCACCCAGAATTATTTTTGTGTCGTTTGTGGGCAATGAGTGGACCAGTCTTTTCAAGTGATTGCATAACTTTTCCTTCGCTTCTTCGACTTTTTCTTCGGTCAGGGTGTGAACATTAATCAGCCAGATTTTGAAGCATTTCGCTTTTATACGGATAGCGCACAACTGTTCATTGATTTCCTTAAAATCAATAACGTGCGATTTGACCTCCCTATCCACAATGAAGGCCATTCCAAATTCTGGTTTTCCACTAGGCTTTCCACTTTTGAATATTGTGTGCGATCTCATGTCTTGAATATTATTACCAGTCCAATTCATTTCTTGGATTGGCAGTGTTTTTAATCTATATTGACTGGCCTGTTGTAAAAGGTTCCTAACATTGCCAGGGTAATGGAATCATCTGACATTCCAGGATCCAATGATCCAATGATCCAATGTCGTAATCCTTTTTTCGTTTGCGAGGTCGTTGCCGTTAGTCCAATCCATTCCGAGGCCTATTTGCAGATTTCGAAACGTTTAAAGGTTTTCCAGGAGGAGGTAGGTAGCTCGTCGCCCAACCTCCATTCCGGCGGCGTGACTATTACGTCGATTTCGTTATCAGGCGCGGAAGATTCGCTTTCACCCTCTTACGTCCTCAGAAAGGAGGTGTAAGCAGGATTTGGTAGCAGAGCTGTAGATGTATTTACAATTATTTGCATTTCTCGGCATTTAATGTTACATTATTGGGGAACCAGTAAGCCCAATGTGCGTATTTGGTTTACTGGTTCCCCAATAATGCAGAGAGCATTCAGCATCATTTAATTGGGGGGTTTGGAATGAGAAATCATGGAAGCTATGGGTTGGAGAAATCAGGGGTTCCCTCCTCCTTTCTCAAACGAGCTTGGGACCGACTATGGCGGAGTTATCAACAAAATTAATCGACTAAAAATAACGGACTACGAACTTATTGACGACAACAAAGCTCGTAAAAAGTTACTGAATAAAATAAGAAAGAGCAAATCGGTTGACATATAGAAGAAAATAAGTTGCAGTAGCTAGAGAGCGCTCCTTCCAGAAGGGTTTTGTAAGCAAATTAGTGAATAAAACAATTTCTCCAAATACCAGAAGCGAGATTTTCTTTTAAACCTTACCGACGTCGTTGTCTTTCTACTAAGAATAACGTAAAAATGCTATGCACGATTTCCTAAATGTTTTCGAAAATCGGAACAAATCTGTATTGCATAAGTCATTTTGAAATGTGTATCTAATAAGAATCTCCTGTGGCTGTTGTTTCAATTGTATAATTTTCAATTGACCATAACTTTGTCGTTTATTGCACGATTGCTGCAAAATTTTCAGAGTATATGGACTTATACATGAAATAATAACAATGATAAATAATAATTTTTAGAAAATTTTAAAGGTCCCTTGCTAGTATATGCTTCTCAGGAATTTGTTGCCCATGTACTCATTAAGGTCTACTTTCATGAGGTTTTTTAGATATTTCGGCTCAAAAAAGTTCAATTGCGAGGGCGGATACAAATTTTTCACCTATTTTTACCTCCCCTATGGTGTCATTTTAGTTTTTTTAACTGATTCAAAAAGCTCTCATAAAGCCCTTTTTCTTATACCAACATCGGAGATATTATACAAAAAAAAATTTTAGGGGTTCACTCCTGTGGATGGGAGACCTCGCCTTGAAACTTTTTAAAATGTTTTTCATACCTAAAATTTGGAGAGGTTATCACTTTTGAACTATTCACAAAATTACAAGATTGTGGCTTATACTCGTATAGTTTCTGAGAAAACTTGCTGTGAAGCACGGGCGGAAAGACGGGCGGACAGACAGGTCACGAACCTAGCTGGTTTTTTTAAACAGGGTTAAACAAAAACCTTACAAGGGATTTAACTGTGTTGTGTTTGCCATTCCATATATAGATTCTTTAGCTTGTGAAATATCGACATTTTATCGGTTATCGTATCGATATCGACTCAAAATTGATACCGATACGATAAATTTATAAAAAAAATCGCCGATATCCATTTTGATAAGATATTAAAAATCTAATTCCATACGATACCGATAATAGCCTTAATATCGGTATCGTATCGTGAAGGCCTAATAGGCATCAAAAATATTTCAAAAGCATCCAATAATATAGCAATGAGTATATGTGATATATTGTACTACAATTTCCAAAAAATCAATTTTTCTGATGTAAAACTAAATGGCTTACTATTTATTTCAAATTGTATCACTATCCCCGTATAGTATGCTACGAGTATGCAGCAAGACGAATCATAACAAACGGATATCCAACACTTCAAAAGCCTAATATCCGTCTGCCTAGCCTAACCTGCTTAACTCATCTTATACCCATTTAAAATGATTTCTTTCTATACATCCTTTAGACACTGAAGATGACTCAAAGGAATCGAAATGCGTCTGTGCTTTCAATAAAGCAAGGCGCGACGGCTTTTCAAGCAGAAATAAGAAGTTAATATTTATAATTTATTTTATCTCCGGTGAGGCACTCATAGACATGAGCATACAAAACATCTTAATTGCAGTTGGAAATCTATTTTGATCAACTAGACTGTCTGCTGGCAACCCACACATGTCCTGTTTTGTCTTCATATCCAATTTTCACGTCATTCATGACATATTTCATTCATTTAGCCAAGGATCAAGAAGTTCCCCATCGGTCTTTAGTCAAAAGGCAAATCTTATTCAATCAACGTATTTGACATGTTAACCCCACCACCATATTGCGTTAACTAGTCCTCCGCAAGCTGCAAACCATCTGCTAAAGGGTTTTCAATTTTCTAAAATTTATAGGTATAATGTATAAAGATAGTGATGACCTTAGCAAAGTGCGTGTGCTAAATGAAAAGATTTCGATCGGGACAAAAGGAACCACTCACCCCAAAATGAAAGATGAAATCACGATTCAAGGCGAAAACATCTGTAGGAAACTTTAAGTCAAACAAAAGGTCTGCAGCAGTTTGTATAGGTAGAAAGGTCAATAAATGTATAGAATGGCGAAGAAAATTTTCTACGTATGGAACGATGTAAGGGGATGTGAACGAGTATAGTTTAAGGCCAAAGCCCGTTCCTTCTGGAGAAGTTGAGCAGCATATCCAAACACACTTAACTGTAGGTAGACTATCATTTTATCCGTACGTCCTTCTATCTGTCTGTTGTTCGTCTAAGAGCATGTCCAGTGGTCATTTCATATCGGTGCCATACGACGATGTTATAAAAGCTTTTTATTTTCATTATTATTATGGAGAGTCGGAGAGCAAACAAGGGTGTTCGGGATTTATACAATGCAAACAATCGAATCCTTGACGAAGGTAATAATGGTTTTCTTTGCTTTCAGTCTCTGCGCTTTGGAAATGTGAAGAATGAAGATGGTTTACTTAGCATTTTTGTGCACTAGATAATGAGTATGTGGATATAGCATTGTATGCAATTCGATTTCGAAAATAATTTCAGAGCATCTTTAGAAAGCATTTGAAAGAATAAGTTGTTTGATAAATTTTTCAAAGCAGAATTCATAAATTTTTCATGAAATTTGCTGTCTTGTCATTGAAAATAATTTGCTTTAAATTCAATTTAATTTAACCTGCTAGTCCTTCATAGAAACTTATATACAATATATTACCTTCAAAGTAAATAAAAAGAAATAATAACCATGCATTAGTCTAGTTCGAGCCTTAGCGTTGCGATTTGTTAGGAAATTGCATTACTGTAACGATATTCGAAGTGATATGGTCAGTATTACACTCAACCGTATGAATATCAGCTGAGTTTTTAATCAGTATCCACACTAGGTGAATAGGCTGATAGAAATACTACAAGCATAAACTCTTTGTCACCAATAAACTTTAAACTTGCCAAAAATTAAGCAAACGAAAAGCACCCTAACCACTATACGGTACTTTAATATACTTGATTAAAATTCCTAATAAGTTGGATAGACAGAATTACGCTCATGTCAGAAGGGTTTTCTGCTCAACTAATGATATGCAGACACCAATAATGAATAAATTCCAGATAAACTTGTTGCGAATTCCGGCGTACCGACTTTCTCACATTCGCAACTTCAAATGGCCGCCATAATATTTCCACCTTCCTTTGGGCACTCCAACCTTTTCCTCAGTGTATTTATTTATTTTCATTAAGATTTTTCCAATTTTCCGTTTAACTTTTATCTCCCCATCTTCACAATCCTACCCTTTTCCCTATTTCCAACAACAAATAATATAATATATACTAATAATTTCAATTTTCCCACTAACAACATTCCATTCATTAATTCCCACTAACAAAACTTCATTCAATACCTTTTCCCTAACAAAACCTAATACCTTTCCTGCATACTAACTAATTCCATTCACTAGTTCCCACTAACAAATTTTATTTTTTTTATACTAACAAAAATTAATTCACGTTCCCCTACTAACAAAGTTCAATCTCATACCCAAAGGCATCGTTGAAGTTGCTTATGAGATGAATGGGAGATCAACAATCCATGGCACCATTAGCTGCGTCGCGAGTTCTCGATCGGGGGTCTGCTGAAACCCTGAGTTCAAGTTTCCCCGGGCGCAGGGAAGCACTCTTTTTGGGTTATCGGCAAAACCAATAGCTTCCGTAATGTATATGTGACACTTTGCATTCAATCAAGCGCTTCCTGGAATGTGCAAATTGTCATATGTAAAACAATGGATACTATTGAGTTTGTCGATATGGAACAAAAGATGTGTGGGTAGCGGTATCGAAGTGTAATGAACTTCGATTACGTTACCCAGATGCGGCAGCGGTAATTTGAAAATGAAAAAAAAAGTGGAATTAAGTGGTTAGGATTGAGGCACTCTGATTTTGATTTGGCAAAGAAGAGGGAGTTTTTCGGTTTTTTCGTGGAATTGGTATTTTGGCTGTTTTTAGTGACGGAGGAGGAGAGTGAAACGATTGGAAAAGTGAAAAGTGAAGGAATTTTAATTTGGAGGATGGAATTTTTGTTTGGAAATTTACTTCAGTGACCGAGGATCAGAGTAGGAGAAGTGGAAAAGTGAATTCAAGTTGGAATGTGAGGATTATTTTCTAAATTGAAGTGCGGGACCGTCTCAACATTAACTATATGGAAAAGATTGAATTAGTGAAATTAACGTAGTTGAAGTAGAACGAAGTGCCGAGAGTGATTCTTCTGTTTAAAAAAAAACTGTTTGGTTGGGTTTCGAAGAGGGCCAAGTGCCGGAATTGCGAGTAAACCATATTGATGGATCGGAGAGAGCGATAAATGGCCGTTGCGTGTTCCTTGGTTTTTGTTCTATTTTTGAATGAATTTTAAAATTAGTTTAAAATTAATTTAAAATTTGATTTCCAGTAGCCCCACACCCCTTTTTTGTCTTCGCCGAGCGCTCGGAGATCAACGAGGAAAAGGAGTGAGTATTTATCTGGTGTCTTTTCTCATCTATTGCTGTAAAATCACATCATCAAATTCTTATTTTTCCTTTTGTTTTCCTTTATATAAACGGTTTTATTGGATTGCTTTTCTTCCGTACTTAAAATTATTGAGGGGTTTGTTAGTTTTGTTTGGATTGATATATTTCTTTTGTTGAATTTGTAAATTTCTTTTTTTTTTTTAATTCAATAAACGGCCATGTGTTACAAAGTTTTTTTAATTTTTTCATTTCTCAAAATGACCTCTCCCTTTCCCATCCTTTTCCCTTTGTGCTAGTTTTTATGTAAGGTGTCTCAGCACGAGCAGAGGGTGTCCCGGAAGACTCACGACATGACTGAGAGCTAGCCGGCCTCAGTATGCAACCCCAAGCTACGCACCCCTCTGCTAATACTTAATGTCTGCAACTGCGGTGACGAAATCCACAACAAATACATACTCCCTTTAAAATAAAAACCATTTTTACTCCACTTTAACCTGACACCATTCAATTGCAATATTATAGGGTTTTCTATTACATAACAATTTTGTATCCTTATATGAACGCAAACTTAGTTTTTTAGGGTTTTGTACTGAAATACAAAACCCTATTGCAATCACGACCTGTGTCCGTCTGTCCATCCTTTCATCCGTCCGTCTGTATGTCACAGCACTTTTTCTCCGAAACTATGGAGGATAGAGCCATGAAACTTTATGGAAAGGTCAGAAGTGGTGACTTCTTGAAAGCTCAAGGGTGGAAAAAATTTTCACCATTGGTAGTCGAGTAGGGTGTCATTGGAAAGGTCTCAACGAGATCTTTTCAAAACAAGTCTTAAAATTGCCTTATGAGTACCGAGGGGGGCAGGGAAGGGGAAATGTATGAACTTTTCGCGTACCCCCCCTCGCGATTGGACACCTTCCATCCGAAAAATCTAAAAAAAATCAAGAATGTAGGCCTTCATGGGTACAACAACAACAAATACATGAGAGGTCGAAATTCACTCAACTTTGTTAGTAATAGCATGATTTATCGATTTTATGTTTTCTTGAATAAAATCTAAACGGTACCCTTGAATTCAATAACAGATGACTATTCATAAGATTGATCTTTTCTGAAAGTTTCATAAAGATCGAATAGTATTTGACGAAGTTATAGTGATTTGAATTTTCCTGTATTACTTTGGAACAATATGCCCTGTATTACTATGGAAACATATGGCTATGGAGCCATATGCGCTTATTACCGACTTAGATACTACAGCTTTGCTAGGATTTGCATGAAAATTTCAGGAATGATAGGTATCATGAAGGTGAGTAAATACAATTGAAAAAAGTCGAAGAGGCGGGAGAGAGCTCCTAGCAAAAGGGCTTTGTAACCATTCTAAGATTCGAAAAAACAGGCCATGAATCGATGATTACAGTACAGAGGAGTGGCCCCTGAAAAAAAATTTCATGAAATCTCTCGCGAATCAACACCCGTGATTTAAAAAATCTGAAATAATGTTCAAGGGAGATATTTATGGGTATAACTATAACAAATACCTCAGAAGTCAAAATTCTTTCAACTTTGCTAATAATAGTATGATACTCAAACATGACATGTTTCTTGATTTTATTCGTTGCTGGTTACTGCATTTTGTAAGTTGAGTACAAAACCCTTCTGACAGAGCATAGGTCTGTCTACACAACTTGTTTATTAACTGTCAATGTGAAAACGTTAGTTAAGTCAACATTTTTATCATGGTAAAGTTCAAGAGCCGACAATGTTTGCAAATCTTTAAAAATTACCATCGGAATTCTGAGCCGGTTTCATCGAAAAGTTATCTTCAGCGATGAAGCTCATTTCTGGCTCATTGGCTTTGTTAATAAGCGAAATATGCGTCAGCAACAAACCCACATGTGCTTCTTGAGAAATCCGTTGCACCCGCAAAAATTACTGTTTGGTGCGGTTTTCATGCTGAAGGTGTGATTGGGCCGTTTTTTCTCGTGGATGAATACGACCGTCATGTTACCACCAATAGAGAGCGCTATCCTGTTATGTGTGAAGGTTATTTGTGGTCAGAATTGAATGAACTTGACATCAACCATATGTGGTCTCACCAAGGCGGTGCCACTAGACACACAGCCCGAAATTTATTTATTGTTGTGTCCTTAATGGAAAACCTTATACTAGGGACTATTGTCTGAATGAAATCATAAAGATGCTTTTGTTATACATTTTACTTCAAAATTCGGTGAAGATCCAATCAAAAGCCCGAATGGTTGGAAAACTATAGTTTGTTTTTGTTGTAATCATAAGAAATTTAAACAGCTATAAATTGCGTAATTATGATTTGGTTTCATTGAAATTCACGGAATATAAGGTTCTTTTACCTGCTTGGAAATAGCTAGAGTATTTCATTATCTTGACCAAATGTATCGACATTCGAGTAGTTGATATGGCCGTTACGACAATTTGACCATATTTCCATCAACCCGGATGCGAAACTTTCTGATTTTTAATTAGAACGTATCATAACTTAACGGACTTACAGTCACTTTGAAGAATCACTTGAAATAATAATTAATTATTGAATTTCCACTTGTGAGGTATTTTTTATTATTGTACCTATTGCTATGATTTTGTCACGTAACAAATGTGTGTGTCACTTCAAATTAATGAACCGTACTTACAATCTTAAAGTTGGGGAAAAATTATCGAAATTTACTGAATATTTTCACTTAAAAGAGTCAACAGTTTATTGGTACCATTCCTAATGTCACTCATTGAACAAATTCTCAAATATATTCATCAAATATAGCCTTCCTGAAGTTTTCATGCAAATCCTAACAAGCCCGTAGTGTTTGAATCGATTGGAAGCGCATATTGTCCCATAGCCATAGGCCATGTGATACAGAAAATGAAACCACCATAGCTTCGTTAAATATTTCTTTCAAGATTAGAATATAACACACCAGTTGAAGACATCATCGCTCACATAAAGTATAAACTGAACGCTAGTCCTGAGTTGCTCCAGTGCACCAAACTTACGCCTGATGGGCAGACGAACATATTGATTGCGTCTTTCAAAATTACTGTTCCAGCTAATCTAGGTATCTTGCTTGATAAGGAATTTTGGCCCACGGGGGTATACGTCAAAAAGTTCTCTCCGATTCATAAGCAGAACCATCTTGTGTCCTTTTGTCTCAGAAGAAAAATCTCTTAAGCCTCGTAATTCATTCTTAACTTGCTATTACCAAAATTTTCGTGGCCTGCGGACTAAGAATACTGAACTTCGTATTTCTCCCATCCTTTTCCCGTATAATACCATCTTCCTAACCGAAAAATGGCTAACAGATGACGTTGGTAATAGTGAGCTACTCTCGAACCATTTAGTCTTCCGCAGAGATAGAGACCGTGATGCTACTGGTAAGTTTGACGGTGGAGATGTTCTAGTGGGTATACACGTTTCCTTTACTAGCAAATCGTATGATCATTTTACTTCATCTTCACCTGTTGATTGTATAATTGTGCTAGTCTCTCTATCTGACCCTCCTTCCTTCCTCGTATCATCTGTGTATATCCCTTGTAACAGTCCTGCTATTGTTCACGAACGTTTCTTTGCAGAATCCTCGAGCTACTAATGCTCGTTTCCCTCCTACCCCTATACTGGTTTGTGGTGACCTCAATTTGTCCTCAATTGTTTGGAATGATATGTACATATGCCTTCATAGTTTCTGGCGGTAGTGTGTCCTTGCTCTTTTTTCTTTTATTTCCCTCTGTTATTTCACCCAATTCAACACTATTCCTACTGCCAATAACAAATTGCTTGATCTTGTTCTTTCCAACTTGGTACCTTCTTCTTTGTGCACATTGGCGGCACTCTCATCTTTTGTCAAACCTGATCCCTACCTTCTACCCTTCTCCATTGAGCTTGCTATCAAAACTTCTCGTTCTTTGAAGCATTCCTTACCTTCCCGCTTTAATTTTTTAAAAGACGGATTATCGAGCATAAGAACTAGCCTTAATGCTGTGAACTGGTACTCCTTCTTTAGCAATCACCACACTAAAGATTGTATTGATAAGCTCTATGTGCTTCTTTCGCCCGTAATTTCGCAATTCTCTCCTGTGTTTCCAGCAAGAAGAACTAAAGACGCTCCTTGATTTAATTCAGATTTTGCCATTGCAATTGAAGCTAAAGATGCTGCCCGCAGAAAATTTTTATCCAGTGGTCTTCCAATTGACTTCAGTGAATTCAAAGAACGTCATGCTGTGGCCAAGAAAATCGCTCTGCACTTCATGCATATGTTAACCACATTTAAACTTCATTAATGTCGAATCAAACTCGTGCGTTCTGGTCGTACGTAAAATCTTTTAGGAGCTCTAATCATAGTCTTTTACCTCAAAATATAACCAGGCAAATTAATATATTTGACGCTGCTCGCCCTAATAGATCCTCGCTTCAATTTCATGTACCGTATGCACGTACTAACACCTTCCCCTACTCTCCCTTACTACGCTTACCTTGTATGCACAACCAGTGAAGTCTTGGTCCTCTACTACAGTCTCTTGACATATTTAAAGCTTTTATGAAAAATCAAATTTATAAATACTCCTAAAAGTCTTAATTTTTGATATCATTGAATTGTGATCTTTTTTCTCTAATTTATGTTTAATTCCTATATTTGAATTAATCTATTAATTGACTTGTAATTAGACTACTAGTATGTGAGTTAATTTATGGAAATATATAAATAAATACCATTTGATCCATTTCAAATTTTAATAACTGATCCATTTTATTAATAACAATCGGGACGTAAAATTTGAGTGAATTTAAAGGATGCCCTGCGGTTTTATTCAAGAAAATGTAATTGATATATCATACTATTACTAACTTCTAAAATTTACGCTGTTGTTATATTATAAGAAACTACTAACCAGATTTTTTCAGATTCCTTAGTTCACACTTATCCAATCGCGAGGGGAGGGGGAAGCAATTGTTTCTTTTTTTGCTAACCCTTCCTATTTCGTTGTCGATATTGCAGTTTAAATAAAAAAAAATGAAAAAATCTCATCAGTTGATGCCTATATTCGGTGAAAAGAAATCTTTAAGGAGTCACATCTCCTTAAAATCCTTTGGAATCTTTTTCTTCGACAGTGAAACTTTCTTACCCCAAGCTTTTGAGGTGCCCCCAAGGTTTGATGAATATTCGACTATCTTTGCTAGTTACTGAGAAAATTTTCTATAACGCGCTGACGGACAGACGAATGGATGAACAGACATACTCGTATACCGACATTAAAAGGGTATTGCAAAATTTTTTTTTTTAATTATAAAATGTTCGATGTTGCATTCACTCCGTTTAATCGATATGTTTTTAAATTCCTTTATTATCCGGGTAAAAATAATCAGAGCCTTAACGTAGCCTTATTACCTTTTCTCTGCTAGTTTTGGCCTAAACATGGCTCGAAGTTTCGGTAAAAATGAAATTGGCTATAAAAAGGCCGTAATGGCCCCAAAAATCCAATAAATGAAACTGCAACCACGATGTGGTTCTGTTTGGCCTAGGAATATGTTATTTTATTTTTCCATTAAAACATGATAAAATAAGGCATGGCTGAAAATAGGCTCAAAATAAAAACTTTTTGCAATTAATATGAAGCAAGTTACGTAACCAGGACTACACTTATGTCAGAAGGGTTTTATACTTAACCTATGATATGCAGGCATATCGAATAATTTCATTCACGAAAGATTTCATAACATGCAGAAAAATACATTATTGGAAGATATACCAGTGTTACTTCATGTTAGGCGGCCAAAACTCTATTGCAAATTGCTAAAATCATCCATTAGGCGTAATTTTAAATGTACTTTTGTTGTTCATTTTATCTAAAAATTTGGAGAATATTCAATCAAAAATGTAGTGTCTGGTTCGATGGATAGCCCGTGTAGCAAAAAAACTATGCATGATTGAAACTCCGGAATTTCACGGTAGAAAAGATGTTCATCGGTTGGTAAACTTTTTATAACTTCCAAATAACTATGATAGCAGATCTTTGTTCGGATCAAATTTTGGTGGACAAGAGCCGTGAAGATTAGAGGAAATTAGTCCTGAAGGCTAAGGCCCAGCTTAAGCTGCCGCAACATAGATAATGATAAAATAACTACCCCATGTAAATGTATTTATATTTGGAAATTGGATGGCATAAGAGGTATACTACTCGCGGTGCAAAACTCAACTGAAAATATATTTGGTGATTTTTCATGATGGCAAAACCAGTCTGCTCCTGATGCATCCGGATCATAAAAACTAATGCAAATCATCATGTAGCCAAACTTCAGCAGCACCATCACAGTTGCAATGCAAATAGAGGAAAGATTTGCTAGATCAACTGCTTCCACGCTTTTCAAAAAACTAATATAGTCTTGCCAAATCGAAATATGCATGTAAATCCATTCTAATCTTATCCAAAGTAGAATTGCAAGGTTGCACCAATTTCTCTTAATTAGTATTTAATCTTACGTTTGTCTCTTGTACATACGTTAAATAAAATTTCTATAAATCACTGTTCAAAAGTTTGACGAGAAAACGTTGAAAAAGCCTCTCCACACGTTCAAAACTGTGCGCCTTAATTTCTTGCTCAATATACTCGTAGATTTTTCCAATATTTTGCTGTTGCTGAGAAAACAGCAACTAATGATTCGTACAATGATCGTATCTCATTCAAATGCCGACTTTGCTCTTCACGAAGAAGCACCGACCAAGATTCAAAATTGTATGGGCCGTTGACAAATTAAGGGTATGCCCAGGCGAATTCATGGATCTGTTAAAATTTCAATCATCGAAAGTTTCACAAGTCCATCGTTAACACGTGATTAGAATGATATTTGCCCACTCTTGTTTACACTTAATCTTCACACTCTACAAATTTACAAAATCAAACAATTTTCATCTTGATATACTCAAATTTTGAAATGTTTTTCGTTTACATACAATTCTTGCCTTGGCTCGAGATGACATCAATATATACGAGTACACATAAATGTTCTCTACTTCTTAGCACTACAGCCCCTCTCGGGCCTTCGCTTCCTGCAGACAGCGCCTCTAACTGTCTCGGTCCATTGACCGCGTCTTCCAATTCCGAAATCCGGGCAGCGATGAACTGTCTTCGTCGACCAAGTCAGACCAGTGTTTCCTCGGTTTCCCCACTGGCTTCCAGCCTTTAGTTCTCCCAACGAATACCTTCTTGGGTATCCGTTGTTCGTCCATACGATTCATGTGTCCAACTCATTGCAGCTTCCGCATTCTTACAATCGTTGAGACCTCCGGATTGTCAAAAATTTCATACAGCTCATGGTTGTATCGAATTCACCATTGGTCCCCATCTAGCTTCGCTTCAATTATTCGCCTCAGGACCTGTCGCTTAAAGGCGTTCAGTATATTTGCGGATACTTGGGTTAGGGTACATGTTTTACACCCATAGCATAACACAGGTCTTATCATAGATTTGTATACTTGGAGCTTTGTTCTCCTGTACATGCAGCTGCTCTTCTTTTTATTCAGTACTGACACATAAATATTAGAACAACTAATACTTCAATCTCCTACTCGGAAGTGGCGCGAGGCTTTGGTTTTACCCAGTTTTACTGTGACAGAAAGCCAAATAAAAATAATCAGAGTCTATTCTTTACCTGATTACATTGCATTGGTCACTTTAGGCACTTTAGGCCACAACAAAAGATAAGAGAAAAATAAAAATGGCCGCATAATGACTGGCTCAAAAAAGCAACTGTAAATGTTCATACAAATATGATCAAAATTTAAAAATTTAAATTGCTTTGAAACCTGTAACAGAGGCTTGGAATGGATTGAATTCACGGCAATGACCTCGCCACTAAAAAGAGGATTACGTCATTGGATCACTCAACTACCCTGGTACTGCTAAACACATTTCAAAACAGGTCAGCTAATATAAATCAATCATACTACCAATCCAGGAAACGAACTGGACTGGAAGTGATATTCGGGGTATGAGATCGCACACAATATTTAAAAGTGGGAAGGCTGCTGGAAAGTGAGGGTTCGGAGTTGTCTTTATTGTAGTTAGGGAGTCCAAATCGCACGTTGCTACCCCTTATAATTGGGGTGCTCCGGCAACGGGGGCCTTGCGGTCCCGACTTTGCTCGCCGCACACGAGCGTGGGCACCAACTCGCTGCTTTGGCTAAGGCCTCACAGTTGACCACTCAGCAAATAAGGCGGTTTACCGAAGCTCGTTCCACAATCCTCTCCAAACAAGAGCACGCAATCGCTCATCACTCGGGATATTTTGGGAATGGATCCTATCTCCTCTACCCGCACGTTACCACTGAAACACCAACGAGTACGCAAATTCACCGTACGTAGACCACGCACGATATTGCCCCCAGGCCAAATTGTTACACGTTATATGTTCCAAAAAAATTGAATGATACACTCCGAGTTTACTTTATACCGATGAAATTTAGTTTGGATTCGTGAAATTACAGAAAAATAAATATCCATACAATTAGCAAATAAAGAAATATGAAAAATTCTATCTGGAAAATATTTATACTGGAATATAACTATGTTTTAAACTAGGTTCTGGTAACGTACTGTTAGCTAATAAGGAGGCCTCTTCGTGGAATTCCCATCGTCAACGGCACGGCACAATAGAACCTGCGCGGATTCCACACGATCTTCCCTCGACACACTCGTGATTGGCCAAGTAACTTACCCAATTAATCCGTTCAACCTTGCCTTCTTCCGGTGGTAATTGCAATAAATTATTTTCAACAGAAACTTTTCCTGTTTGAATTTTCTTTTCAACTCCGTACTTTAAAAAAATTTTTTTTACTCCGACGGATTCGATTAGACACAAAAGAGGGCTTTTTTTGTTCTTCGCCCTTATATCACTTCGTTCCCAACGGAGTACCACTAATTCTGGAGTGAACTTTATATTTTTCCTTTTCTTGCAATAATTCTAACCCAGTGCGAGTGATCGGGCAATTTCATCACACTTCTCACCACACTTCAACTTGTGTTTTCAAAATTCAAGGTCCTAGATATTTTCCGGAATCGTCACTGCAACGGACATTTGACGTGTTAAAGCTATGATATTATTGTTTGCGTTTGACGCATTTTTGAAAGGGTACTGGAGTTTTCGTGGATTTTCAGTAGCTGGACTTCATTGAGTGACGAGATTATTGGATAAGAAATGCTTTTATGTTTTATCCTTGGGCAAGACGCTTTGTGTGCCTTTTGTTCTTCTTTTCTAGGTATCTTCGATCACCTGTGGACTTGTTTGAGGCAAGACTTGGTATGCTGCTGGCTACTCTCTGCCATAGGAGATTGGCGAAGGACACACGGTCAACCCAGCTAGATGGGAAGTTGGCCCTTCCTTGCCGATATCCAAGTGAGTTAATATATAGAAATTGGTATGATTTCTTTTTGTGGTTGTTGATTGCAGATAATTTCATCGTGCAGCAGCCATGCATATACGGGAGTGGTATTGAAAATTTCATTCATTTAAAGGTAATAAAAGTCGACTCTACTGTAGTCATAAGCATTAGGATTTCGACTTATTTCTAACTTTACTAAGAACATGTACAATACATTGTAAAGTTTCCTATCCCAGTTTGGCCCGAGGATGCATTCTTCGTACCACGTTACGCGGTGGTGGTGCTTAAGTGGTGTTTAAGTTGGATATTGGAAACAACCAAAGACACGAAAAATGTGGAATTTACGAGATCACGTGCTATACATGCCAGAAAGTTTACATAAAACAAACGAAACTACCAGTTAAAGCAAAGTGTACGAAGCACTTCAAAGAAGTGGAAAGGTTCATCAAGAAACGAAAATCCATTAAAGCGATAAAATCATATGCATCAAAACACATAGTAGCGAACAAATGAGAAGACTTCAAGGTAGTGCAGGAGGTAAAAGCCTGTAAGAAATTAGATGCATATGAAATCCTCTGAATTTTAAAACAACCGGAAGAATTAAGGCTGAATCGTGACATTGGGAATGGATACTCAAATTTTTTTGAGATAGTAAAGTAATTAAGTAATGGTTAAATTGTGTTGCAATTAAATAATATTTGCTGAAGTTGTAGTTAAAATGACAACCTAAACATTATAAATATGAGGTACAGAAAAAACAAAAACAAAGTACAATAAAGTAGTAAATAAAGTCATGTATGTCTGTGCTTATGTATGTATATAAGTAGACAAATTGTCACTTAGCCGTTGGTTCCACAGATGAAGAGGGAACACGTACCCTTAAAATTAATTTTTTAGCCACTTTCTGACCGTATGTCTATCCATACATCACAGCAAGTTTCCAAACTTTAGATCTTATCAACCATTTAAAATTTTTTAAGGTGGAACCCCATTATGCTGAAGTGGCGTTAAAATTTTTTTATCAAATGTAATCGAGTGGGATGTCAAATGAACGGTCTCACTTAGAGTTCTTAGAATTTAAAACGAAAAAATTATTCCATGTATCAGGGGGTCCAGAGGGAGGTAAAATGTAGAAATACTTGTCCCCACCTTCTGGACCTAAATCTCGGAATAAGGTCTTTATGAGCGCAAGAGCAATAGATTCCTCAGAAATCAAAATTCATTCAACTATTTTAAAAATAGTAAATAAATATAAGTTTCTTATGCTGACAAAATTTTATAGAAATTGTATCATATTCAAATGAGTTATAGCCATTTCAATTGCATGAAATTGCAACAAGAATAACACATATTTCAAGTCAACCTAGGCACTTTTATCATCTTCCTATTTTCATGAAAACGTGAGGCATAGTGTTTAACTTGAATATGTTCAATTAGCTGAGTATTCAGAAAAATGATTTCAGCTAGAACAAAATGGCAGCTGTTACGTGCCCATGAAAAAACTCTTCATATTTTGGTTAAATTTGAGCGATTTATTATATAAGTAGAGTGCTGTAGACAGGAGTGGGCCACGTTTTTATTTTTGGTTGTAAAATGGTGAAAAATGAAAATTTTGTCTTAATTTTTTATTTTGATTGCAAGGGTATTCCAAAATGCAACTTGCCATCATAGCAGATGCTTGCAAGTAAGTTTTGAAGTATTTCTCTTTTTAAATGGAAAAAGTGGAAAGGTTTTAAAAGGCGCTGATTACGAATCCATTATCAAATTTGCAAAATCCAAAATAGTTTACACGAAATGAGGGTCAAAAATTAAAAAAACAGAGATTTCATAATGTTCATTTAATCCAACGGCGCTTGGTGTGGCATTGTACGTAAATGATGTTTTCATTTTTGTGCGGGAACAAGTAAAAAGGAGGAATGAAATCTCCATCAGCACTAACAGCCGTCACCATTGTCGCATTTGTACCACGTTCTGCAGATGAGTGCGAACCAACTCTCGAACCTTCTGCAGCAACGATTTTCGTCGGAATCGTAGGGAACTTGGTTTCAACTGCATTCCAAATGCGGGCTGGAGTGAACAGATGTTCATTCAACGCAGCACGAAGCAGACGGAAAAAGTCGTCGACAGTTTCTTTATTGAATACTTTTGTTCTATTCTCGCTGGTTGATATTGGCGTGCGCAAAGCGAGGCGTAGGTGGCAATCTCTGCTGGCCATGCGCGTTTCATCCTATCCGTCCGGGTAATCGATTCCCATTTTCTTGGCATGCTGAAAGGCTACCTTGCGTATATTATTTATGGTGAGACCGTTGTGTAGTTCAGAGCACTTGATGATGTATTCATTGGGCTCTTTCACACGGGAATGGTAAAAACCCATATCCAAACAGGTTTCGCGCTCACGCCCTTATGTTGACACGTTGCATAGTTCAGCCAACCTATTTTTGTATACGATACACGTCTTGCGAGTGTATGTGTCAAAAGGATCATTTGATCGTTAAACGTCGTGCGGACAACATGAAAGCGAAGACGGAAAGATAAGCGATTGAGAATTGATGTTTTAGCCTTGAATTGTGCACGGGGTAACAAAAACTTGAATGAAAAATGTATTTTATGATTGTTAAAGTTTGTCAATTCAAACTTCTATTGGATTTATTAGAACCTCCGTGTTTTTCCGCTTTCTGAAAAATATATTCCAAATTTGAATATCTTTTTTAGTCGCATATTTTTCTTGATGTGTTGTAAACTTGCTTATTATAATGTGATTCTATGAAGATTATGCGGACTGTTAATTTTCTATAGATTCCCAATAGGCAATTTATCTTTATTGAAATCGTGATATTCGTCGTGTTGTTTCCTGAAATTGAACATGGCCTCCTCTTTTATAAATTTAATGAATAACGCGTAGCTTCTCGCGTCCACGCATCCATTTTTGCACGCAAATTAAAGAAAGGCAATCGTTTCATAACGACTACCTTCTTCACTGAATGTTCAATTCGGAATGATTATCGGCGTTTGTATAAATTTTCCCCACCAAATGATCAACAAAATGCGTTTGTGTATGTGCGTTACGCTGGTTCACCCTAAACAATTTTGGCTTGTTTTTACCATCGGTTCCCCTCAATGCCTCTCACTCTTCTTGCCCATACAACCTGTTTAACGCTCACTTTTAACGCTGCGTCTGAAAAAGCCCATTCAGTTCTTTTTCCTGGGCTGGAGTGTAAATCTGTCAATAAACGAAATTAAAACATTCGTTAAAAAACAAAAATTCAACAGATATGGTAGTGCATAGAAAGAATGAGCCACAGAAAAATTAAACAATTAAAAAATTGAACACTTATTGAAAAACAATTTGTCAACTAATGATAAGTAAATATTCAGTTAACAAGAGATAGAGAAATGTAAAAAAATAGCTACCGTTTTTCCACCGTGTGCAGGTCGTTCTTGTAGGATATCTAACAATTGTGCGTCGGTAACAGCGGCAACATCCGGATATCGGTCGGTCGCAAATTTCAAGTAGCGTTGAAAAGTCGATCTGCTAACATCGGTAGCAGCAGAAGCAACACGCTTCGATATTTTATTTATTTTCACTTGCTTTCCAGCAGCAATCAATTTTTCATAATTCACCTCTTTTTTGGGAGTTTCCTGTTTTTGGGAGACATGATGGCTGAAATGATAAAAATAAGTAAATAAGACATTTACATAATTGATAAAAACACTTTACTGTGCAAGGAACAGTATTACTCAAGAGGCCCATCTCTGCCCACAAATAATGGCCCACTTCTATCTACAAGCGCCTTTTTTGTATATGCATTAAAAAAACACAATGTCAATAATGGGCAAAAACACTTTGGATTTCAAAGATTATATATCCAAGTAACATATTGCATATGTACCTGAGTTTTTCTCGTAAAAATGAGATGATCAATTGGGTGAAAGCGTACGAGGGTAAAAACTTTCTCGACGAAATTCTTAGCGCGTATCTCTGTACAGTGCGAGAGTAGGTCTATAACCTCCAAATGCTTCCAAAAAGTGAACTCGCGTCAAAATATGATAAATAATGTGCGCGGATGTCACTAGTCTTACAGTTATTCGGGTGGCCCACTCCAACCTGTGGCCCACTTCTGTCTACAGCACTCTACTATATTGGAAGAATAATACAAGTCATCGATTCATGCCATCAGAAAACTTGTTTTAAGCCCGACGATGGTTATATAGACCTTCTGATAAGCGCAATCTCTTGCTTGTTGGATTTGTTCAAGAATATATTTGGAAAAGCGAATAAATACTCAGATCACAAACCATTCATTGTAACTTATGTAAAGAAGGTTTTGTTCCTTTTGGGGTTTTAAAAAACATTTCATAATACTCTGTTAAAATCGTTTTCTCAGAAACTAGAAGCATTCGATCTTGTAAACAACTCAGACAGATACTTTTTTCAAGCAAGCAGTCACCATCAATATTTTATTGTGTATTCATACAGTTTTAAAGAATAATTCCAACAAACTTGAATTTTAATTAGCACTTTTCTTTAAAAGGCCATACTTGGATAAGTAAATATCATACAAAAATGAAATTTTGTATGAGCATTTATAGAAACTAGAAGCAAATTTAGGTGATATATGAGCAAATTCCGGGGCTCACTTATTGTGTTCATAGATAATTAATGTCGTTTTTTCATGTTTCCAAAGTAAATTTATTTAACTTAACAACTAACATTTTTCAATGATATATTGACCATTTTGTTGGATAACCTTTTGCCATCTTTCAGTAAGTTGAAAAATGCCACGTTCTAAGAAGCCTTGGTTTTAAGAAGCGAAGAACTGGTCAAATTCATTTTCGACAGCCTGATCAGGATGTTTTGAAGGGAGCGAAGCGAATTATGGTTTGATTATGCTGATTTAAGGTTATAGGGCATCAGTTCTCAATTGAGCTTCATTAATTTTTGACGGGTCATCAAAGAAGTGTGAAGTCTGGCGTTATCATGGTGGAACATTCACGCCTTTGCGATTGGCCAGTTTAGGGCATTTTTTGTGATTTATTTGTTCAATTTCGACTGTTGACAATAATAAGCATTCAAATCAATATTTTGGTTACTTGGAAGCAGCTCAAAGTAGACTATACCCTTGTTATCCCACCACACAGAAAGCATAATCTTCTTTAGGTGAATATTGGCTTTTAATGTCGATTTTGGGAGCTCATCAATCTATTTTTCATCACCTGTTATGATTATTTTCTGAAATGGGTCGTTTCGATTACGATTCATTAAAGAGCCGCATATGTTAATGCGTTTGGCGAGGATTCGTGAGGAACCCAAACATCTAGTTTCTGCACGTAACCAAGCTGTTGTAAGTCGGAAGTAAACAATATGCTGAGATTTTCTGCTATCTCTTAAGTTGCCATACGCCAGTTACTTTCGATTAACGCCACTATTTTGTCATCATCAGTAGCGGATGGGTGCACATCATGCACATTAAAATTTCCGGAACGAAAGATAGCAAACTAACGCTGACACTAGCGTTCAGTAAAGCAGTCCTCATCATAAACTTTGCTCAATTTTTTTTTTCGAGCTTGCAGCGCATTTTTGCCGTTTTGGAAGTAAAACAATAAAATATGCTGATAATACTCTTTTTGATTGTTCATTTTCAAGCTTATTTTAACCAACTTGTTATTTACTACTCAAACTCAGTTTTTTTTTTGTGAAGATAGTCTAAATTTGAATCTTTAAAATGGTATATTCCAGCCTTGAAACGGCGTTAGAACTCACTTATCAATACTTCCACAGACGGAAAATTAAAATTAATGTTGCAAAAACGAAGTCAATATACGACGGTGATTCAACAAGTACTTAGTCTCATCGCCCGTTGGCACTGCTATTACAAAAGAGTTTCACCATTGCGCAGTACATTCTTTTAGTAGCCTACTGTCAAAGTTTCAGTCAATTCCCTTCATTAGTTTTATTTTGATAACCTTTGGAAGCGAGCATGTCGGTCAGTTGTACAAAAATGGAAAAAGAACAATATCGTTCAGTGATTAGATTCTTCTTTTGGAAGGGAAAACACGCAGCAAAATCAAAGATCGCTTGGATGTTGTGTACGGTGACTCTTCTCCTTCGATGGTGACCATCAAGAATTGGTTCAACGAGTTTGTTCGTGGCCGCACGTCGGTTTTTGATGAGCCACGCCCAGGTGCCCCGAAAACGGCTGCTACGGAGGAAAACGTTAAAAAAATCCACGATCTCGTGTTAGCAGACCATCGATTGAAGGTTTGCGAGATTGCTGAGACTGTAGATATTGCAGAAGGAATGGTGCATCATATTCTACACGAAGAACAGAGCATGAGAAAGCTGTCGGCGGTTGCTCACACCGGAAAACAAGCGCAACCGTGAGACCACATCGGCGACGTGTTTGGCGCTGTTTCAGCGCAATTTGGCGGAGTTCTTGCATCGTTTCGTGGCCATCGACGAAACATGCATTCACTGGTACACACTAGAGGCCAAGGAACAGTCGAAACAGTGGACTTCACCCGGCGAACCTGCTCCAAAGAAGGCGAAGACTGTTCGATCGGCCAGAAATATGATGGCTACTGTTTTCTGGGATTCACAAGGTGTGGTCCACATCGATTACCTCGAGAAGGCTAAATCTATCACGGGGCGCTACTATACAGTCTTATTGGTTCGATTTGACGTCGAATTGAAGAAAAAGCGACCCCACTTGGCGAAGAAAAAGTGCTGCACCACGACAACGCGCCGGCTCACACCTCCGCTGTCACCATGGCCAAATTGGTCGAATAGCGTTATGAATTGCTGCCCCATCCACCGTACTCTCCAGATTTGGCCCCTGTGACTACTTTTTGTTTCCAAACCTGAAAAAATCACTCGCCGGGAATATATTTGGGTCGAATGAGGAGGTCATCGCCGCCACGGAGGCCTGTTTTGCAGCCCTCGAGAAAATGTGCTTTTTGGACGGGTTGAAAAAGTTAGAGCATCGCTGGGCCAATTGTATCGAGTCTGAAGGAGATTATGTGGAAAAATAGATTGCCACCTTTCCAAAATTTTCGTTTTTCTTCTGTAGGCTAAGTACTTGTTGAATGACCCTCGTTCTTCACCAGGAAGCGTAATCTTGCTCACCTACCCAAGCAATCAACAAACTTTTTGGGGCAAACCATTCCCTGGAGTGAGGGTTTCAATTATCTTGGACTTATATTCGACAAAAAACTAGCCTTCAGAAGTCATATTGAGCATATTAGCTCCAAAGCATTTAAGGCCGTGCTCTCGCTTTACCCCCTTCTTAATTGTTATTCGCGTCTCAACACCAGGAACAAAGTCCTCATCGTCAAAATGACAATCCAACCGATCATCCTATACGGTTCACCTACCTGGATCCAATGTGCTAAATATCTAGTAACAAAGTTAAAATAGATACCTGAAAATGGTACTTAATGAACCGTTTTACTTCTCTTCTGAAAAACTACACAGCCTTGCTGGCGTTAGTCCAATTTATAAGCTTGCTGCATCGCACCGTGATAAATTAATCGCGAAAGCAAATGACTTACCCAATCCGCTAATTCGTGCCCTGGCGAACTGAAAACCAGCAGTTGCTACCACCTATCTTTTGGCCGTAACCTAGCCTTATAGATTTTAGCTAGTTATAAGTAAATAGTTAAGTTATGTTAAGCAAGTAATAAGTTCAGTAGACGTTTTTGCTTAAATTTTCCTCTAGCTAATTGTAATATTCACATAGAAATACGATACTACGCATAGTTTTAAGTAATGTCCACACGATGGTGAAATGACTTTGTCTGACCGACTACTACATTATAAGGCCTCTGTACCGCATACATTCTAATAAAGAAAATTATATACATAAAAAAATAATATATAATAATATAAGCGAGCAATCACTACTACATGAAATTCGCAGTTTACATCATCCATGAGAAAAAACGACATAAATTATCGAACAATCCAATACATTTCATTGTCGGCATCACATGAAATGACCTATAAAGCCTTAACTTTCACTCATAGATTTTTATACTATGCATTATCTGCTATAATTTCATTGGATTCAAACATTCGCTGTCCTAAGATTACCAACTATCTGTTGAAAAAACCTAAATAAAATGTCAACTGTCTAAATCTTTCAGTGTACTTTAGTAAATTCTTCGGTAAGTGAGAGTAAATTCTCTGCTACCACGTGCATATGTAAAATACAGCATTTCGATTGACTTTCCTCCATAACTTTACTTATTTAAAGATCAGCAGCGTAAAAAAGGTTCGTTGGCAAGGATTCAAAGATTGATAAATATCTGTTGAGGGGTTATGGTGAATATCAACTCAGGATATTGATATTGGAGGATATAGTCAAACAAAAAACAATTGTTTTAAAATTAAGTTGAAATTTTTCACCATTACCAAATATCACTTCATACCTTGACTCCAATAAGGTCAACATGACTGGCACATTTGAATATTTGGCAATTTAAAACTCACCTTATTTTTTCAACATCATGTTGACCTTGGCAAGGACATTCAAAATAGAATTGCCACATACTTCGACTTATGCACCTCAGTATTTCGTTCAATTATATGATTCAAATCATTGTTTAAGTTAAATTTGCATTTAAAAGGCAAGGCTTCCTATTTATTTTGTTCTAAGATTGATCTCTAAAAAGCTTCAACATTTATGAAAATCAATATTAGCTAAAGTTTATCGATTTGCGACAATGCTGTGACCAAGAAGAAAATATCTTAAAGCTATTAAATCCTTCTGTCCTCACTACGCCTTAGATACTGAAGCTTCTTCCAAGTTTTTCTATGTGCTAAATCCTCGAGCAAGAAATTAAATAAGCACATATTTACGTGGAGCTGTGCAGGGTAGAGATGAGCAGGAAGTTGAAAGCAAAGACCTATCTAAAATTAGACCAGCAGAGTATGTACTTAAGAAAAGCGAAGAAACATGATACAGGAAAAAAATAACCAACACGTTTCGGTACCTAAGACGTGAACGACGTCACACCTTTCTTGCGAATCAGCAACCATTGGCTGAAATAAATCAAATGTAATACCTGAATGGGTGGAGTTCCACCCACCTATCAAAAGCTAAAGGTACGCGCACGTCAGCAGATTTCAGTCGCATCGGAAAACGCGTATACATTCAAAGTTTTCATAGAGGAGCGCAACTAGGTACTCAGTGACTTTGTCGTTCACATAGGTGGAATAGAGGTGTGCAATAGGTGTGTGGGTAAAACATAACCAATATCACTTTAAAGCTTCTTTATGTACAAAGTTCCCACCTTCTTGTCGAGCAGGTAGATTGGCTGCTCACGGTAACATCATGCGCAAAAATCCACCTGACGGAGGAGCTAGTCAAGGTGCTCCTAAGGAGAGGTGGACACTTCAAGTCGCTCCAAGTTCCCTCCTGGTAACGTACATGAGCAGACCTACGACAAGAATTCGTGGAACTCATCTTGAAGCAACTCGCATGTGGTGGAGGGACAGTTACTACACACAGGTCTAATTTCCACGTTGCCTCAGCTTTTCCGAAACGAATTCCAAACTCGGGAAGCTATAATTTTTTCACTCTTGTGGCCACGGCGCCAACGTAAAAACAAGACTTGAATTTCAATCAGCATCTCCCCGATTCCAGCTTTTTTCTTCCGGTAAAATACAAAGCACGAGGAAATCCCAAACCATCATTTTTCCTGCTACAAATTTGCCCGTCGTCCTTCCATGCTCGTGTAACTCTCGTTTAATATGCTTGCATTACATTCCAGCCATCTCTTGGTTCCTAGTTGGATACGTGCGCTGAAAAAAAAACAAAAAATATTAAGGAAAAGCGCAACAAGATCGAAAACCGATGGAAAACTCATTTGCCCTGAAGGGAGCGCAAAATAAGTACCTCACCTCGAACGTTGTTGTCGGTTGACTTCGCCTCTACGTCCTTATGTACCTGCCTGCCAGCATGTTCTCTCCGACTGATTTGCTCCTTTTCTCACGCTCATCCCACTTTTCTAGGTGTACAACCTTCGACTTTTTACCTTGAAACACATACTTGCAAAAACAGGTGTAGTGGAAATGTTTTTCACCAAACCAATACGGCTAAATTAAGCGAAGGTGAGATGGACACTTCTAAATTTCTCTATGTATGCGTTGACGCTGAGTGGAAAATTTTCCATTCCAATTTCCCTGAAACACGACCATCTCCCCTCTAAGCATTTCTCATTTTCCGCACACTCTGAACGGAATTGAGATTGTTTGCGTGGACGTGCTGGTTTCCCGATGAAGCTTAGATACACCCAATACTTTCCAAGTCAATTCCCCAACTTTCCTCTACAAACGAACTTGCACATTTTCCGCTTTTTCACCGTGGGAAATCGCTTATGTAGCTTCGAATGTGCGGGGCGATTGAACGAGACCTGGTGGATACTAGCGGAACTCAGAGTTATTGTTGTTAAAAATTTATTCTTGGTGTTTGGGTGGTTGGTTGGAGTCGATTCGGTCTATGTACTCGTACATCAGTTGCGATATCGGCATTTACACCTAACAGATGGTTTATTCAATTGAGTTTTTAACAATATTGCTTCCTTTGACTTTGAGTGAACGCGGTTTAAAGTAAGTTTTAATAGTAAAGATGATTTTAAAGTAATGTGTGTTCCTCAGTGCAATAGTTAGGGTTAAGTGAATTTGTGGTTGCATTTATGTTTGAAGAATATTTTGTGAATTAATCTTAAAATCAAATAAAACATATGGCAAGGATACATTCTGTTTACTTTTAGTAGAAATAGCATGTTTTTCACAGTTCCTCAATTTAAAAATCGTCTTCAATGAGCTTTTATTGCTTTACAGAATTTCCGATCAACTAGATAAGCAGAAAAACAATTTAATTAATTAAAAAATCGTATTTATGTAGAAAAATGTTATGTATATTGAAGCTGAACGATTGAACATAATTCAGTGAATGTTGGAGATGATTTGCTGCTGTCAAGCAAAAAATTTTTGTCGTTACCCTGCTAAAATGATTTTGATTTATCAAATATTAAAAAACGTTGTAAATTTTTGGACACAAAAATTACATTTTACAGTGACACAAAATTCTATTTAAACCTGAAAATTTTCCAGAACGAGATAATTGTATTTAAAAGCTTACTTTACATTCGAACCATAGTAGGGCTTGTAATTCTTAATCCAAAGTACAAAGCATTAAATCTTCGGCTTATATTCTTGACTTCAACTAGTATATAATTTAATAGCCACCTACGACAACTATAAAAAGATCAATGAAGTTCTAGTTTACTTTTTGATACATTTCTGTAAAAATAAGAAGAAACAATTTTAAAAACTTTCACTTCGTTTAGTATCAATGGTTTTATTTTTCTATTACACGACGCGTTTCGCTGAACTAGTCAGCATTTTCAAGTGCAGTACTAAAGGGTAGTGCAACCATAATGCACGATGTTAATTTTGAGCCGCACCTTAACATCAAGATTTTCGCCCAACTTAATTTGACATTTCTTTGTTTCAGTATTTGACAAATTCAACCATGGAGAGGTATCTAATTGAGCAGCGCGTTAAGGTTGTTGAAATCTTTCACGAAAATAAGCATTCATATCAAAATGCATTTCGTAATTTTTTTGTCAGCATAATTGATCAAATGTGTTCACGATTGGGAGAATTGTGCGCAAATTTCAGCAAACCGGGCCTGTAGGAAATGTGAAATCAGCTGTGCATCCTCGCCCAGTTCGTTCTGCGGAAAACATTGCTGTTGTTCGTGATAGTGTGGCAGAAGACCTGTCAACTTTGACTCGTCGTCGTGCCGAACAACTGAACATCTCACGAACATAAGTGATGCGAATTTTGAATAAAGATTTGAATTTACACGTTTACAAGATTCAATTGACTCCAAAGTTGAAGCCTACTGACCATTTCAAGCTGATGTGATTAGCGAATTGGCAAAACGGCTGTTTCGATATTATCCATGAAGAGTTCTGCCATAAAAGGATTTAATGGAGAACCCATAGCTAATCGCTTTTCCTGCTTATAGAATTCTCAAATTGAAAATAGTTTTGCCTAAGAAAAATTTAAGGACAGTTTTGATATCCATTTCAGTATTGGGGTCAATGTTTTTGGAGGCTCAGGGGTTTTTGGCGATATCCAAAGAATCCTTGCATGGAATATTTGAAAACATGTTATTTAATTCGAAACAAAGAAAACAGTCCTTAGAAATTTTAAGGTTAGCTGATTTATCGACTAGTTCTGAGGAACTTTTAATGGAAAGCATGGAAATTTGTAGGATCTTTAAAAACTTTTCCAATACCAATTGCTATTTGTCAAGACTACTGGTCTAATGGGATTCACTTTTATTAGACCATCGATTTTTGTGGCCATCGGGTTCATGCTAGTTAGTCGGAATTCCTCGTTTTCCAAGAAACTATTGTAAATTTGTTTTTTAAAATATCTTTAAGGACGTTTTGGACTTTATTAGTAGGGTCTTTTTTGAGCAAATCGAGATTTTCTTTCTGTATGAAGTCAAAGATAATTTGGTTGTAAGAGGCCTTTTCTATGATAACAGTAGGATTCCCTATATCAGCTTTCGTAGCTGTAAGATTGTTTTCTTTAATTTTAGTTAAGATGGAATTTATGATTGGAGTCAGATTTGATTTTAAGGTATGACGAATATTTTTTATGTTATTTTTGATTGTTTTTCCATAACGGAGTAGGGGTCATTAAAAAGTGCTACTTCAGTCTCTTCTGTAAGGATTTCTTTTATGTTCTTAATATTGGCACTGGGGTTATATTTAAGGTCCTTATTGAGGAGGTTTATTTCTGTTTCAGAAACAATGGTTTGTGGTGAGATGTGGTTTTCATTTTGTAGGGGCGGGGCTTTTGGGATTTTTTATTAATTGTTTGAGTTTGCGTTTTTGACTTATAAATTTCTTATAAATAAATAAACTAATTTTGCAGCGAACCTTATCATCTCATACATAAAATTCGAAATGTAGCACTTTGATATGGTGCGAAATTGTATTCCTCCTAATAAACCATGTGCGTCCTTCTTCCTTAACCCAGATTCTTCTAGCTGCCATTGTTGCTTTCTTCACACTATTTGATCTCGTCTTCATGTTCACATAGCGTTTTGCTATAAATACGTAGGTTTGAGTCGAGTTGTAGTGCTGCACTTGAGAATGCTGAGAAGTTCAGCGGAACGCGTCGTGCAAAAGAAAAACAAGTTGGGTAGACCTACCCTCATATCAGAAGGATTTTGTACTCAACTTACAAAATGCAGTAACCAACAACGAATAAAATCAAGAAACATATCAAAGACGATTTTATTGGAGAAAATGTGAAATTCGAGGATGATCCTATTATGAACAAAGTTGAACGAATTTCGACTTCTGAGGTATTTGTTATTGTTATGCCCCTAAATATCTCCCTTGATAATTTTTTTAGATTTTTTAGATCACAGGTATCCATACGCGGGGAAGGAAACAAATTTTTTTAATGTATTTGCCCCTCTGTGCCCCCACTGAAGCAAAAACTGTCAGTTTAAGAACTGTTTTGAAAAGCTCTCATAAAGAACTTTCATTTGATACTCATATCGGCTACCTTTGATGAAATTTTTTTTCAGGGGCCACTCCCCTGTACTATAATCATCGATTCATGGCATCGATTTCGAAACTTATGGTGGTGACGCCCTTTTGCTAGGAGCTCTCTCCTGCCTTTTCAACTTGTTTCACATATGAGTATTAAATGTAGGTACTCATCTTCATTCATTCATTAATTTGAATCAAGTGTTCAAAGTATGCACCTTTAACGTTGAAGTTGGGGAAAAATACCTCAAAATTATTCAACCTTCGCATTTAAAACAGCCGCTATTTTGTTTTACGATTACTGAAACCACTAAGTGAACCGATTTTTAAAAATATTCATAACACCTGTCATTCCTGAAATTTTCATACAAATCTTTGCAAAGCTGTAGTGTCTAAGTCGGTAAAAAGCGCATTTGGTTCTAGAGCCATATGTTTCCATTCTATACAGCGCATATTGTTCCATAGTAGTACAAGAAAATTCAAATCGCTATAATTTCGTTAAATACTATAACATTGGATCTTCATAAAAATTTCAGAAAAGATTAATCTTATAAATAGTCATCTGTTAGCTGAATTTTATTGAATTTAAATGTGCCGTTAAAATTTGATTCAAGAAAATATAAAATCGATAAATCATACTATTACTAACAAAGTTGAGTGAATTTCGACTTCTCATGTATTTGTTGTTGTTGAACTCATAAAGGCCTACATTCATGATTTTTTTTCAGATTTTTCGGTTGGAAGGTGTCCAATTGCGAGGGGGTACGCTAAAAGTTCGTACGTTTCCCCTTCTCCTACCCTCCTCGGTACCGATCAGGCAATTTTAGGACTTGTTTTGAAAAGATCGCATTAATGACACCCTACTTGACTACTGACAGAAATTTTTTTTTGAGGGGTCACCTCCATATATGGGGAGCCCCCCTTAAACCCCTTTGAAAAATGTTTCGATCCTTGAATTTTCAAGAAGTCACCACTTCTGACCTTTTTACAAAGTTTCATGGCATACAAACGGACGGACGGACGGACGGACAGATGGACACAGGTCGTGACAGCAATAGGGTTTTATATTTTAATACAAAAACAGTGATACTAAACAAAATGAAAAATTTTTAATTTTTGTTTTTCTTATTTTTACCTTGACTATAGTTACAAACCGCTAAAGGATTTTCTAAAGTGCCTATTACAGAGAAAAGGCATGGAGGACAATCAGGAAAATGATGAAAAGATAATGTATTCTTAAGCGGTAGATTTTTGTTGGGTTTAATGAACATAAAGAAAATATGGACAATTGGATAAGTTTTTTGCCGGCCGCTCAGCTCCTTTTCTAACTGCCTGGACTTCAATCCTGATGATAATAGCAAATGAATAAATTTCGAAGCTGAACTGAATTCAGTTCTAAGGTGATAAACATTATTAGTATTCAATTTCGCAACATTTCAAATTCCTTTGAATACTTTGCATCATTAATAAAATAATTTAATCCGTTACCTAAGATACGAGTATGATGCGTGTCTCATCAAAATGAATTATTGATATGAACAGTGAATTTCCATAACTGGAATCCAGAGAAAAGTATGCTCTTCTTACGAATATTATAAGGTTCATATAGTATTTGTATATTAAAGTATAAATTAAATGAATGTAGAGGTGAAACGCTACAGAAGTTGGTTTCTTCTTCTCATCTTCTTAGCACTACAGCCCCTTTCGGGCCATCGCTTCCTACAAACAGCGCCTCCAACTGTTTCGATCCGTTGACCGCGTCATCCAATTTCGAAATCCGAGCTGCGATGCGCTGCCTTCGTCGACCGAGTCAGACGAGTGTTTCCTCGGTTTTCCCACTGGCCGCCGGCCTTCAGTTCTCCCTATGAATACCTTCTTGGGTATCCGTTGTTCGTCCATACGATTCATGTGTCCAGCCAATTGCAACTTCCGCAGTCTTACAATCGTTGAGACCTCCGGCTCGTCAAAAATTTCATACAGCTCATAGTTGTTTCAAATTCGCCATTGGTTCCCGATTATTCGCCTCAGGACCCGTCGCTCAAAGGCGTTCAATATATTTGCGAATGCTTGGGTAAGAGTCCATGTTTCACAGCTATAGCATAACACAGGTCTTATCACGTATTTGTATACTTGGAGCTTTGTTTTTTTGTCTATGCAGCTGGTCTTCAAGATCGTCAATACTGAATAAAATATTTTATTTGCGAGCTGTATTCTTCGGCGTATTTCGTCGATTTCATTGTCCGTTTTCGTTGGTTTACTCACACTTATACGAGTATTGTATACTTCGGCAGTCAATATGCTCCCTTCTTCAGAGTCTAATACGTTTATTCACTTGAAAAGAACCATTTAGTTTGAAATTCACAACGTTAATATCGTACAACCTACATAAAATAATAACAAGTTGGGTAAGCAGGAGAGCGGTCCTCACAGGAAGGCTGCGAAACAAATTTTCTAATACCATGAATCTATGACTTAAATTATTCATCCAATGGTTATATAAGAAATCGTTCGAGTTTATCCAAAGATGCTGAGTTTCTTACAGAAACACATAACAGCCACCATTACGTTCCAGCTTAAAGAACTTTTCTGTTAGCTCAGCTTATTGAAAATATTCAAATTAAACACTATTCTTTAAATTTTCATGAAAGTTCAAAGAAAATAATAGTGCCTAGGTTGATTAGAAATATTGATCCAGTCAAATTAGAATTTCTACTGCAAAAAAATATGTAGTTACAAATCTTTTGTGGTGATGGAAGGATTTTGAATGTCTGTAAAGGACTGCAGCGATGGTTTGCTGCCTCGTGAGCGAAGATGTAGGTGCTCGCAAAAATTGGCCTTGTCTGAGGACGAGTGAATGCACTGCAGGCTAGCATTGCGGTGTTGTGGGGTCGGTTCTTTTCCCCAGCACAAGACCCACTACAAAATTATTTCGCATCCACGGATTAAATGATCGACTGACTCCGTTCAATGGTGTCGAGGCAAGGTAACCTACTGAAGGGATAGACTGTTCAAAAAAAGCAACAGACTGAGCCTGGTGAACATGTGCGAGACTCGATAAGATCTTGTCTTTACTATTTATACTTAGGACCCCCAAAAAGTAAGATTATCCTTTAAATGAAAAATATGAACGTTTAAGACTTATGTTAAAGCCTCATATGATGGAATCACATAATACTTTAACATAAATGGGAAACCCAAGCAGACGGCCACTCTACTTTACAAGAGCAGCTACAACGACAAAGAAAAAGCGGTGAGCTCACCCCATGGGTTTCATGTAAATGAAATAACCGAACTTTCTCGCTTTTTATCTATTAATTTTTTTTTTAAGGCTTTTGTACCAAAATAAAAAACCCTATCGCAATCATGACCAGTGTCTGTCTGTCCGTCCATCCATTTGTACGTCACAACAGTTTTTCTCCGAAACTATAGAAGCTACAGCCATAAAAATTTGTGGAAATGTTTGAAATGGGGACTTCTTGAAAGTGAACATTTTTTCTAAGAGTTTTAAGGGGGATCTCTCCAAATGGGTTTGACCTTTGTATGGGGAGGTGACCCTGCAAGATTTTTTTTCGCCATTCGTAGTCAAAAAGAGTGTCATTGGAAAGGTCTCAATGAGATCGAGTCTTAAAGTTGTAAAGTATGACTATGGAATAATATGCGCTTTTTACTGACTCAGACACTACACGTTTGCTGGGATTTGCAGGAACGTTTCAGGAAGGATGGGTATTATGAATATCTTTGAGAATTTGTTCAGCTAGTGGTATCAGGAATCGTAAAACTAAATGGTGGTTGCTTTAAATGAAAAGTTTGAATAATTTTGAGTTATTTTTCCTCAACTTCAACGTTCAAGGTACATGCTTTTAACACTTGATTCAATTTAATGAATGACTGTAGATGAGTAACCACAATTAATACTCATAGGTGTAACAAGTTCCGGAGGTAGAATTGAGCTCCTAGCAGAAGGGCTTTGAAACCTAGAGTTCGAAAAAAAATTTCTAGTATCATCTGTCGATAATATGAATTATTCATCCATTATTTGTTTAAGAAATCGTTCGAATTCATCAAAAAAATGCAGTGTTTCATTCATAAGCACATAACAGCTACGTTTTTTTTCATTTTAAATAATTTTTCTGCTCAATGAACAAATTCAAGTAAATAACTGCGTAGTTAATAAATGAATTCCCTGTTAATCGGGGAATCAGTTATTAACTACGCAGCACTCTTTCACTAGGACGTGTCAGTACGTCACACCCGGAGAACATAGTTTCATATCATTAATTTTTTTTATTTGTCCTTAAAATAAATGAAGAGACTATGAAATATATATGTTTTCGTTTATTTATATATACTCGTACACACAAATAAAATAGAAATGTTGAGTTCAAAAATTAAAATATTCATATGTGAAAACTCAAAACTTAATTCCCGTGTGATATATTTTGAAAGAATTGTTGATACACAGTGCTACCTTACAATCTGGACACCAGTATGTAGATTCTTGCCTAACATCTTTTTTATAGCAAACTCGGCATTTTCTGGATTCAGTTTTTCCAGTATATCGCTTTTCATTTGTTGTGGAAAATGCCTTTCAACTAAGCATGCTGGCTTAGGTGTAGATCTGCTTGGTGATGTCTTTGGGTGGGTTTTCACTATGTTGCTATCTGCCAATTTCTCTACACATTCTATCAAAAAGTGTAATTGATCCAAATTACCGTTATCTTTTTTGTATATAATATATGCATTGAAGCAGCACATATGAAGTAGCCGGAGAAAAATTTTGTTATAAAATTTTTTTAAGCCTGTTACGGGCAGCCGTGTAGGCTACCATAACTCCATCTCCCAAATCTACGCTGCCCATATTTTTGGTGTAATCCAGGACAACATTCGGTTTTTCTTGCTTTCTTCTTTTCTTTTTAATCATTGTCTTTTCGTCGTTATGAATAGAACCGAGCATCAATACGTCTTTTATGGGGCTTTGTAAAATTATTTTACAAAACCCTACTAGTTTCGCGACCTGCCTGTCCGTCTGTCCATCCGTCCATCCATCCGTCCGTCCGTGTGTCACAGTAGTTTTTCTCGCAAACTACTTAAGCTAGAAATATCAAATTTTGTATACAGGTGTAAAGTGGTGCTCTCTTCAAAGTTCAACTACAAAAAATTTAATAAGGCATTTAAGGGGGGGTCTCCCCATATAGGGGGATGGCCCCAGAAGAAAAAAATTCTTCAAAGGTAGCCGATATGGGTACCAAATGAAAGGTCTTGATAAGAACTTCCCAAAACAGGTCTTAGTTTGATACTTTTTGCTTCGAGGGACGCGCAGGGAGGGGAAATACAAGAAAAATTTGTGTCCCCCCCTCGCGATTGGACACCTGTGATCCGAAAAATCTGAAAAAAATTACGGTTATAGGTGTTCATGAGTACAACAACAACAAATACCTTAGAAGTCGAAATTCGCTCAACTTTGTTAATAATAGTAGGTTATTCGAATTTCACGTTTTCCCCAATAAAATCACGTCAGTACCCTCAAATTAAACGAAACTCAGTATTTAGATAGTCTTCCTTAGGGTTTTTAAAATTTGTAAGTTTGATGAAAATCGAATGATAAACACGGAAGTTATAGCCGTTTGAAATTTCTCCAATTACAACAACAATAGCACATGATTTTCGTATTTTATAGACTTTCCATCCAACCAGTCACAGCAGTTTTCACTTGATCTTCTTGAAATTTTCCAATAAGATCAATAACATTAATTTTTTTGAGAATTCAAGATCTGAGTAATTTTTGTTGGTTTGCGACAAGATGGCGAGCATTGAAAGTAGGAAAACAATAGATTTTCCTTTGAACGTGCACATCTCTTAGACATATTTCTTGACGTTATTCATTGCTGGTGACTGCATTTCTGAGAAGTTGGGTACAAAACCCTCCTGACAGAGCGTAGGTCTGTTTACCCAACTTGTTTATCCTTCCACTTGAAAACCATAAGTTTGTCTTTGAATCTTGCTATATGCTCATTTTTCTGTATTTTATTTTTGTTTTTATTTCACTGGGGATTCCGACTCTGTTTATCCTCATTGTTCCAACAATTTCTGTATTGTTTTGACACAAGAACTCAGCCAAATGAATTGACGTATAGAAATTATCTAAGTAAATCCTATACCCTTTATTCAGTAAGTAATGTGTTAACTCCAAAACAATTCTTGTTGATTGTTCTTCTTGTTGGTAGTTTGAACCATAATTTGTGTCCTTGCCTGTGTATAAAATTATATTTCGTATGTATCCAGATTGGCTTTCACTTAAAATAAACAACTTCATTCCAATTCTGGCTCTTTTTGTCGATATATATTGTTTCCAAGATATATTCCCTTTCCATAATAAAAGAGATTCATCTACGCATATTTCTCGATCACATACATATAAACTTTTAAACTTTTCTGACAAGTTATTGATGATTGGATTAATTTAATATGTTTTTTTATGAGATGTGCTAGGATCAAAACTTAGATTGTCTGTAAAGTGCAAAAACTTACATAATAATCCAAACCTGCTTTCGCTCATAGCTTCATAAAAAATGGGGTTTCAATTATTCTTGCTCGTGAAAAGTAATGTTTTAAAGCCGATTTCCAATTATTCCTTGTAAAATTAGGAAGTCTAAAAAAATTTTCATTTCAGCTTCATTAGTATCCTTTCATTTTCGCATTCTCGGACGTGGCTTCAACTCAAAATCATTACTAAAAAATTGGGCGGCGTACAAATTTTTTTGCTCTGTAGTTAATTTGATAAGTTCCTTGTCTAAAAACTTCTCAAGATAAAACAGGGGAATTTTTTTTGGAGGAGTATCAAAAGTTTTTCCAGGATTTGCGGTAAAGGGAAATGGTGGTCCTTCTGCATTTCGAGGTACCCATTCTTCAGAAATAATGCCGTTGCTAGGACTAACTAGATCAACTTCTTCACCATCTTCGTTCCCAATATCGTTCAATTCTGTGTCCTTGTCAAAATTATCATCAGATGACTTCGATGACGAACTCATAGCACGCCTCCTTTTTATACCTGCCGGTACATTGATTTCGGTATCGCTGATATCGGTTTCATTTATTTTAATGGATACGTTTAAAAATGTTTTCTATAATAAAATGGTTGGATATAAAAAATATAAACAATAATGTAAAAATAAAAAGAAGTAAATGAAATATAATACGAAAATTGGAGGTAAGTGTAAGTACGTACTCGCCACTTCTCACGCAAAACACGTCCACCACTTTCAATTGCGAAATTATACTGATTTTTTCTGTCTTAAATTCATGACGAAACACGTACCGTATGGTTCTTGCATTTTGCCTCCCCTTGGACTTTTAATGTAAAAAATTACTCAATTTTGATATCAGACTGCAGTGTAGGCATACTAATTGCGTTGAAGTCAGCGATGAAGTACCTGTGGCTACTGATCAACTCAAAGATGAGTTTCTGTGTGGAAATCAGGATAACGGCTGAGAAAGTCGAGGGGGATGTCATATGAACGTTCTCAATGAGATCTTTTGAAGACTTGTCTTTTTGAGAATTTTGTACTAAAATACAAAACCCTATTGAAACCATAACCTGTATCCGTCTGTCCGTTCATCCGTGTGTATGTCACAGCAGAATAGAAGCTACAGCTATGAAACTTTGTGGAAAGGTCAGAAGTGATGACTTCTTGAAAGTTTTTTTTTCAGTGAGTTTTAACAGGAGTTACTCCATAAGGCTTTCATATAAATCTACAGAATTAAAGGATTTTAAGAAGTTAAAGGGCACCGCTTTTTGAGTGATAATGTAAAATTTACAAATAATGCTTTTATTAACATAGTTGCATGACGCCCTTGTACTCATAAAGACCTAGCATCGTGATTTTTTTCTGATTCTTCAACTCAAACGTGTCCAATCCCGAGAAGAGTGGAGAAACCAAATTTTGTTAATACGTTATGTTACAAAGTTCGACTTTTTCTGATTCAGAAAGAGCTTATACCTTTAATATAATACTCTACTTGATTGCATTTGATGAAAAATTTGTTAAGGTCCCCTGCAAAATTTTGAAATATTTGCTTAGAACTAAACTTTTTAGAGGCTACCACTTCTGACCTTTTCATAAAGTTTGAGGATAGACGGACAGACGTACAGGTGGAAAGACGGATGGACAGATGGCCAGACAGGACGCGAAATTAGTAGTTGTTGTAAAATTTCTTTCTCAAAGCACTAAAAATCAAGGAGGTACATCCAACAACAAATAAATTAGATGTTGAAACTCGTTGACTTTTGCTAGTTATGGAAGAAATTTGCATTTTTGTCAGTAACTTAATTGAATCAAATAATTCTACATATCTGCATATTGTAGGCTAGGTAAAAAAACCCTTCTGACGTGACTGTAGTTCTGTCTACCCAACTTGTTTTTCTTCGGTTGAGAGGCGAATGCCATTCACGCACGGAGTAAAGAGCTCCCATGCTCACGAGTAACTGGGCCAATCACTCAACACCTCAGATGTCAACCTAAGAAACTAGCCTGGAACCATTTGACACATGACTTCGGCAAGGTCTCATTTTGCATTGTCGTAAGGTGGCTTCAAGCAGGAGGATCCCTCTTCTAGCAGAAGGAGTGAGAGGAAGAGGAATTGCTAGCCAAGCAATTCCCTAGCCACGACGTTTCCATCTCCTGTGAGTGGCTTTTAACTGTTAGGACTGCCCAAATATAATGAGCTACATGGTTCCATTCGTCATTTCTTCCTGTAGAGTTCATATCACAGTCAGGCATCGTCTTCTTCTCCTGAGCAAAACGGGCAATTGGGGGACTGTGATTTACCAATTTGTGCAGGTAAGACTGAAAACACCCATGCTTACTCGCAAACTGAGTCAGGTAGAAGTCATTCTCATGCTGCCTTCGGTTTAGCTTCGATCTTAGATCCGGGATGGGGCTCGCAGTCCACCTTCACTTCGTGCAATTTACCTGAGATACTACCAACCGTTGAGTGAACAATGCCTCTCCTCACAGGCAATGATCTCCCTTGCATCCTCGCTACGGTGAAAGTAAATAGCGCAGGGCTCTCTTCCAAACTGAACATCAGATATCACGCCTGCAATAACTCTCGCCGCCGAGCCAGAGCCTGTCGGATATGAAAATGCAATCCTCAGTGCTCTTCTTCTCTGTACCTGCACCAAGCATTTTCGGTAGACCTCCTTACTGAGAACGTCAACCCTGCAGTAGCACTGACCCTTACAATGCTCATCAAGAGGTGTCTTCTTAATATGTTGGGCTACCCTACGTTGGTGATATATCTACTCAGAGGCGATATGCCCGAAGCAGCCTTCTCAGCCGTTCTCCCGATTTTTGCAGAGAAACTCATCTTCGAGTTGATTAGTAGCCCCTGGTACACCATCATTGGCTTCAATTCGATTAATGTGTCCCAAATACTGATCATCCTTGCTCTAGGGATTCTTTTTTTTTTGTAAAGATGACTACTTCAGTTTCCTCCAGCACTAGACTGAATTCACGAGAAGTTATCCAGCCTTTCCCTCAGCGCATCATCATACCCAGTTTAAGTTGCACTTGTTTCACGGTGCGTCCAGCAACTAGAATTGCAACATTTACTTTGAAAGACATGAACAAAAACGACATTAACTTCGAACAACCCAATATAAACACCTCAAATTCTTCAAATAAATAATTACATTCAAATTCATTTGAAGTGCATGCAATATGACAAAATTTAAAAAAATACTATAGTAGTAGTAGACTATAAAAAATGCAAAACCAGAGGCTTCACTAAAAATGCTAAAATCAAATTTCCCTCTTCAATTTGTGTGAGACAAGTTTTTGATAAGTGCATAACATATTCGCACTGGTTCTGTATTATGTATGATCACGCATAACTTTTGAACGCAGATAGGTAAATATTCGCTAGGTGTCTCTAAATGCAGTAGACCCAAATTGAATTTTTCTTCATTTTCGGCTACATTTTCCTTATAATGTATCGTGAAAAAGAGATATGTGGAAGTAGTTCATTATTGAATTTAATAATTGCATAACTGACGAAAATTCGACATAGGATGGTTCCAAATGGCGACTTTGCCCAAAAATTTCATGGAAACCCTCGACAACCAGCTAGCACTCATTTGGTCAGATATATCGCTGGAATCAAGCAACGAGCTCTGGGTGGAAGTGAAAGCAGCCTTTAAGACCGTGGCAGAACAGATGGTTGGTCATCAAGCCCTGCCCAAATAACAGGTTAGTTTAATGACGAATGCTAGGATGCGTTCGATAAAAACATTCAGGCGTACAAAAAATATTTAGGTAGGAACGCCAGAATGAAGAGAGACAATAACATAAATCTCAGAAGGGTAGTGAATAAGATAATTAAAATTAAGAAAAAAACATACTATCATGACCAATTGAGAAGTTTCGATGTAACTCTAGTTAGCAACAACACAAGACAAGCATGCGAAGTAGTGAAAATCTTGGAACGGAGTTAACAGCCTAGGCTCACGCTCTGGCATGGTGATATCACTGATATTATCGCTGATGAAAACAAGATTAAGGAAGGATGGGCATCTTATTTCAGGAGAATAATAAAGCGCTGGGCATCAATGAGATTCCAGTAGAGTTCATTAAATATAGTGGCAGCGATGCCATCTACAAAGTCAATCAGCGCATTTGGCAACAAGAACATATGCCAAAAGAGTGGAGTCAATCAATTATATTCCCTATCCACAAAAAAGTTGACAAGCTACAGTGCGAGAACTATTGAGACATGTGACTGCTTTGTATAGCATACAAAGCATCTTCGAAAATCTTAGCAATAAAATCAAATCATACGTGAACAGTATTATTAGGGAGTATCAAAGTGGCTTTGGAGTAGGTAGATGCAATAAACCAATTATCAGGTACTTGAGAAATGTTAGAAGTTCAACATAGACAAACACCAGGTTTTCGCTGACTTCAAGCAAGCATACCACAGTATTGGTTATAACATACTGTACCAAATAATGCTTTGCTTAGGTATTCCAGCCGAATAAGTCTGTCTTACCAAAATTACAATGAAGTTGACAACCTCGCAAGTCCGCATCAATAACCAACTCACCGATGCCTTTGACTAAAATATCGGACTAAAGCAGGGAGATAGGTTGGTCCTTTTGCTCTGGAATATGTCATAAGAAAGCCACCTGTTGGTACAAGGGGCACGTTACTATGCAAGTCATGCTAAGTGGTAGCATATGCAGATGACATCAACATTTTGTCATGGTATTTAACAGCCACCAAAGGGCTTTTCCTGAAACTCGACAGCAAAACAAAGCAATCAGGGCTACAAACCGATGAAAATAAAACAAAACTTTTGGCGCAGTCAAGGAAAAATACCTTAAACATCCAAAATATCACACTTAGCGAATACAGTATCGAAAATGTGGGTGAATCTGTGCATTAGTTGCTTATTTTGGCAAAATGAACATGTAACGGAAAAGACGAAATACCCCGAAGAATACAGCTCGCAAATAAAATATTTTATACAGTTTTGACGATCTTGAAGACATAGAAAAACAAAGTTCCAGTCAGGGGCGTCGCGAAGGTCATGAAATTGGGGTGGTGACACTCATTTATTTGCCGACTTGCTGAAAAACATTGCATAGGTTTTGCATGTAAAATGAAATAACGAGAAAGGAAATTAACTTTCATTGCCTAGAAGGACGCTTTGAAAACAAAAAATAATGATGAAGACATCTAAATAGTTGATAGTAAAATCAATTTATTTGAAAATATACAAAAACGAAAAACAATACACTGAACAATTAAAAGTATTGTAGCTTTATATCGAATACTAAATAAAAGATTCATATTTTAACTCTGCGGTGTTTCAATAGAGACCATTTTTCAATAATTTCGCGAAGGTTCAGTTTATCTACTTTATCTTTCGAAGAAAAAAGCAACATCAAAGAATTCAAACGATCATCTCCCATTGTCGTCCGTAGATGATTGACAACTATCTTCAGTTTGCTAAATGAACGTTCACAAGAAGCTGATGTTACAGGAGCAGTTAAAACAAAACAAATCATTTTATAAGCAAGTGGTATTGCACTCCTCAATTTGAATGCAATTTTAGAAACATCGGCAAAATTTGTGCATTTCTCACACGAATCAAATAGAATTTGTGACTCAGCAAGCAAACATTCTGGCTCAGTTTTAAAAAATTCTGGTTCTAATAGTCGAATTGATTTTATCAATTCAAGAGTGACATTATTTCTATGAACGGGAATTTTAAAAATTTCCTGAATCGGTTTTAACGTTGATAAAGATTCATGCAAATGATCATGAATGGCAGATGTGAAAACATGAAGCACAATTTTAAACTCCTTCCTGTAAAATGTTTTGAACTCGAAATGGCAAGCATTTTCTGAACCCTCATCAATTTTTTTTTGAGACATAGCGAGTTCTATGATGCCTTGAAAAATCATTTTCTGGACAAATCTGCAATTTTCTAGCAAATAAAACTGAGCTCTCTATCAATGCATTGATTTGGTCGTCGTCAGCGCTCATTTGCTGTAGTGACGCTGAAGTACTTTGAATTAACAATAAAGCATCAATGACATTTAATTAATTAGCTTCCAAATTTTCTGTCAAATTTTTAACTTTAAACATTACATTCTTGCAAAAATATAATGAGCAAATGAAATCAAAATCTAGAATTTTTTTGAGTAAACCGGCAGCCATAGAACGTGATTTAGTATCAAAATTTTCCGAACCTTGTGTTATTTTTTCCAAAGCATGTACAATGCCTTCGAATGAAATCCATACAGCTTTTACCGTTTCAGCTCTAGCAGTCCAGCGTGTTTTCGATAAACATTTCAGTTGCAATGAATTTTCAATACTTTTCAACTCTTCCCGAAGATTTTGAAAACGTTTCGTACTTCCTGAGAAAAAAACATACAAAGCTTCTAAAACGTTAAAGAAATCATTAATTAGAGCACTTTGTTTGCAAGATGTTTCTACAAAAACGTTGATTCGATGAGCTTCACACGGAACGTAGGGAATATTTTTACAACATTTTTCAGATAATTTCTTCTGCGTGCCATTATATTTTCCACTCATGTTGGCCGCAAAATCGTAGGACTGAAAAACGATATTTTTCACTGAAATCCCCAATGACTGAAGGGCCACTACAATTTTTTCTTCCAGTTCTTCACCAGTTTTTTTCGTTAGAATAACATCCATCTTGAGAAGGCGTTCAACAGGTACAGGTCCATCGTTTGTTGGGAGCACATACCGAATGTTGATGGCTAATCGATCTTGGTGTGACAAATCAGGAGTTGTATCAGCCATGACAGAAAAGATACCAGCTTCATTAATTTCGGCAACGATGGCTTCTTGAGTTTTAGCTCCCAGTAAATCGATGAATTCGTTTTGGGTAGTGGGGCTCAAGTACGTTACATGATGTGGTCTTTTAGAAATTTCATTTAACCATTTGTTCATCAATGGGCAATGTCGCGAAATCAAAGAAACAATTTGTAAAAAATTTCCATTGTTATTTTCTGGCGATTCTTCGTAACCACGAAAAGCCAACCCTTGTCTCCCCAAAGTTCTTGTTACATCAAGCAAAACTTGTAGAACCTTAAAGTGATATTCTTTCTCCTGCTCTTCTTTAATTTTATTCTGCCGCAAAGATTTATCTAAGAATACATTGATATGGGTTCCTTCATTGATGAAATTACAGTAGTCACTTAAAGATGCACGATGAGATTCTGAAGTGAAGTGCTGAACTAGTTTTCCTTCTTTATTCTGACCTCTACTTTTCATTTTATGCCACTGGCGAACACCTACTGACGTCCACTCTTTACTACCGTGAGCCCTTCTAGCTCCCTCGGCAAACAAAAAACAAGCGAAGCAATACGCTGCATCTTTGTAAGGACTATATTCCAAAAATGGGAACTCATTATACCATGCTGGATTAAAACGGCATTGTTTTTTGGTAGGAATATCTGGATTCGCTGGATAAATGGCAAGTTTCGGCTGGTATGGTCCTAGCGAACTTAAAAATCTTCGCTGATTGGTGGTTGATATTTTTCCCCTTTTTTCAGGATCATGGTTTATGAAACTTTCACTCACAATATGCAGATCAAAAGTCTTTGATGACAGTTTTTCTTCTTCTTTTTTTGCTAATTGCAGCAACTCCTCACTTTCTTCGTGGATGTTGGTCAAACTATCGATCATATCGATAAAAAACGCTTTTACATTCGGAGCTGCATCACTTGTCACATTCTTCAAAAGTTCACCTACTCTTTCAAAGTTACTTAGAAATTCTGCTACCTTACCGGAAAAATTGATCCAAGTCGGATCAGCCTCAGCTTCTTTAGGTAATGGTACTTCATTTGATTGTTGCGGTGAAAGTTGTGAAGGAGATTTGGGTGAAGCTGGCGACGATGGCGGTAGTGTCACTGGAGGTGAGGGTGGTAATCGTGTGGATGCTGATAGTGAAAATGGTCGTTGTCCTATCTTTTGTTGCACAGGAAAAATTGTCGTTGAAATAACGGGTTTGCTGGCTCCAGCCAATTGCTGCTCTAAATCATCTGCAGGTAGTTTAGCAACATTCTCTTCTATAACAGCAACTACAGTATGACTATTTGATGATGGAATTGTTGAAGGTACAATTTTTCTTTTAGAGGCTTCGAATGGATTTGATGGAGCTCCAACATGTTTGACTCGAACATATTTTCCATTATGTTTAGAAATTTCATGTCGAGACTTGTAGTCATCGTCAAACTGACTCCCACAATCTTCACATTCTACTTTCATCCTTTTCCTTAGTGGTTTTGACATTATTATAAAACCTTTGAAGAAATGTTTCCATTGCATTAAGTGAAAAGATTTCTACTAGATGCGTAGGTATTACATTTATCACGAAAATGAAATTTACAGAATTGTAACATTAAAGTTACTTTCAAAGTAGCTGCGTTTGAATATCGTAAAAGTAAATATCTATCAAGTTTATTCAAAACGAAGAAAAATTTAGTATTTTTTCACTAAAATCAAATTTTAATCTCAGCAAAATAAAAAAGCAGCATTTATATTGAAACAATAATTTACTGATTTGGTGTTTTACTTCTACTAAAATGATTCGATATAATAGTGAGTTGTGTAGTTGTGATTTCATTTTAAATTAAAGTTACGACTTACCTTGAAAATAGTCTCAAAAAATGATTAACCTTGTTGATCTATTCTTTTCCCTATCTATTCTTCTACCAAGCCACTTAATCGAATCTATTGTCTAATAAGGCACTATTTTTTATACCTAGAACTAATTTGCACATGTTTATCGAGTTTACAAAAGAAAATACTAAAAATGTGTGATTTGCAAAATGATTATACTCAAGGCATTTCACTTTCAGTTGTTTTCAGTTGCAAACCTTCGAAGCACTCAAAAATTATATGTCTTTCTATGGACGCCGCGCCACAAACATCCCTACGGACTAGCGGTAGTCTCTAGATAGCGAAGAGTAAATGATATATTATTCGTTCAATGCATATGACATGGCCCATCAGATGAGTTGTTACCATAGAGGTATAAGACTGCAGAGGAGCTATGTTCATGTATATAATTGAAATTACTTACAAAAATTGCTTATTTTGAGTTTTTGTAGGCTATACAAATGAAAATTAAGTTAGGTGAAGTTCAAAGTTGAAAAATTTCCTGAAAAGAAATATTTCATGGCTGAATTTTCGGTAATATATTATTAGAAATTGTGAAAATGCCGACTTCCAAAATATTTGGGGGGGGTGTAACACCCCCCATCGCTACGCCCCTGGTTCCAGTGTGTAAAACATGGATCCAACTCAAGTATCCGCAAACGTATTGAACGCCTTTGATCGACGATAAAGATGATTTTTATTTATTTATTAGACATTAACATAGCTACTGCCTTTGCTCCCGGCATAAAGGACCTCCAACAATCTCGGTCTTTCAAACGCATCCATCCTCTAATTTTAAAACTCACCCAACGATGATATGTTTTCTTCGACCGAGAAAGGCCAATGTTTCCTCGGTTTGTCCACTGGTCTCCGGCCTTCAGTTCTCCCAACGAATACTTTTTGGGAATCCATTGCTCTTCCATACGATTCATGTGGCGAGTTCATTGCAGCTTCCACAGTCTTATATTTGTTGAGGCCTACGGCTCATCATGAATTTCATACAAATCATCATCTAGCTTTGCCCCAGCTATTTGCCGAAAGACCCGCCCGTCGTAGGCGTTCAAGATGTTAGCGAATGCTTGATTTAGATTCTTATTTCAGACCAGTAGCACAGCGCAGCTTTTTTCAGGGATTTATATATTTAGAGCTTTGTCTTCCTGTGTATGCAGCTAATTTTTAAAATGATCAAAACTATGTAAGATATTTTATTTGCAAGCTGTATTCCACGGCGCATTTTGTGTCTTTCATTACCAGTTTTCGCTACTTTCTCCCGAAATTGCCTACGTTTTTGATATTGTATTTATTGATTACGATATTTTCCTTAACTGCGTCATGACCTTTGAATTATTCTTATTGAATAGGGAGCTTGATATGATGTGTATCCTATATACACATCATGGCTTTTATCTGTTTTAGTCCAATATTTGTGTTATAGGCTTTGGTGAGTTAGTTATTGATGCGGGATTGGGAGGTTGTCGACGTTATTGTCATTTTGGTAAGATGGAATAATTTAACTGGGATACCAAAGCAAAGCACTATTCGGTACAGCACACTGCAATCAATACCATCGTATGCTTGCTTAAAGTCAACGAAAATTTGGTGTAAGTCTATGTTCAACCCTTCGCATTTCTCAAGCACCTGTTTGACTGTAAATTATTGGTCTGTCATCAATAAATAAAGCCACGTTGGTATTCTTCAATAATATTGTTGGCATATGATTGGATTTTTTTTCTGTTATATTTGAAAATATTTTTAACGCCGTACAAAGTAGTGATATGGTTCTATAGTTGTCGTACTGTAGCTTGTCATCTGGCTGTTAAGGGTCACTGTGAAATTGTTTGCCACTGACACTGTTTGAAGCTTGTAGATGACTGGCCTTCACCAAATACGCTTTAGTTAATTTGATCAAGTAATGATCCCAGCTACAATTGGCTCCTCGGTATGCAAGGGCATCAAGCACACTCAAGTCATTTTATGTATATGTCGATGTGGAAAGCAAGTCAAACTTATGATAAGATTTCTGCTACATATAAATTCAATCAGCCACTAGCGGTTTTTATTTGTTTTATCGCGGAGGCTACATCCTCCAGTCGGTTTCTGATGAGGTAGCTCAACTTGGTGTTAAAATCATTTTTGTATCATTTATAGGTCGAATTGTTTTTTGAACTGATCGTAGAACTTTGACTTTGTTGTTTTCTTCTATCGAGCCATGTATGCCTACCTGCCAAATTTAGGCAAATTTTGCTTTAATACGGATTGCATAAAATCATTTATTGACTACTTTAAAATCAAAAATGTGTACGCTGAACTCTCAACCTGCATCAAAGGCCACTCCAAACTCTCGCTTGCCAAAAGATTCCCATTTCTAGGTCTTTGTAAAAAAATTTTTTACAAAGAAGTCCATTCCATTTCAAGGCTCTATTGCAGTTTTCGAAACAACCGAAGGTTTCTCAAGAATGGAGTGCTACCCTGTCATTCAACTTGCATTCTGGTGGCATGATTTCCATTTTTGATGTCATTATCAGGTATCGAAGACTCACTACTTAGAAATATGAACTTTCGCGCAACCACCACAAGAAGATGTCAGTAGAATCTGGTAGCAAGGCTTTATGTGTATTTTGAGTTATTTCTGGGAGTTGAATTTTATATAATTGGGGGACCAGTAAGCCCAATATGTGACATCGAAACCATTTATTGCCATTTAGTCGTGCCCGTGCAATAACGCTTGCCAGCTTGCACTGAAGTATGAAGAAAATAGATGTCGAGTTCAGAGATAAAGTGGAAAATAGGGATAATGATGTTAGAAGCATTTCCGACGGGTCGCTTATATTATGCATCAGGTAAGAAAATAATATCAGCGCTCAAGTATAAGTAATGCAAATATGTGAATCAGATCAATATTAGAATCAGATCAATGTACGGTGCCCCTAAGGTCAATTAAAACAATAATATAACGTGAGATTGGAGATATACTCATTTCCATTGGCAGGTATGAACAAATTTTCAAGAAGATTTCAGCAATTGGGTGTAACGTTGAAACTATATTATTAATGCGAATACTCTGCTTGGAATAATAAATACATAATAACAATATTTTATGTATACATAATAACAAGATTTATAAGCCAAGTCGTTGATATTCAGAAAAAATATATTTAATTTATTAATTGCTTTATCAGAATCTTATGGGAGGAATACTCTCCTACTACTTCAACTTATTTTTTCAAGAAACCAATGATTTACTTCAGTAATTTATCCTTCTCATTTTTAAGGGTTTTGTTTACTTACAAAACCCTACTGACATCGAGCTTGTCTGTCCGTCTGTGTGTCACAGCAATTTTTCTCTGAAACAGTAGCAGATCAAAAACGGATGATCCCTCAAAAGCTTAGGCATCAATAAATTCCCCTCTCCCTCTCATAACAGAAGATGATCCAGTAAAACTGAAGTTAGTCGTGTGGGTTGTCAAATGAAAGGCCTAGATGTGACTTTTCCAAAAGGGTGTTACAAGCTTTATAAGCGAGAGAAGATGAAAAATGTGGAAAAATTTGTGTCCGCCGCTCTTAGAGATTGTACAATATTGCATAAAGAAATACCTTAGAAGTCAAAATTCACTCAACTTTGTTAAAAATAGTATGAGTTCGATATTTTATATATTTCCCTATAAAATCACATGGGTAACCTTAAACTGAACGAAACTATACTTGAATTATATTGGATTAGTCTTATGATAGGTTCTTATACTCTGTAAATCTCACAAAAATCCAATCATATTTGCTGAGATTATAGCTTTTTGAATTTTCTCTGATAGCAACAGCACATGATGTTCCCATTCTTAGGACTTTCCATCGATTAAGATGCTGCTGTTTGTTTCGACTTTCTTGGAATTTTCCGATAAGATGAATATCATTAATGTCTTTGAGAATTTATCACGTCAATGATTTTTGGACGAGTAATATTGCAACAAAATACCAGCCAATGGAAACAGAGTAACAATCGGTTTTTTGTAAGCATATATATCTAATTGAAATGTTTCTTGAGTATATTCACTGTTAGTGCCTGTGTATCGTAGGTTGAGCACAAAAGCCTTCTGACAGGAGCGTAATTCTGTCTGCCCAACTTATTCTACTTGGCTTTGGTAATATTCCTCTCCACTCTGAACTTGAACATCGTTAACAGTGTATTGTAGTCACTTTTAATTGTTTAGAATTTCAGTGAAATCATTTAGAAGATCTTTATCAATTTTATCATAATTTATAAGATTCTTTAGCTTTAAATTTCAGATCCGAATGCAACTTCGACTTAAACCGTTTTACTCGTAATATTGTTTCTTATCGTGCCATCCATCAATGACCGTTTGATACCGTATTCTTTCTTACATATGTCTATGACTTTATAAGTCGATTTGACATTGTTAGACCAAGAGAACATCCCTCATCCATCAGCAACATTTCAATGCTAATATAAACATAATTCCAATTATCTCAATAAAAAATATTTATTAGAAACATGCAATGAAGCGAATTGTTTTTCTCCACTTCTTCGAAATAATTTCCAAATCCCTTATTCAACCAATTGTAAACATAAACTTACACAGAAAATCTTTTCTGTCGTTGAAATTTCATAAATTTTCACAGGATCATATCCACCTCCCACCTGCACAAGATGTGAATATGTTGTTATGCAAGTTAGGGAAAAAATGTCGGTCGATGTGGTCGAAAAAGAGAAAAATTTATTCATAGCATGGTTTCATTGTTAGTCCCCAGGTACAGTCATTCATCGTTGACTTGCTCTTTCTTTATCGTCCTTATATAAAATAATGAAAAAAATGAGTCCTAGACAAACTTGCTTTTTAGGAAGGTCTTTACGCTTCTTTGGTCTTTGCGCTCTTTGCTGCTGTCAGGACGAGGAGTTGGGGATGATTTACGAAGGTAGCAAGGTATTGAATTTAAGGTGTAGTGGGAATTATTCAAGTACTTTGGGGATGGTTGTGATGATGACGAAGTTCAAGTTTATCATGGTTCACGTATATCAAAATGTAAATTAAATCTCTACAAGGGAGGAATGAAATTGAATGTGAGACGGTTTATGTTTGCTTTATATTAACTTTGAAAGATTGTGAAAGTTTGAAAGTAAGTTTTTGGGGACTTAAATTGTGATGCATAGGTTGGATGATTTTTGTCAATCTAATTTTTCCTAGTTTATCGCTTAATGATCAGTTAACGGAATATATACAGTCACAAGTAATTAGCTTTTGGATTAAATAGAGAAGAACAAGTATGAGTAACTGCTACACGTATGAACGTAAGTGGAGCGCAGCTTTTAATTAAATGGAATTCAGGATTAGAGTCAACTTAAACTAAAAGAAAAGTCAGCAATTGTATCTTTCAATTTAGTGCTAGAAGGTAGTGTAGTATGTAAATGGTGCTAAATTTGAACTCTTAAAAGAAGAAACCATCGTGTATAAAGGCCTAAGCGAGCTCATCACCGAATGATTTACTTAAGACTGATAGTCGAACAAGAAAGGTAATTGTGATAATATAACCTACATAAAAGTTTGAATTCAACGCCACATGTCTATCAATCCTTTGGACCGCAAAATACATAATAATACAATATAAATGGCACTTCCTCAAATTAGAACCAAAAACGAGCCTTAATGTGCGTGAATGTGACTCAAATCTGTTACGGAAACACGTAATGGTAGGTTAAGTAGCTACGACACGAACAATGTAAATCATGATCTGCATATATATAATAAAAGGCAATGTCGTGATTGACTAACTGATCAATGAGAAGCCGAAATAAACAGACACATACATAGATATCACTATATATATATATATATATATATATATATATATATATATATATATATGTATACATATATATATATATATATATATATATATATATATATATATATATATATATATATATATATATATATATATATATATTGTTACATGTACAAATAATTCTGCGAGCTACTGTCGCAATTGTTTTCACAACAATGAAGAACACGAATTCACTCGAAACCACGAGAACCCAACAAGCATGATCAACATCTGCGAGTGACGTCACTCCATTCATGAATTTGCTCGAACCTACCAGGTACCTCTCGGTCGAACATTCGCCCATGTGCGAGAAATGGGTGAATAGGTAGAGACCCTATATAAAGGCGAGCTGAATGAATGGGGGAATCATTCATTCGACCGCGATAAGAACTGCGAAAGTGTGTAGAAGTGTGTTTCGTAATAGTGAAGTGATTTAGAAGACAATTGCGATAAGAAATTTATGGACAAGTGTTAGATTTTATTTTAATAGTGAAAATTAAAATTAGTGAAAGTGTTAAACTGATTATTGTGCATTTTCTTGAATTGAATAAACACTTTTAACTTAAATTAAAAGACATTGCGTTTTCACTTTCCCGGAACATTAAAATTATTGGCCGCGAACCAATAACACGCGACAATAATTTTAATGTTCCGGGAAAGTGAAAACGCAATGTCTTTTAATTTAAGTTAAAAGTGTTTATTCAATTCAAGAAAATGCACAATAATCAGTTTAACACTTTCACTAATTTTAATTTTCACTATTAAAATAAAATCTAACACTTGTCCATAAATTTCTTATCGCAATTGTCTTCTACATCACTTCACTATTACGAAACACACTTCTACACACTTTCGCAGTTCTTATCGCGGTCGAATGAATGATTCCCCCATTCATTCAGGCCGGGAAAGTGAAAACGCAATGTCTTTTAATTTAAGTTAAAAGTGTTTATTCAATTCAAGAAAATGCACAATAATCAGTTTAACACTTTCACTAATTTTAATTTTCACTATTAAAATAAAATCTAACACTTGTCCATAAATTTCTTATCGCAATTGTCTTCTAAATCACTTCACTATTACGAAACACACTTCTACACACTTTCGCAGTTCTTATCGCGGTCGAATGAATGATTCCCCCATTCATTCAGCTCGCCTTTATATAGGGTCTCTACCTATTCACCCATTTCTCGCACATGGGCGAATGTTCGACCGAGAGGTACCTGGTAGGTTCGAGCAAATTCATGCATGGAGTGACGTCACTCGCAGATGTTGATCATGCTTGTTGGGTTCTCGTGGTTTCGAGTGAATTCGTGTTCTTCATTGTTGTGAAAACAATTGCGACAGTAGCTCGCAGAATTATTTGTACATGCAACACTGCCCCCACCTCAGTTCTTTTCGCCCCGAAAAGATGTGTCGCCAGTTGTAGTCAATTCTCCCTGGATGTAATATGGGGCAAGACGGTCTAGATGCACGATTTTCATTTTGGCTCTCGGTTTACGGTGTTCCTGTATGCGATATACGACGTCGTTGATTCACTTTGTGACTCGGTATGGTCCCTCCCAGTTATGTTGCAACTTTGGAGACCTACCCTTTCGCCGTTGCGGGTTATATAGCCACACCAAGTCATCCTGCTGGAAGCCAGTAGAATTAGCCTTTAGATCATACCTGGTCTTCATGCGGTCAGTAGCCGATTCGAGGTATTTTCGCACTGTCCGATGTATCTGGTTCAACCGTTGTCTTAGATCACTTGCGTACTCCGAGATCGTTTGGGGTTTCTCGGGGGGTGTTCCAAACTTTATATCAGCTGGCAGACGAATAGTCTTTCCAAAAATGACTTTGGCTGGGGCATGGCCCGTTGATGCATGTTCGGCAGCTCTGTACGCCATCAAAAATAGTGGGATATGTCGGTCCCAGTCCCTTTGGTTCTCGTCAACCATCTTGGCAAGGTGTTTATTGAGCGTGCCGTTGAAACGTTCGACCATTCCATCGGATTGGGGATGCAGCGGTGTTGTCCTCGTTTTCCGTATTCCGAGCAGCTCACACATTTCGCCAAAAACTAGTGACTCAAAGTTTCGGCCTTGATCCGAATGTAATTCGCAGGGTACGCCGTACCTACTGACCCAATTTAACACTATCTGTTCAGCTACGGTAGTTGCTTCCTGGTTGGGAATGGGGTAGACCTCGGGCCACTTGCTGAAATAATCGGCTACAACCAGCGTATATCGATTTCCCCAATCGGATTCAGGAAAGGGTCCTGCGATGTCAACAGCAATCCTTTCGAATGGCACGCCTACGTTATAGGTTTTCATTTGTCCTCTCAGTCGTGGCTTTGGGCCTTTGACGGAAGCGCAAATTGTGCATCTGCGACACCAGTCCTCTACGTCTTCTTGAGCGTGGAGCCAGTAGAACCGTTCCCGAAACTTCGCTAAGGTCTTGTTAACACCAAGGTGACCTCCCGAGGATCCTTCATGCATTTCCTTAACCACATCGTGGATTCGGCTTTTGGGAAGTATAGTTTGCATCCTATAGGAGCTACCATCCGCCGTTTCCCATTTCCGCTTGAGTACGCCACCCTCCACCTGAAGGGAGTTCCATTGTGCCCAATAGCTTTTCAGGGTTGCCCCATGCATTGAAACGTCTTTCCACTCAGGTCGCCCAGTCGTCTCCTTCCATACGAGCAATGGTCCGATGTCTTCATCGGCTAACTGGGCGTTTCGAATCTCCTCCGATGACCAACCTTCATCGAATTCCGCCGTTATCAATCGCAGATCAACGAGCGGTTCCTTTTCCTCAATCCATCGGCAATGCTTGCAGTTAGCGGGACATGGACGGCGGGATAGGGCGTCAGCATTTCCATGAACTCCGCCCTTCCGATGAACAATTTCGTAGTCGTATGACTGCAATCTTTCGATCCATCTCGCAACTTGTCCCTCGGGGTTTTTGAAGTTGAGCAACCATCTCAGTGATGCATGGTCCGTGCGAAGAACAAATTTCTGGCCATATAGATACTTGTGGAACTGCTTGGTGGCCTCTATTATAGCCAATAGCTCCTTCCTGGTCACGCAGTAATTCCTCTCACTTTTTGAGAGAACTCGACTGTAATAAGAGAGGACTCTTTCTTCGCCATTGATCTGCTGGGAGAGTACAGCTCCAATACCGCCGTTGCTTGCATCGGTGTCAACTACAAACATTTTTCCGGGTTTCGGATACGCCAGCACGGGTGATTCACACAGCTTTTCCTTCAGGGTCTCAAAGGCTGTCTGGCATTGTTCATTCCAGACATACGGACGATTTTTCTCGGTTAGCTGATGGAGACACTTAGCTATTTTGGCAAAGTCTTTGACGAATCTTCGATAGTAGGTCACCAGACCCAGAAAACTTCGTAGTTGGCGCTTGTTGTTTGGTGTTGGCCAGCTTTTCACGGCTTCAATTTTCTCAGGGTCTGTTTTGACCCCTTCTGCTGATACGACGTGTCCCAGGTATTTTACTTCATCTGCGAAAAGAGTACACTTCTCGGGACTAAGTTTCAAATTTGCCAGTCGTAATCGGGAGAAAACCTCTTCTAAGTTCCGCACATGCTCTTCGAACGTTCTACCGATGACGATGATGTCATCTAGGTATACCAAGCAGGTTTTCCAGGTTAAACCACGTAGCACATATTCCATCAAGCGTTCGAAAGTGGCTGGAGCATTGCAAAGCCCAAACGGCATCACCACAAACTGCCACAATCCGGTCCCAACTGAAAATGCGGTCTTCTCTCGGTCCTTCTTGTCGATTTCTACCTGCCAGTAGCCACTCTTGAGATCGAGTGTAGAAAACCATTTTGCGTCGGCTAAAGTGTCCATGATGTCATCGATGCGTGGGAGCGGGTAACTATCTTTCTTAGTGACGTCGTTGAGCTGCCTATAGTCGACACAAAAACGAGTACTACCATCCTTTTTCTTTACTAGAACTACAGGCGCGGCCCATGGACTGACAGAAGGTTCAATAACGCCTTGTTTTTCCATGTCCGAGATCAGCGCGCTCACTTCTCCTTGTTTGGCTATAGGGAGGCGTCTGGGTGCTTGTCGAATCGGCATCCGACATAATTTTCTGGTCGCGAACAATATATATATATATATATATATATATATATATATATATATATATATATATATATATATATATATATATATATATATGTATATATATATGTATCTATATATACATAAGTATATATATATATATATATATATATATATATATATATATATATATATATATATTTAGATATATATATATATATATATATATATATATATATATATATATATATATATATATATATATATATATATATATATATATATATATATGATATCGTACATAATATTCAACATAATATTCAAAAGTGGGAAGCCTGCTGGAAACAGAGAATTCGGAATGGTATTTATTGTATATGCGGAGTTCAAATCACACGTTATTGATTCTTAAGGAAGCCAATGAACGGTTGTGGGCAAACAGTTTTTTTTTTTTGTTTTTGATTTATTCAGAAAATATACATAGCATTTGATTGATCTTAAAATTAAACTTTTCTTTAAAAACTCCTTAAAAGCAGAGCTTGAGACAGGAGCTTATTTGTCTTAGGTTGTCTATATAGCAACTATTTATAAATTTATTGTTACCTCAGAGATCAAACTAACATCAAATATTTAAACGAAACATTATGAATTAATGAAACTAAAAATTCTGCCAAATTCTTCACTAGACATATTTAAGAGCCATTTTTTTATAAATAGTTTAAATGTTTCAAGTGAGATAGCATATCTTATGAAATCTGGTAATAGGTTATAGGCTCTAGGGCCAACATATAGTACGCATCTCTGGGTTTGGGTTTTGTTACACTTTGGTACACTTATTCTATACGAGTTGTATCTTGTGTTATAGACATTGTTGAGAGCTTGAATTGTTTGAACCTTAAGTGTATAGCTTGCTGCTGATTTTATGTAGAGTTTTTTTATATCAAGTACTCCGGATGAATTAAATAAATCTGAAGATGGGAATGTTCTGGGTAGTCTAAATATTGTTTTAAGTATGGCTTTTTGGGTTATCCTTAAATTTTCGATGTGCGTAGTGAATGCTTCTCCCCAAACTGCTATGCAGTATTGATTAATTGATTGGACTAATGTTTGAAAGGAAAATTCCTCTAAATTTTGTTAATGAAGAAGAAAAGGACGAAGAAACGAAGGAAACGTTCTACAATCACTTGGAAAGACTAGCCCACTTATAGCTTACTTTCTACCGTGTTGGCTATGAAGGAACCTTTACCTGACGTAAAATTTGCCTGGGAGTCCTTAGTACGGAGGATACACAACTGGAGAGTCTTAGAGGACTAGTCAGCCAGTGATCATTAGTGCATTCTGCTTGGGATCAGTGACATTGTCTCCCGATGTCCGTGCTCTCGGCTTTCTACAATTGGGAGGAGCATCGGAAGGATGGACGTCGAGAGGTTCGCCGAGGTGCTCAAAGCAAGTGTACAGCTGCAGGAAGATTCGCAAGGCACAGTAGAACTGGCAGCACAAGACGTGGTGAACTCAACTATGAGCATCATCACGACTGCTTGAAATGCTTCCATACACCGTCGAAAACTCCGGCACGGCAAAACCCCAGTGTACTGATGGTCAACTAGAATCGCTGAAAAGCAAAGTGAATGTCACAAGCTTCGGCGTAAGACTGAACGGGCACGGAATCCTGACGAGGCATGCAACCGGGTAGCACCATATGAGTCGGCCAAGAAATGCCTTCGAAAATCGATTAACAACATCAAGGCTCGCTGCTGGCAAGATCTGGTGGACAATGTGAACAAAGATCCGTGGGGCCTTGGCTACAAGCTAGTTATGCGGAAGCTGGGTACCCTACGGAAACCTTGCATACATTGTGCGGAGAAGATGGACGAGAGAGCGCGGGCACTCTTACCTGCCCATTCCGTCCATATGAACGCTGTCCATGGTGAAACAGCAATATAGTGTCCACTCTTCACATAGCCGGAACTGGAAAAGGCAGTCCTTACAGGAAAAGCGAGGAATGCTCCAGGTCCAGATGGTGTTCCAGCTGAGGTGTTGCAACTTGTCTATCACCATTGTCCTGACTTGCTGCTCATTACATTCAATACTTGCCTACAATTTCCCCGGTACGATCGAAGGTGGTGAGGCTCGTGCTGATCAGTAAGGGGAAAGAAAATCCTGGATCACCGTCTTTATACCGCCCGTTATGCATGCTAGACACTGCTGGGAAAGTGCTAGAGAAACTCATCAAGGGAAGACTCACTGACGCCATTCGTGCTACTGGGGACCTATCTCCTCGGCAGTACAGCTTTAGAGCAGGACATCCCTCCATTGATGCGATTGTAGAGGTGGTGAGTGTGGTCCAAAAGGGATCGGCATTTAGCCGCGCCAATTGCCGGATCGTCCTGTTGATGACACTTGACATAAGGAACGCCTTCAACTCCGCTAGATGGGTTGATATTCTGGATACGCTGGAAAAGCTGGCTACGCAGATGAGGATGTGGCTCTGGTCGCCTGGCAATATACTATTCTAATTGAACCCAGCGATGAAGTACCTGGGGCTACTGATCTACTCAAAGATGAGTTTCTCTGAGCAAACGAAGGTGACGGCTGAGGAGGCTGCTTCGGGAGTATTGGCTCTGAGTCGACTTATGGCCAACGTAGGGGGACCCAACTCATCAAAAAGGCGGCTCTTAATGAGTGCTGTAACGTCAGTGCTACTGTCCTGAGCAGAAATATGGGGTGACGTTCTCAGTCAGGAGGTGTACCAAACACGCTTGGCATAGGTACAGAGGAGAGGAATACTGAAGATTGCATCTTCATATCCAACCGTCTTTGACTCAGCAGTGAGAGTGATTGCAGGTTTGATATCTGTTGCCCTCCTTGCCAGAGAGTGCCGCGCAATTTACCTGTGTTGAAACGAGGACGTAAAGGATATGTTCGTACGTAAGGAGAGACAGCCTTCACTCAATCATTGACGGCAATCTAGGGTGAATTGCATGTAGGGAAGGTCAATACGCGTCTCAACCCCAATGTGGAACCGTGGCTTAATTGAAGGCATGTTGAGACTGACTTCTATCTGACCTATCTGTTGGGTGGGCACGGGTGTTTTCAGTTTTACGTGAACAAGGTTGGTAAGTCCTCCGATGGTCAGTTTCGCCCAGGAGAGGAAGACAATACCTGCCACACATTTTTTGCGTGCACATAATGAAACAGGCTACAAAGGAGACGGGGAAGGTCACCCCGAATAGTATAGTCACGGTAATGCTTGAATCAGTTGACAAATGAAACCAGGTGGCTCATTAAACTTGGGGTGTCCTAAAAGATAAAAGGGACTCACAGCAGTCGGGTGGGTTGTGACTGCGAAATCACTTGTCTGGCAATTCTTCTTCTCCTATCCCCCCCGCTAAAAGAATGATTCCCCAACTTGAAGGCGCCTCACGACGTGGCAAAACGGGACCTGGTCCGAAGTAATGCATCAAATAGTTCCAGGCTGGGTTTTTGGGTTGACAAGGGAGGTATTTAGTGGGTAGTCCAGTGGCTTGCGAGCATGGAAGCCCCATACTCTGTGGAAATTAGTCCTGAGTGATAGCTTGTCGAACTGCTGGCCAGGCTACATGGTGCGTGCCTGAACTCACCATAATATTAGTAGTACCATAGTAGATGCATGTAGATTGGTGGCATGGCAATGTAGAGTCCAATACGTGTGTTACTCAGCTAAGTTTGGAACGAATCGGGCGCTTCCATTTTCAATTCGTCTCTTCTCAAGGTCAGTGTAGTTTGGACAATCACGTAGTCGGTTTCAAGTCACCTCTGCAACTGTGCGTCTGGCTTATGTTTCTATAGATTTGCATTGTTGGTAGTGTTTTTGCCATTATTTTGATCGTTACTATGGCAAGTAAAAAACGTAATGTTGATTCAGAATGTCGTGTTTTTAAAGATGAGTGGACTTGGAAATACTTTTTCACGCCTATTAAGGATAAGCCTGGGTGCCTCATTCGCAATAAAGCTGCAGCCATATTCAAGTAATTCAACCTGTCACAACACTCGATGACAAAACATAATAACGCCACTTATGAAACTATGACCGAAGAAAATTGAAAGCAAAAGGTAGGAGCTCTACGTACAAAAATTGTCAGATCAACGAAATATTTTAAAAAAATAAAGCTGTTTTCAGAAACTGGCCACACACGCAAGTAACGTTGTAGCAAACAATATTGCAAAAAGTACCAAAGCATTTTCTGATGGCGAATTTGCAAAACTGTGTATGCTCCAAGTATGTGACATTTTGTGTGCTGACAAAACAAAGGATTTTGAAACAGTTAGTTTGTCTCAAAAAATGATGACTTTAAGAATTGAAATAATTGATAAGCATTTTGTCTCATGACAAGAGTCAAAGATAAATATAATAGTTTAGAGCAATCTTCAAAAAATGTTCAATGATGTGCAAATTTACACTGACAATTGGCGAATGAAAATCAATGCGCAGAAGTGCGAAACAATTTTGTTTCGGACAACGCTGCAGGGGGTCAGTCAAGACCTGAAACGTAATTGGAAGGATTTCCACATCATGGCTGGTGAGGGTAGTTCAGAGCGGGTTCCACATAGATCCTGTGTTCGATACCTCGGTGTTCATCTCCATAAGTATCTGTACTATACTGAACATGTCAAGATCATGCTCAGTAAGGCACAAAAAGTAGTCATAGCCCTACAAAGACTCTTTCCTTCCAAATACATTGATCAAAAGTTCAATATTATCTGTTACAAGACCCTAGTTGGACCAGTTTTGACAAACGGATGTCAGATCTGGTACAACTAGAGTGCTCAAGTGACAAGAGTCGATATCTTCATATTGAAACTTCTTCGGAATCATATCGCAAGATCTGTAACTGTGAGTGGAAACCATTGGATTTCACAGCCGTTCCACCCTACAGACGACGTTTCTCCAGAAGCATTCGTGTATTCGGACATGAATCGACATGTTATTGATTCTGACGGTGTCTCATTCATATGTTATATCACATATATCGACGGGCCACCGATAAGAAGATGAAATATCCTCCGAATTTGATTTCACGAGACCAACAATTCCAATGGAGTTACTCATTTGCTATATTCGTTGAAGCTGATCAAGCTGAGACGGGGCAATCTAGGTATTGGTGGCTGAATGACAATGTCTAAATTATTCGTGTTTACTTTCAGTTTTTGTGTTTTCCGTTACTTAGTTTTTGAGTTTCAGCTCATGATTGCTACATTAAGTGCCGTTCCTTTTTTGCGTTAAAAGTTAGGATAGGTTAGGTATATGTTATGTTTACTTTATTAGGTCAGATATAAGGTTAAACGCGTAGGTTAGGAATATTGTAATCGATTTTTTTAGTATAAGATAAAGTTTTTGATTGCATTTTACTAGAATTTAGGTTGTAACATATTAGGTATAAGATTATAGTTCACGGTTGTGTTTAAATCATAAATGATTTTGAATAGTGTAGGTTGGTTTTTCTCCTTTTTCCAATCAAATCATATTATATGTAATAATCTGAATTAATTTGAATTTGCTATAGTTTTTTGATACAATGTGTTTAAAGGCTGAGCTACAATGAACATATGCAGACATAAAGCAAATGCCAAAAAAGTTGAACCCGAATATTTTATAAGGCATTATGTACATTTGACATAAGGATGACATACGCAATATGAAAAGTTGAAATCGAACCAACTTTTTATGTCAGTATGTCAAATGCATTGTTTATTTTAAATGACAATGATACATTGTTGTTTGCCATTTGAAAGGGTGAGTAAAATTTTATCCAGCTGTGAGGAATTATGCAGAAAACAGGTGTTCTAATCTGTTAAGCACAATTCCACTCTGAAATTGAAATATTTAATTTGATATTTCTTCTACACCGTTGAAGACTTTCATCAGCAAAATTATAACACATTATCAAAAACATAAACATCAAAATCAATTCGAAACTATCAATTTTCTTCAATAAATTTTGCCACAATGACACTTTTTCGTATCTGTCAACATCACATAAGCGTGAATCAAATGTAGGCGAATTACGCAACTTGACGTTCTTTATTATGTGTTATGTTGATTGTAGCACAGCGGTAACTGTTAACGTTTAAATTTAGGCAGCCGTTTGGGCCATGAAGTTTTTTGTATTGTTATTGTTTGGGATTTGCTTCTTATTCTTTTAAAATTTATAACGATTGGTATTGAATAAAGCGCTTTTGACTTTGTCTTTGAGTCAAAGATAAACGAATTTAAATTCTGTTCTTTTGCGTTTGATGAAAGTACGGACATTACTGGCTTAGTTATTGATATTTGATAACAACTTTTGTATTACTGAAGAATTCGCTTGCATGCGTTCATTGAAGGAAACAACAAAATGATCAGACATTTTTCAAGAATTTCAAGATACCATCACGTCTTTGGAAGTACCTTTGACCAATATTTCTAACGTTACTACAGATGGAGCACCAAATATGACAGGGTCGAAATCTGGTTTTGTAGATATATTCAAGGAATCATTTCCTGGGAAAGAAGTTTTGTTTCTTCATTGTTTGCTCTGTGTAAATCTGCTCTAAACATGAAACATGTGCTTGATGTTGTTATTAAGATTGTTAATACTCATAATATTCGTTCAAGAGCACTCAATCATAGACAATTTTGAGAGTTTCTTAATTCATTACAACCTGAGTATTCTGATATACTTTACTACACCAAAGGAAGCTGGCTCAGTTCAACGTTTAAAAGATACTATACGGCTTTCGGATTTTGCATTTCACATAAATAAATTGAACGTTAAACTTCAAGCAAAAAATCAATTAATCCATGATATCTGCCGTCATATCAGGGGTTTTAAAATGCAATTGACTCTATTTTCCAAATATCAGGTCAAGAAAGATTTTAATCATTTTTTAAGACTGAAAACTATTGCAGTTACAGAAGAAAAACTTAAGAGCTATAAGAAAAGCCTGAAATGTCATCATAAAGAATTTGAACAAAGATTCCAAGACTTCCAAGTTAATGAACAAGACCTGGACGTTTTTAGCATGCCATTTAAAGTCGATTATGACTCAGCCAAACCACAATTGTAGCTCGAACAAATTGAGTTGCAAGTCAACACTGAATCGGAGCAATTATTTTACCATGTTTCTAAAATTGAGTTCTACAAGTCCCTGTTAAAATCAAGTTTTCCAAACTTAAAATCTCAAACTCAGAAGATAATTGCAATGTTTGCATCTTTCTACATCTGTGAGCAGGTTTTTTCTGTTATGAAGCTTCGCAAAAACAGCATTCAAAACCGACTGGCCGATCACCATTTAGCTTCACTACTGCGAATCAACTCATCCTAGTTTCGATCAGATTATGAATAAATTTTAGAAACTCAGTCACTGTTTCATCTGCCACATACGCCTTCATACTCTTCTAAAGAATAATCAATTTTTGTAACTTTTTTTCTAAGTAGGAAGAAGTGGGGCTGGAAGTGCCGGGGGTAAATTGTGCTGACACAAATATCTCAAAAACAGAAACAGATAGATATACAATCGTATTGTGTCATAGAATGCCTAACAGGCGGGCACATGCGGCTGTCATTTTAGTTGTGTCAGCGATGCGGACCGAGTGGCAGTGCATGTGCGGGTCCTCCAGCGCCACGTAGCTAAATATTTTTATTTTGATACTTTTTGGTCGCAAGCTAGTATTTTTCGCGCTTTTCATATGAGCGTTTTAGTAAAATGATTTTTATTTATCCTAGTTTCTTACGCAGTGTAATTTTAATGCTTTGAGCAGAGTGATTTTTACATGTGCAACAAAATATCAGACTCTTATAAGCGGGTTAAAATGTGCCGTTCATGTGAGGCTGCTTGTGCCTCGGCTAAACAAATCCCTAAGTGACTTTTATTGTTTCAATATTGTTTATGTTTACGCAAGCACTCATGAAAGAAAGAAAATACTTTTTGACAAGATACTTTATACTGCATTTATTGTCTTTGACAAAGTGAGGAAATACAAACGAAAAACTCAAAGGAGGACTACATCTCAGGATCTTTTACAAATGGCTGCTGATGCAGCCCTCAAAGATGGACTCAAATTAAAAACGATTGCACGTGAATAACAAATATGCCTCACAACACTACAACGTTATGTCAAAAAAATAATAAGTGGACTTACTCCTGCGGTCGGATACAAACCAACACTAGTGTTTAATAAGGAACAGGAGCCACTACTGCAGAAGTACATCTTAAAAAGTGCTTCTATTTACTTCCGTCTTCTACTGGGAGAAGTACGACAACTTGGGTACCAGTGTGCCATGAAATTTAATGTACAAAACATCCCCCCATCTCGGCGTACAAACAGTAAGACTGGCAAAGATTGGTTGACAAACTTTTTGAAAAGGAACTCTTCACTTTCTATTAGAATACCCAAATCTATCAGTGCAGGACGCGCGAGCTCATTCAACCGACATAATGTGAATAAATTTTTTGAGAAACTTGGCAACTTGATTACAAAGCATAATCTTATTTCTTCACAAATCGAGAATTTGGACAAGACTGGTGTCCAAACTGTGCTGAAACCGAAAAAAATTTCGGCTGAAAAGGGAACCAAGCAAGTAGGAGCAATCGTTTAACAGAGCGTGGAACTTTAGTCACTATTGAGCTAGCGGTAAGTGCTCTAGGAAACTCGATTCCACTGATGCTTATATTCCCACGTTTGAAATATAGAGACCTGTTTATAAGTGACGGTCCTCCTGAATGTATTGGGGCTGGTTATCAACCCGGTTGGATGACAAGCACAGAGTTCTAAATGTTTATAAATCATTTCATAAAATACACTAAGCCTAGTCCTGAAGAGCCAGTGCTATTACTCCTAGACAACCATACATCTCACATTGATATTGATGTGATGGAAAAGGCTAAGAGAAATTCTTTTATATTATTATTATTCCCACAATCGCACCCACCATCTGCAACCCCTAGATGTTGGTGTCAATGGCCCTTTTAAAACATACTGCTCCAAAGCTCAAAATAACTGGCTGAGAACTAGTCACACCTATCAATATATGCAACGCATTTAGAAACGCTAGCATTTGTCCCTATGATCGAAATGTATTTACAAACAAAGATTATGCACTGTGTTTTGTCACTGATCGCCCGATGCAAGAAAACCTGTTACGGAAAACCGAAGGGCACCAGTATTATCTCACCCCGAACACTATCGTAGCATCCGCGTGACTCGGTATAGTCAGAAAGCTAAGCCGCACTCGACTAGACTTTGTTTGCCACTCCAAATTGTATTCATAATAGTAGTTTAAATACGATTATTCGTGGTTTTAAGCAAACATAACTGTCATCGAGCGAAGGGCAGAGTCAACGCATGTTTGAAATTGGAATGTTTCCCAGAAATATTTCGGAAAATCTCTTAAAATAATTTCACATGATGATGTTTACTTCCCTGATTTCTGCGATGTATATTTTGCCGCACCAAACATGAATCAGAGAGATTATGATTTAGCGAATTTCCTTTCCATGCCAGCCAAAAGATCTAGCCAAGATTTGAACACAGTAAGAGAAAATCGAAAATACGTTATACACAGAGCCCAAGATCTCAAAATTGGTGGATACCCTGTGAGTTCAAAATTGCAAGACTGGCTAATTTCACGTCAAAAATATTGGGGTACACCAATTCCAATCATACATTGCGAATCATGTGGTTCTGTTCCAGCGAATGAACGAGACTTGCCTGTTTTATTACCGAGAAGGACACAATTGAATGAGATGATGAAGTGGATAATCATGTAACATGTCCTAAATGTGGGAATACTGAAGCGCAAAGAGAAACAGATACATTAGATACTATTGTGGATAGTTCCTGGTACTTCCTTCGATATCTTGATCCTAAGAACGACGTAGAAATATTTGATAAGCGAAAGATGCACAGATTTAGACTTGTATATCGGTGGCGAAGAACATGCGGTTTTACATTTGTACTATGCAAGATTTATAAATCACTTTTTGTATAGCAAAGGTTTAGTACTTCACCCGGAACCATTCAAAAGATTGCTGGTTCAAGGAATGGTTAGAGGAAGATCCTATCCCGTAAAAGGCTCGGGAAAGTACTTGAGAGAAGTTGAGGTAGAAGTCGTTGATGTAAAAAGGAATAAAATGGTAGAGAAATCAACGGGAAAGCCAGTAATAGTTGCTTGGGAGAAAATGTCAAAGTCCAAAATGAAAGGAGTGGATTCGACTGAAATGATATCTGAATATGGATGTGATACATCTCGACTGATAATATTAGTGGATGTAGCTCCGATGTCACATCGGAATTGGTCAACAACAACATTTCCAGGAGTATTAAATTGGCAAAAGCAATTGCGGCTGACAATAAATGATTTCTACAATGCACGTGCCATTCCTGATGTTGATATACCAAAATCAGAATCTTTCAAAACCAGTGACTATAAACTATACGATGCTCGAAACTATCACATCAAGGGGGCAACGTTTCACTATAAACATACTCATCAACTAAGTGTGGCTATTTCGAAAATGCAAGGACTTACCAATGCTCCACGGCGATCACCAAAAGATGTAATCAAATATGGAAAATACTACGAGCGTGCCCTGGCCTCGCAGCTGATAATGTTAGCGCCTATGGCACCACATTCCGTGTCTGAATTGTGGTCAAAGTTCGCAATAACTCCAAATGCAATTAAAGTAGTCTCCCAAGGCATAGAATGGTCACATAATGTCCTCGAACAATTATAGCCAAGTGTTGATATGGAATACAACTTGGATTTAATAGTTACGATATCTGGAATTGAAAAAAACAGCTTTGACAATTCCACGAGCCAATCTAGATTCAATGACTTACGAAGAAGCTTTGGAAATGGCATTAAATACAGACGTAGTGAAATCTTCAATTGGTAACAAATTAATTCGAAAAAGTAAACAAACCCCACTGACAGGCCAAACTGTCAGTGAATTATGTTTAGCTGATTCAGCCGCACTTGGAGTGCTCACCACCAGAGGGGAGCGGAGACCAAGTGGCGGCAGAAAGGAATTACCCCGCTAAAGAGGTGGATAACCGAAGAGCGGAATAATAGCCGTTAGGAGGAGGCTATAAAAGCGCGCGAAGAATGACGCGCCTCCTCTTTTTCCTTTCCTATCGTGTGCGACAAAGCAGCGAGAAATTGCAACAAGTGCGGAGGTAATTTGAAGTGCGGCGGGAATCATAAGTGTACGACAGCAGAATCAGCAGTTGCGGAAGAAAAGGGAGATTAAGATCGAAGCGAAGGGAGATTAAGATCGAAACGACGAGCAAAGCCCAGACGTTGGAGGAAAGATTACAAAGTGCACCAACGGATACAACCATCGAAGCGGCCCCTTGTAGGTACACAGTAGAAGTAAGTTTCCTTGTTGTTTTCAGTGTATCAGATGTTAAATTATATTGAATTTATGAATTGGATTACATGTTTTGTAATTTTTAAATAGTCGTATTTTCATTGAAACCAATTAACGCTTTTTGGAAGAAATTTACGTCTTTAGGACAAGAACGGTGAAGATCTTTTCAGGGTTTTGTACTAAAATACAAAACCCTATTGCAATCACGACCTGTGTCCGTCTGTCCGTCCGTCCGTCTGTATGTCACAGCACTTTTTCTCCGAAACTATAGAGGCTACAGCCATGAAACTTCGAGGAAAGGTCAGAAGTCGTGACTTCTTGAAAGTTCATGGGTGGAAAAATTTTTTCAAAGGGGTTTAAGGGGGGTCTCCCGATATAGGGAGGTGACCCCTCAAAAAAAAAAATTTCACCATTGGTAGTCGAGTAGGGTGTCATTGGAAAGGTCTCAATGAGATATTTTCAAAACAAGTCTTAAAATTGCCTTATGAGTACCGAGGGGGGCAGGGGAAGGGGAAATGTACGAACTTTCGAAAAAATAGGCCATGAATCGATGATTACCGTATAGAGGAGTGGCCCCTGAAAAAAATTTCATGAAAGGCAGCCGAATCAAATGAATGTTCTCTAAGAGAGCTTTTCAAAACATTTCTTAAACTGACAGTTTTTGCTTCAGTGGGGGCGCAGGGGGGGGCGGGGAATACAAGAAAAATGTGTATTCCTCCCTCGCGAATGGAAACTCGTGATCTAAAAAATCTGAAAAAAATATCAAGCGAGATATTTATGGGTGTCACTTTAACAAATACCTCAGAAGTCAAAATTCTTTCAACTTTGTTAATAATAGTATGATCCTCGAACATGACGTGTTTCTTGATTTTATTCGTTGCTGGTTACAACATTTTGTAAGTTGAGTACAAAACCCTTGTGACATGAGCATAGGTCTGTCTACCCAACTTATTTTCAGATTACGGATCGAACGAGTGCGGCTTGAAAGGCAAGTCGAAGTAAAAGTGTATTATAATTGAGTGAGACTAGTGATATCGTAAATCAGAGTGTTCGGGGGTGGTGTAGTGGTACCGGCGAAGGTTAGTGCTAGGAAGAAGTAGAGGAGTACGGTTGAGCAGGTGTAGAGTTGGAGTGAAAGTCAGTGTGTGCTTGATAGATAGGGTTTCGGCCGAATAGCGTCGTGATTAATCCGGCTAGAGGGACAAGCGAGTGGCACCCCACAACCGTCTCCGGGCGAGCTAACCGGGTTCATAAGCCCCGCCGGAGCACCCCAATTTCCCTGAGGGCCATAGTGGCTCTCGTGGAGTAAAAAGTGGGTGTAACAACCGACCATCACAAGGTACAGACAACTTGCCTGTCCCTCCAAACAATCGAGAAAGGACTGTTGAATATCTTGATGAGTCAAATTATGTGGGCAGTAATGTTGAGATTGAGACTCAGAAGCCTATCCCTTGCTGCAGCTTCCTCAATCAGCTGATAATAATAGAGAAGATAATATAGCAATTTTCTCACCAGAGTTAATAAGACCACTGCTTAAAGCACCTCCTCGATTAATTGGACATGATAAAGGACGTAAAAGAAAGACAACTATTCTTACGGACACTCCAGAGAAAAATGCTTTGGTCGAAGAACAGCCTAATAAAAATAAGAAGAAAGAAACTGGAACTACAAAGAAGGTTAAGAGAAAAGGCAAGAGAAAATGTAAACAAACAAAAAACCGACTAAGAACCCCGCTAACAGAACAGTTTTGCAAGACGACGGCAGTTGTGAGGACGAGCAAAAATGGTACTGTATCATATATAGTGATGTCTATTCTAACTCTACCCTGGTGGAAAAAAGATTATATGCAGATAATGTAAGAATTTGGCTCATTTGCAATGTACCGAAGATAAAAAAAGCCTAGCACTTATATGTCCTAATTGCTATTCTGATCAGTCATCTAGTTTTGATATATTTTTTTGATTTCTTAAAAAGACTCAAGAGACTGATCAATAAGATACTAACTCCTGAAAGAACTCAGTTACTTTATAATTTAAGAGGAATCTTTATTATTTTTTGTTATTTAATCCTTATAGACTGATATTTTTAATAATTGATTTCATTCGAATAAAAATATGTACAAATTATTGATTAAAAATATGCTTTTGTGTTTGAAATAATTACATAAGTAAAGGTAATTTGTTTTTTTATTAAAATACTTAGTATTATAAACAACTAACTTTTAAAAACTGTTGATTTATAGTAAAAAGTATAACGAATAAATATATAATTAAAAAATTGATGTCTTTCAAGTTCTAAATTAATTTTCATTGATGTAAAACACCTAGCATTATCAACGCACAACCGACCTCAGCTGCGGCACAACTTGCCCTAAATTGGGGTTGGTAGTGCTTGCCGCTGCTGTATAAAAAAATCACTTCTTCATAAAAACTATTTAAAATGTGCAAAATATAAAGGTAAACTCGTATTACAGACTAAATTTGGCTTAGGGTGAACCACTACTTTCAGACATAGTACTTGTTTTATCCGAGTTATAAAAGGATTTGATAAAATCGGCACTTTCAGTCCCGCCCTCCCCTACTTTACCATAGTAGCATATAATATAAGTTGTGTGTGATGTAAAAATTAAATACAAAGTTTATCACTTGCAAAAATATGTTTTTTTTAATTTACCGCCTAGATAAGTGGCCCTCCCCTTAAAAATTTTGCCCATGTCTGCATTAAGGCCTTTTTTTGTGGGAGGGAGGTGAATGCTATTTATGCAAAGAATGTGGGGCTCCCATGCGCGACTGGACTACCCACTAAACACCTCTCCTTTCAACCTGAGAACCCAGCCTGGAACCGTTTGACACATCACTTCGGGCCAGGCCTCGTTTTGTTACGCCGTGGGGCACCTTCAAGCTGGGGAGTCCCTTTCCCAGCGGGAGGGGAGAGGGGAAGAGGAAATGCTAGAAGAGCGATCCCCAAACCGCAGCGCCTGCTGCTGTGAGTCCCTTTTATATTTTAGGACTGCCCGAGCATAATGTGCCACCTGGTTCCATTTGTCAACCGATTCGAGCATCACCGCAACTATATTATCCGGGGTGAGCTCTCCCGTCTCCCTGTAGAGTTCTCTTCGCAGCCTGACCCATTTTGTACACACAAAAAAATGTGTGACAGGCATTGTCTTCCTCTCTTGGGCAAAACCGACAATCGGGAGACCGTGACTTACTAATCTTGTGCAGGTAAGACTGAAAACACCCATGCCCACTCAAAAGCTGGGTCAGATAGAAGTCAGTCTCACCATGCCTTCGATTTAGCTACGGTCTCACATCCGGGATGAGGCGCGCAGTCCACCTTCCCTTCGTGCAATTCACCCAAGACTGCTGCCAATCGTTGAGTGAGCGCTGTCTCTCCTCGCGGACAACTATCTCCCTCACACTCTCGTTTGGCGCAGGTAAATACCGCGGCGCTCTCTAGCAAGGAGGGCGACAGGTATCACGCCTGCAATCACTCTCACCGCCGAGTCGGAGACTGTTGGATACGAAGATGCAATTCTCAGTGCTCCCCTTCTCTGTACCTGTGCCAAACGTTTTCGGTATACCTCCTTGCTGAGAGTGTCGCTCAATACCTCTGCTCCGTACAGCATTAAGGCCTTAGAACCGTCAGGGATAACATCTAAGATAGTTCTAAAACATTGTAACAAATTCAACATCTTGAGTGAGAACAACCGGGTTACACTTCATAAGGTGCTAAGACACACAGGAATTGAGGGTAATGAGAGGGCTGATGAATTGACTAGGAAAGAAGCAGCAATGGCGTTCGTTGGTCCAGTATACTTCAGTTCAGAACACTATACATGAGCTAAATAGACAGAGGCCTAAAGGGAATGGAGGAGTAGGGAAAGCAATGGAGGACAAGTTATAATACAAGCTCTGAAGGAGTTACTTAGGACTTCGAACACCCAATCAGGTTCTTGATGCTTGTGATGAGAAAAAGTTCCGGATTTATATAAGACTAGACTAGGGTTTCTTAAAAACTCGAAGTGCCTTTAAATATGACAAGATTTTATTTCAAATCAGCAAAGATGGTTAAATGCTGTATTTACAATAGTGAAACGCTGGTGTATTTCAACATATCGTGGTGATACTGGAAAAATCCAATTAATTTTACTAAATATTAAGCTACTTTGCTTGAATCGGTTTATGATGATGAATGAAATATTAAAAATTCAACTAAAATTAAATGCGATTGGGTCAAAGTTGTATTGTCCAATCTTGTTCTGAAGTATTAGGATGAAAATATTGTTAGGATGACAACGGATGATACACCAATTTCAATTGCTGATTAAGTTATAAACCTAACATATTCAACTGCGTATGGGTAGGTATTTACAATCAAACAATTAAGCATAATCGTTTGAATTTAAATAGGATTTATTGTTCAACATTAAGCTTCCCAAATACTATTAAAATAACGTGAAAAATATGATTATTTAACAATATGCACTCCACTTGGAAAATTGAATGTATTTGGTTTACATTTGCAAAATTGCATAAAACGTACATTCACCTTAGAATTGTACCGCAAAGCTAAATGCATTTCATTCAAGGCATTTTTTGTGTTCTACTGACTAAATGCATTTGGCTTAGAATCCACTTGCAAGAAGCAAAAGCATTAATCTATTACTGTTTAAAATTACACGCGATAGATGCAGTTGAAGTGTAAGTAATAAATCGATGACTAAAGTTTGCGCATGGTAAATGCATCCTCCTGTTGATTGTCTTGAGAAGGTGAACGCATTTAATTAGTTACTACGCCATAAAATCAAAGCTAAATGTTTGGATTTATTAATGAATGTTAAAAGAGCCAAAACAACAAATGATCTGAGTGTACTAATTCATCATTTTATTATGAGATTTCTGTATCTCCCCAACGGGAAACGAAGCGCTTCGAAAGGCCTTAAGAAGCGCTTGTTCTGAAGCACTAAAGCGCTTACTCTTCATACGAGTGTTCATTATCATTTTAGCATTTGATGTCCGCAGAAGTAAGCGCTTGCCTCTAGATCACTTCGAAGCGCTTTTGAAGCGCTTCAAACTAAGGCAAAAAGAACGGTTTGGAAGCGCTTTTGAAGCGCTTCAGAATAAGCCAAGGAAGAACGGTTTGGAAGCGCTTTTGAAGCACTTCAAACCAAGGCGCAGAAGAATGGTTTGGAAGCGCTTTTGAAGCGCTTCTAAAAATGCAAAGAAGAGCGGTTTTGATTCGTTTCAGAGTCTCATCTGAAAATTTTTAGACAGTCGGCAAGTAAAATTTTGGTTTTTTAATTTTAGTCTGAGAAACGTCATTTGTTCTTTTTCTTATTTTTAACACTACAGCCCCTCTCGGGCCTTCGCTTAGAGATGGTTAGAGTATCTCATTTTCATGACTTTATTGACTTTTTCGGAAGTTGGTTTGGTCAGTACCATGCTCCATGTGATGAAATTGATATTTTCTTCCTGTAGAGTCCTCATCTGTTCTTAATGAAGCAACTGATGTAGCGTATGTAAGCCGATTGTTTTTCTTTTCAGCAGTTTGCGTGCATTTAGGGCAACCTTTACTTGAAGTATGACCAACTATTCCTACAATAAAAGCTCTTGCAGGCGCATCACAAGTAATGGAATTTATTTGAAAGCAATTGAGATTTCGTTTATTAATAATCCGACACTGTTTAAATGTTTTATTTCTTTCACGAATTCCGACAGATATTCATACTCTTTTTCCGGTTCTTGAGGACTAACATAAGCACCTATGGGGAACGGTTTTCTATTTAATTTTAGGAAGTTAGATATACATCCCAATATAGGCCAAAGTTGAGTTCCACTACTTTTAAAAAGTGGCAGGATATCGATACCTATGTCAATTAGCAAACATGTTTCTTCTCCTCTAACAGATATATTGAACATTTCTAAGGCTTTTTGCTGACCAAAATGGAAGTATGATCCTGGAGGTAGTGTGAAGATTTCAATTTGTTTATATTTTGTCTCTAATAAAGTTTTACTTGATGATGGTACATCTAGTCCGGTGGTTTTATTATTTACAAAATTTCATCGCAGACCTTGCACTTTATTTTGTTTTCAATGGCCCAACCTCTTATTTTTTCGACTATTGTTTGATTTCCTGTCTGATGCTCATGCTCTGGTGGCACATTTTCTTGCATTATGATAACCTGATCAATAGGACTGGCATCTCTAATTTTTTCGGCCGTCGTTTGATTTTCTGCCTGATGCTCACTCGTGTTTACAGTAAAATCAGACTCTGTTGCATTTTCCTGCATTGCAATAACATGATCAGCAGGACTGGCATCGTTCATTAAGTCACGATTTATATTTGAGTTTTTGTTAATATATATTTCACGCGCAACTAAACGCTGATGCCGCGAATTCGCCGCTTCATTTTTAATGAAATTCTAAACACAAAATGTTATAGTAAGCAAAATCCTTAACACTTTCACAAAAGAATATCCATACAACAAGAAGCGACTTTTTTTTCTCTCTAACCTCACCAAGGAATACACAAAATCCCATTCTTTAGGTGAAAGTAGTGCAGAGCTGCATTTTAAAATTCTTGGAAATCGATGAACGATAAAAAGATTCAATATTCGACCTGTAATGCCGAAAATACAATTTTTTCACTACTACGACTCTTAGCATGTAACCAAATACATATTTCCCTGTTCTGCTAGGATGATCTCTTTGTAATCAATGGGTTGCAAACGATAGCAAACCTTCAAAAAAACGGATACTTTACGAATAGATTTAAATTTTGCATTTTTATGCGGCTCATGGAATAATTCACTACCTAACCCATGCGCATAGGTTGTGAAGGTTACAAAAAATTTGGGTAGAAATGGGAATTACGCTTCTTGTCATGCATATCTCATTGACTTTTTACTTACGTTTTTATCTCAGCAAAAAACTTGGCACACATCACTTTAAAAATGTTTACTTGACTACTCGCGCACTTCAATAAAATGACCACTTTCCCGGGAAAGCGCTTGGTTGATTCTGCGCGATTTGTTTCGTTACAGGACAGTTCCTGTAACGAAGCTAGTTGCACAGAATCAACCAACCGCTTTGAATTCGCTTTTAAATGAAGCGTAAACAAAGCGCTTCATTGTCACTTCATTTACAAGCGCATATGAAGCGCTTGGTGACTTGTGGGCATGCACAGAAAATCAAGCGCTTCAAATCTGCTTGTTGATCAAGCGACAACGAAGCGCTTCGAATGCGCTTCCTATACAAGCGCTTCTTAATTTGCCCGTTGGGCCCTACTCTGTAATAAAGAGTATCTCTATTAACTCTTTACTATATTAATAGCAATTACCAACAATAAAATACTTTTCAATGCTGAAATGATATTCATAATTTTTAAAATCATCCAGTGTTGCTTCTTTCATGTTTCACAATAGTTTATTATGTGATTTGTAGTTTCAAACAAAAGAAAATCAAACTCATCATTACTATTTTATGGAACCTTGTACACTCTACCCCTGCAGCCTATTATTGAAGCTTTTTCCTTTTTTACGAAATCTTAAGTTTCCTTAAATTTTACACAATTCACAAGAGCATAAGAATTATAAAAGACAACATAAAATCATCGCTCTTTATACATTTCTCAAAGTACAAAGAAATTCATCGAAATGCATCTCTCATCAGATTTTCTAGTCAGATATAAGTCATTTGACATGACAAATGATGTTCGTAGTTCGCATATGTTCAGATCAAGTAAAAACTATCCCCGAACAATCCCCAAAGTTTAGTCTGCTACAAAACATGTTCTATGCTACCGATTGATACCTAATGGCTACAAGATCGAAGTTAGGTGTACATGTGTCTACCGAGTCGTAAACTGGAGTCCAATTGCAACCTGGACCATTGTGTGCTGGGAAGTCCTGCAGAAACGGTGATACTGGGTGAAGAAGTTCTTGGGAATATTCAAAAGATTCACAAAAATAAATGTAGATATTATTGCTGTATTTTCCCAGTTTGACATATTACAACTTTAGACTCTTATATGTACAAGTTGATATGATAATTCTGAAGTTTTTTCTTATATTTGTGGTTTTGATCTACATATGGAATATATCCAAACACCTACCAACTACCCTACAAAGTCAAACGGTATTTTTTATCTATCTTCTGTCCATTCTATCGCTATTAGAACATATTATACAGACGCATGCACATCATCTCTATCTTCCAATGGCCATGGGATCTGGACTTTTTGATTTATTGCCCGGCAAGAACTTTTTGATAATCGATTATTGATTTTCCGCAGGTGGATTTCCTGTATCAGAAGTCGAGTTTTTCCTCATGTTGAACAAATTGACTACATGGCAAATGGACAACGTCCATCGAATCACCGCCGCTCATCAGATACAATGACCATTACACAGATTTACCCATATCTACCGTCGTTCGGTACCACAATGGTCGCTTGGTATTGCCTGGACAGAAGGTACGCCTATCAGGAGGAAATCTAATTACAATTCTTCCACATTCGTGCACATCAGGGAGCACTTATCAATCCCCCCGAAAGGCAAGCTCAAAATGGCCAAGTTACGATTCGGAAATGAGTGAAGACAGCACTATATTGCATGAATACATATGTACTTGGTATCTTTCAAAGATATGGCGAAGTTATGGGATGGAAGCAATTGGAAGGTGACATGGTAATAGCCGTTGATACCGTGACGGTTAGCAAGGTCACAGGTGCGTTTAAAGTTCAGTGATGAAATTCGCCATTGGAGTAGTAGAGGAGGTCAACATATGCTACTGAACAAATAAATGATACGGTGGAGTATTGGACTAAATAAAATAGATGATATCCAATTAGAAGTACATCCGTGCATGATAATAAATATATTTAAATTAGCTCGCAGTATTGCTTTAATCTTCACTAAAATTACCCAAAAAATATCTCGGCTGTGCAAAAATGATTCAATCGAATCAAATAAGAAATAATAAAACGTTGGTCATTTTAGAAGAAGATTAGAGTTTTCTCTTCCGATCAAAGTAATGTTTATTTATTTATTTAAAATTCCATTTAACAGATTAAACACAATCCAATTACAAAATAGATCAAAACAAACAGAAAAGAAAATTAATGCAAATTAGGATTAAGTGAAAAATTTAAAATCTGTAAAGAAATTCAATGGATTAAAAATTGTAAGTACTAAGTTGAAAAAAAAAAATAAAATATTTAAAAAATAAAATTAAATCACAAACAAGTCTAATATTTCCTCCAATTGATTTGTAAGGATCAGGCTTCTTTATCCCAATTTAAAAACAAGGTATGAGTCGAAAAAAGGACCAAGCTCAAGCTTTTCTTACCATTCGTGTAATGGGAGAGTGAAAATATAAATTTGTACTGGCAAACGGTAGTACGAAAACATTGTTTGCCCGAGAAGAACGCGAGGGTTGGCGAAAACGCAAGTGTGCATACAATGTTGATGAAATTTGATTGTGGCAGAGTTGATATAGAAAACACTGATCTAGATACATGTGACAGGACGACAGAGTACGCAGACGTAAGAAGCATGAACGACAGTCATAGGGTTGATATAGGATTTTGAATTTGTAAAACAAGACACGAGTAAATTTTCACTGGACGTTCTCTAAAGAGTCAGTGAGGCAGGAGTGTCGCGAAGACCAAACAACAGAGCAATATTCAAGGATAGGACGGACAAGACAGATAAACAAGCGGACGGGGGTAGATGTATTGATAAACTTATAAGCATGCCTGAAAATAAGCCCCAATATTTTTGAGGCCTTAGCAGTCAAGATTAGGATGTGTGCATCAAAATTGGGCTTATGATCAAAAGTAACTCCGAGAACTTTAGCAGAGCTCACAGCAGCGAGTGGGACTTTAATTAACATATAAGTGAAAGTCAGTGGAGATTAATTTAGATTAAAAGTCATTTTATAGCATTTGGCAACATTAAAACAGAGGTAGATAGATGAACACCGAATTACTTAGCGCGATCAGCTCCATCTGAAGATATTAAAAATCTTGTACAGACCTGATAGCTCGAAACACTTTGAAATCATCGGTAAACAGTAGGCAATCGGAGGCGATAAACGAAGGAAGATAATTTATAAACAATAGGAATAGAAGGGGACCTAAAATGGAACCTTGTGGAACACCAGAGGACAGATAAAATGGAATAGAGGTAATTCCACAGTAACTGACACAACATATACGAGAAGACACATAAGAATCCATCCATTATAAGACAGAACCAGCAACCCCAAAAGCTTTCAGTTTGTAATAGAAAAGTTGATGGTTGACCATGTCAAACACCTTCGAGAAGTCAGTGAAGTTGACATCAACCTGCAATCAATTGTCTAGAGCCTTAGCAATGCAATCGGTGAATTCAATTAAAAATGTGGTCGTGGAGTAACCTTTGAGAAACCCATCTTGTTTCTTCAATAAGATAGGGGTCAATGAAATTGAAAGCCGGCTATGTACCAGAAGCTCGAGTGATTTCGGAACACAGGAAATTAAGGAAATAGGACGATGGTTGGACACAGAAGAAGGATTACCACTTTTAAAAACAGGAACAACGTTTGCTCTTTTCCAAAAAGTAGGGAAAGTACCAATCTTTAGACTGAAGTTGAAAAGAAAATCCAGAGGGATACTGTAATGTGACGCCTACGCCCGGGAATCGAAGTGATTCCGATCCCGAACCCTGGCAACCGGCCAGATAGGTATGACTTCGAAGTGCAAGCAGACTTCATCTTTCGTGCGGATATCATTGCGCAGAAAATATTTTTTTTTCAAATATTTATATCTGTGGATATAAATATGTGAAAAATAATATTAATTAACCATCCGATACATTTCGAAGCATATCTATCTGGCAATGCCCCCCACAGTTGCCATCAAAACATCGAATAGATAGAAACGTGGAAACTGGTTGGAAGTGTCATTCGTCATATAACCTTCAAAGTGGCGACTAACCCTCACGTGCAAAGTGGGCATACCTAGCTGCGGGTCAGCTAAGTTCCAACGGTGTGGTCGTTCAAACCGACAGTGGAAGTGACTTATTCTCTGTGTCGGGTTACTTGGATTCAATAATTGCACAGTTCTGGCGAATTTTATACTCACTTAAAAATAATCGACGAGTTGTGTACGGTAGTTGAACTAATAACAGTGACAACAAAACACAATTGGCGTATTTCTCGCATAACCGATAAAGTTCTTGGAAAGATTCTTATTGATCTTTTTGCACAATCGGCTTTTATTCGTAGTTTCATAGGCCCGACGATTGAGGTCGAGAAACTTAAAAAAAGGATTGAAGAGCTACACAGTCTGCATTTCATACTTCAACAGGACAATTGGAGGGATTTTTATACGTATCACAGACCGGAAGGCTATTCAACCTCAGACCGATAGATACTACAAAATATCTGAAAAATAAGCGGTTTGCAATTATAATAAGACACCGATATTATCGGAGTAGGCTTTCGATTCTATACTAAATGGTCGTACCGCAGGAGTTGGACATTATCGTGGACTGCAATTATACTGATGTTTTACACAAGTATGTACTTTATCCAAATGCAAGTAAATGAAATACTAGGGTATGCTTTATTAACTCTTGCATTGAAATGAATCTCGGTATCGACGTAAATCTTAAAAATGCACCTAAATTTAGACAGGTCATGCAAGAAGGTACCATCAGCCTACCAGTTATGACATAGTTATTATAGTTTTTCTTTGCATGATAACAGTTTGATATAAATTGAAGGAAAACAATGATAAGAGATTCTTTGACTAGAAAATGTAAAAGATAGGGCATCGATTTTTACGAACTAGTTCCAATAGAATTTGAGTTTGAACCCAGATAGACTGAACAATAATATGTAACTGATACATTCAATTCTGTAGAATAGTACAGTAAAGTTGAAAGAAAAATTAAGTGAACGGCATTGAATAAAGACTAATGAAAATAGAAATTAGACGAATCTAAGTTTAATTTAGATTAAGCACATTTAAATTTATATTTAATTGACTACTAGCTAGCCACAACTAGGTCGTAAAAAAATTTACACAATCCTTTTACAGAGAATAATAGTTAAAATTTCCACAATAATATATTGATAGATTAGAAAAATAATATTGCTCATCCATTTTGCAAATAAGCGATACACATAAATTGAATCATGCCTTAAAACGGGATTGAGGCCAACAATTGATTTGTATCAACATGTATTTTGACCAGAGTTCATCTGGCAACGTTATTCATACAGAATATTTTTTTTTGGAAAATGAGAGGCAGGAAGGTCTAGATATAGGAATTCCTATACACGATTTTTATAAACAAATCAAAGGCTTTTATTTTTTTGTGTTTTTATTCTTCCATAATGACACCATCTTAAAAATTAATTTAATTAATAATTTAATTGAATTCATATTTGATTAAACATAAGTGATATTCTAAAATGTTTGCCTAAAAGCACGCTAACACTTAAAATGTTTTTAATTTAACTAAATTGTTTATCATTATCAGGAAACTAGAGTTAATTGTCAAGATCTTAAAACATTCCTCCAAGACAAGTCTGCTGTAAATAATCTTCGGAAAAATTTTTGAATAATGCTTAGAATTTTGAAAGAGTTAAGAGTTAAGTAATGAAAAAACATCTTAAGTAAAATCAATAATTTATTAGATATACAATAACTATTGAAGGCTTTCAATATTTTCTAATATAGCTATCTGATAAAGAAGAATTGATAAGGAGACAAAAACACTGAATACATATTACAATGTGCAGATACTTGATTCGTCCCACCGACACAATTGGTTTTTAATAAAAATGAATTGCTAACTAAAAAACGGACTTTCCTTTTCAGTGGTTCTTCTTTTTCAGCGGGAAAGGAAGTACAGGGTAGGTATGCCGTCGCGAGGGTAGGGTTTAGTAAATTCCGCTGAGGTCGGTTTCGCGTCGCGCGCGGTACGCGGTACCTTAGTTGTTTTTGGTTTTTCCTTAACGCAGCATTCGTCGGGTTGAGTTAACGTAGTATACTTTTCGGTACCGCGTCGGGACTTCGGGAACGCGAAATAAAAAATTAGATTGTGTTCTTTTTGACTGGTTATGAGAAGAAATACGGAGTAACGTAGAATAGGTTTCCTCTCCGTATGGTTTTGTTTGTAACGCGTTTGAAAACGGGCGTGTATAGGTGGCTGAATTATGTAAATGAGCGTAACCCATTCGGAGACCCGCGACCGAAATCCTCTCCGAACTAGCTGGCCGACAAGCAGCCACCGCGTGAATGGGTTACGGTGCACGGATTGGTTGACCGGTTGGTACCATCCGTTGGCACTACTCAGACTTAACGTCTAGAACCGATGAGAGGTCGGTTCCGCGTTTGGACCTAAAAAGGTTAAATCATTACAATACGAAGTTAAGATGCGAATGATTTGACAAAAATATTCGGTAAGCCATCAGGATCAGGCGAAATATTAGGATTAAGTGAATTAATGAGGGATTCAGCTTCAACATTGTCAGTGAAAGGTAGAGAAATGCCAATTGAGTGACAGGATCGGAGATATGAGAAGAAGGAATAAAAGTTAACGAGAACAACTGAAAGAACAAGTTGGAAATATCCTGCGGAGAAGAGCTAACGATCATTCCAGTGGACAGAAGGAGGGACAGAAGAGGAGGACTCGAAGGATCTAACGTGTGATCAGAAGGGTTTTGCATTATTCGCCATAAGTGAACTCTACAAGCTACTGAAGTAGTTTTTCATTACAGTCTTTAGTTCTTTTTTACTATCACCCGCAGATCACAAAAGCAGACTTTAGGTTCTTCAGTAGCACAACGCTTGTAATTGTTGTGTGCCTTGCTTTTAGCATTCAAGGCACAAAGTTACGATTAAGATTAGATACAAACGTTAGTTTTGCTGCTTTCAGTAGTTCAAGGAGGAAAATTGGAATTCAGTGTTTGAATCTCGAATGGCAAATAATGAAAGGAGCTAAATTTTTTATCATACTGGTGACCACAACAATTCAGCAATATCATTAAAAATTGATTTATTGATAAGTAATAATAAGTCACTTCTTAAAACCATTTTACATCAAAAGCACTTATTTCAACGAATGTAGATTTTCGGTTTTTGGTAGAAATAAGTTGAGTAAGCAAGAGATTGCTCCTGCACAACTGCTTTGTAACCCTCCTAGGGTTTAAGTAAGGTTGAATCGATAAATTGAATAACGCATTAATTGCTTCTATAGAAAATTGTATTACTAGACCCGAAAGACCAAGGAATACTTTCATAAGCTCAAAAAAGCTGCTGTTTTGTATTAGGCAAAATATTTTTCCTGTACCTTGTGGAGAATTTGCATGTATATCAATGTCCGTAAAGGACTGCAGCGATGGTCTGCTGCCTCGACGAGCGAAGATGTTGGTGCTCGCCTGAATTGGCCTTGTGAATGCGCTGGCAGGCTAGCATTGCGGTGTCGTGGGGCAGGCTCTTTTCCCCAGCGCAAGGGCCTGCTACAAAAAAATTTCGCATTCACGAATTAAGTGGTTGTAGGACTCGGCTCGACGGGGTCGAGGCCGAGGTAACCTACTGAAGGGATGGATTGCCAAAGCTAACCGACAGATTGGGCCTGGCAAATGCGGGGGAGACTTGAGAGGATCTCATCTTTACTATCTATAGTTATGACCCCCAAATAAGAGTGGGGCATCCAGGTGGAAGCGGTGCCCGCTTGCACCCCCCATCTGGATCAACATCCATCGTAGACGTGGCCATATATTTTCCATTTGAATGAAAAACTCATACAAACATAATTTGCATGAATTTTTCCTTCAAATGAAATATATGAACGTTTCAAATTTATGTTTAAGTCTTATACGATGGAATTGCGTAACACTTCAACATAAATAGAAAACTCAAGCGGAAGGCCACTCTACCCTGCGAGAGCACCTGCCACGACAAAGAAAAAAGCTCATGAGTGCCAGGGCCAGCCTACGTGGCGGGTCCCACACCTGGTCAGGGTTTCATATAAATGAAAAGACCGAAAGTGAAAACTGGATTATCTATTAATTTTATATAATATACATATAAATAATTTATCGCTTATAACGATGCTCAACAAGGAAAATTATAGAAAATAATAATTCTCTCACTGTAAGGTGTCCAATCAAAAATTTTCTTAACTTCGCTCTCATTTCAAACATAATTAAGGGTTTATAATGTTAAAATGAATCAATTTCATTTTTAATAAGTTCATTTATATGGTATAAAATTTAATATAAAAACAGTTCAATTAGCTATTACTTTTTCTTTTAAATTACTTTATACTGTAGCATGTTACGGTTTGCGGCCGATAAGTTTAATGTTCCGGGAAAGTAAAACGCACTATCTTTTTAAATTAAGTTTAAAGAGTTTATTTAGTAAGATGCACAATAATTGATTTCACTATTTTACAATTCGCATTTTAATTTACTTTTCACTTGTCTATCAATTTACTATATATTCCAACTCCCTTCAAATACGAAAAACTTTTACTTTACTATCAATCAATATCGCCTTGAATTCTCTACTCTTATCGCAGGTTTAACTTTCGCAATTTTACGTCGCAGTTTTACTATTACTATATTCATACAGCTCGGCTTTATACAGGGTATCTAGTCATTGAATCCATTTCTCGTATTTTGGCGAATGTTCTGACGAGAACTACTTGGAATATTCAAACAGTAATGTCACTTTTGGATATTGATCATGGATCTACTTGGTCATTCATGTGCTATCGAGTACATGCTTTTGACGTTATTAGTTGACGTTCCCTAGTTGCTTCTTTTCAATCAATATTGATCATGAAGTTATTAATAGTTGCGACAACAATTGCGGCAGTAGCTTGTAGAATTGTGTGGACATGTAACACTGCCCCCACCTCAGTTCTTTTCGCCCAGAAAAGATGTGTCACCAGTTGTAGTTAAGTCTCCCTGGATGAAAAATGGGGCAAGATGGTCCAAGTAACGATTTTCATTTTGGCTCTCAGCTTATGGTGTTCCTGTATGCGCTATACGACGTTGTTGATTCGTTTTGTAGCTCGTTGTGGTCCTTTCCAATTATGCTGCAACTTCGGAGACCTACCCTTTCGCCGTTGTGGATTATATAGCCACACCAAGTCATCTTGCTGGAAGCCAGTAGAGTTTGCCTGAAGATCATACCTGGCCTTCATTCGATCAGTAGCTGATTTGAGGTGTTCTCGCACAGTACAATGTATCCGGTTTAACCGTTGCCTTAACTTACTTGCGTACTCTGAGATCTTTTGGCGCTTCTCAGGGGGTGTTCCGAACTTTATATCAGCCGGCAGACGAAGTCTTTCCCGAAAATGACTTTGGCTGGGGCTTGGCCCGTCGATGCATATTTGGCAGGTCTAAACGCCTTCAAAAATAGTGGGATGTACCGATGCTAGTCCCTTTGGTTCTCCTCAACCATGTTGGCCAGGTGTTTATTGAGTGTGCCGTTGAAACGTTCGACCATTTCATCGGATTGGGGATGCAGTGGTGTTGTCTTCGTTTTCCGTGTTTCCAGCAGCTTGCAGATTTCGGCGAAAACTGGTGACTCAAAGTTTTGGCATTGATCCAAATGTAGTTCACTACGTACGCCGTGTATACTGACCCAATTTAACACTGACTGTTCGGCGAAAGTCAGTTATTCTTACACCAGTTATTCCACAACTGTTTTTTGCAAAAATAAGTATGGCGCCTCTCAACAGGCAACTGAAAACAGATTCGCCCTGGTCTATATAGAACAACCCAAGATTTTAATAGGAACTGACAAACAAACAGACGACTTTTTAAGTCAGCAAAGTTTGGCTGAAACGAATTAAACACTTTCACGAAATATGTTTGATTGCGGTAACTGAAGAAAAACTTTGAATGATGCATCCTGCGTCAAACTCTTTAGGATAAAAAAAAGTGCAAAAAGTGAAAGATTTGGATTTACCTCCTTCACAGGTGAGCAATGCAGATGAATCAGCGCTTTTAACGTTGATACCGTTTGATGGCTCGATGATAAATCTATACCTGGGCGTATGGTGGGCAAAAAACATGTTGCAATATTACCATGCTGGTACTCATACGTTAAAGTTGGTTGTCATTGAAAAGTCAATGAACCCACGTGTATTCAAAAGTATTGACTTACTCGTACACTTTTATGGATAATTAGGCGCATGGATGACCAAAGAACTTTTCAAAAGGTATTTAGATGAATGTTTCATACCGAAAGTCAAAAGGTGGCTATAAGATCACAATTTTCCTTAAAAGCCGTTGTTGCTTCCGCTCATCTGTCTGAGGAGAAACTGCCAACTGAGAATAAATTCTTCACCGCAACATTTCTTCCGCAAAACTGCACTGCACTCATCCAAGTAATGGATCATTTAGTTCATCAAACAAAACCATAAAAAAACTAATGATGAGAGCCATATCAAAAGATCGGCCTATGGAAAACACATTAAAAGAATTCAGCATGAAAGACTTGGCCTTTGCTTTTTGTCAGACTCGTAATTTATTGACACTTTCTGCCATTATATCGTCATGGGAAAAATTTTGGCCAGAACTCGTCAGCTCTTCCTCCTGCAGTTCTCTCCAAACCTATATCACTTCGGAAACCATAGTGTAGGTTGCAGAAGAGAGAGTTAAGATTAGTGAATTTGAAAATCTTTTATTGTGGCCTGGATGAAGAAGAAAGTATATTTCAACATTTGATTGATCATGAGATTATCAACCAAATATTTAATCTTATATCAAATTCAGATGACAATGACAAAGTCGACATAAATACTTAAAAGATTATAGCAATAAGTGCGATTAACGCAATAAAGTCGATATGCCGTGGACTACAGAAAATTGTGCATCATATATGAAAAGTAAATTTTGCTTCTCAGAAGGTTGACGAACAAGGCTTTATACTTACATTTGGAGAATACCAAACAAAAGAAAACTGATAATTATTTGCAAAGAATATAAAAATATTTGTTGAAGTATTCATTTACATTTACTGAAAACAGTACATATGTACTGTACTTGCTTTAGAAACATGGATGTACGAGGTGTGACGATTAAGTAGAGACCGATTTTATTGCTGTGCTTGTGGTAAACCTGCGGCCTTGAAATTCCCTTCCCCTTCCCCGGCATTCTTCCCCTCTCTATTGATACATTTACCGTTGCTCTAACTTGTTTAGTTTACCTGTTGTGTCGTGTTGAGTAGACGTCTGTTGGTGGTGCTCGTCAGGAAAATGGAGAAACGAAATCAAGAGCAACGCGTCGCGACAAAATTTCGTGACAGATTGGGCGAAGTAGCTTCGGAAATGTACGCTAAAATTCTAAAAGTGCATGGTGATAGTGCTCTTAGTCATGACCAGGTGTTTCGATGGCATAAAGAGTTTAAGGAGGGGCGTGAAAGCGTGGAAGACGAGGCGCGGAGTGGGAGACTATACGAGGCTTTTGGTACCCATGGAATCGTCCACAAAGAATTCGTTCCATCGGGGCAAACCATAAATCAAGTCTACTATTGCCAAGTACTCGAAAGATTGCCAACGAGTCAACAAGGTGCGCCCAGACATTGCTCGTAACTGGTTCCTTCATCACGACAACACGCCATGCCACACCGCCCACAGAGTATTCCAGTATTTGGCCTCTAATGGGATCGCCGTGTTACAACAGCTGCTTTATTTTCCCGATATGTCACCCTGTGCTTTATTTTTGCTCCCTAGAAAAAAATCAGTGGTCATGGAAACCCATTTTGAGTCGATTACGGATATCCAGTCGGGGGTGAAGAGGATACTCGCGGACATCCCAGTCGAAGCGTTCCAGAAATGTTACAAAGCATGAAAAACGCGCTGGAATCGTTGTATATCTGCCCAAAAGAATTACTTTGAAGAAGATGGCAGTGTTGTAGACTAATTTTTAAATATACGGTTTTCATGGAATAAGTCTCATTACTTAATTGTCACACCTTGTATATAAGTATTCGCTTACATTAATATGTATGTACTGCATCTCATTTTTTTTTATTGATTTCTTATAGCCACATATTTTTTAATTTGAAAAGTGAATATTCAAATGATTGTTTGTTCTGTATCACCGATTCCATGATTTGTCAAATTACAGAGTTAAAGTTCCGGATAACAAAGAGTTAACTACAGTACCATATAGTTCGACACATCCAATAATCCGAAATCACCTTGCAAAATCCTTTTCAGATTCCCACGGATCTACTTAATCGGTCATGGTTGATTGGTTAGTCTGATTTTTTAGCCATTCATCATTTTGATGCAATTACATAGACTACTTCACCGATCAATCAGTAGGTCAGTACAACCAGCCAATTGTATTGTTGTGGCGAATACAAAATAAGGAAAATAGATATTAAATTAATCTGCGTGGTGTAGTGGTTTGAGCACTCGTTGCATAATGTGTAGCCAAACCTCTAACTGTCTCATCCCATTGGCCGCGTTCTCTAGTTGTGAGACCGATGAAGTGTCTTCGTTGACCGAGTCAGACCAGCATTTCCCGGGTTTCCTCACGCGTCTACGCCCTAAAGTTCACCCAACGAATATATTTTTGGGTATTCGCTGATCGTTTATACGATTTAAGTGACCAGCGATTGCATTTTCCATAGTCTTACAATAGTTGAGACCTCCGTCTCGACAAAAATTTAATATAGCTTATGATTGGTACCCGTCTAGCTTCACTCCGATTATTCGCCTCAGTACCCGTCTCTCGAAAATTTCAAAATGTTTGTGGATCCTTGGGCTAGGGTTCATCTTTCACACTGATAGCAGAGCATGCATCTGAATGCAATATTTTATTTGCCAGCTGTATTTTTTGCCGTGTTTCGTCTCTTTCATTACCGGTTCTTGTTATTTTAATGCTTAAATACACAAATTCACTCACATTTTACATACTGTGTTTGCCAAGTATAGTATTTAGTGTATTTGAAGTATTTTCTCTTGACTGTGTCATGAACTTAGTTTTATTCTCATTGATTTGCAGTCCTACTAGTTTTTCTTTGCTGTTGAGTTTCTGGAAAAGTTTTTCGATGGTTGTTAATAACCGTGACAAAACGTTGATGTTGTCTACATAGGTTACCACGTGGCTTGACTTGTACAGTAATGTACCTTCTGTATCAACAGGTCACTTTCTTATGACCTCTTCCAGAGCCAAATTGAATAGCTATAGCACCAGACCATCACTCTGCATAAGTCCAATACTTCTGTCAAAGGCATCGGTGAGTTGGTTATTAAAGTGGACTTGAGAAGTTGTCAACGTCATCGTCATTTTAGTAAGACAGACTAATTTGACTTGGATACAAAAGCAAAGCATTATTTGGTGCAGTACGTTACGATCAATACTGTTGTATACTTGCTTAAAGTCAATGAAAATTTAATGTACTTTCCAAAGTTTCTTAAGTACCTGCCTGACTGTAAATAATTGGTTTATCGTCGATCTTCCTGCTCTGAAGCCACCTTGATATTCCTCAATAATACTGTTGGCGTATGATCTGATTTTATTTTCTATGATCTTTAAAAATATTTTGTACGCCATGCGAAGTAGATATATGTCCCTATAGTTTTCACACCGTAACTTGTCATTTATCTTGGGTATAGAGATTATAATTGATTGACTCCACTCTTTGGCATCGATTTTTGTTACCATATGTGCTGAATGACTTTATGGATAGCTTTTTGAACACCGCTGCCGCCAAACTTAATGAGCTCCGCTAGAATTTTATCGACGACTAGCGTTTTATTATATTTCTAAGCTTTATTGGTTGAAAAAACTTCATGCAGAGTCGGTGGAGCCAATGGAAGCTCTCCGCAAACATCTATAGACTCCAATTCACATAAACTTTGTTGAAGATTAAGGAAGTTATTGAAATATGTTGCTTCCCTTTCCTTAATCCTGTTTTCATCAGCGACAATGTTGTGGATGTCATCATAACAGAGCGTGGTCTTGAAGTGATAGTCATGTTTCATACTTTTCAGTACTCTATATGCTTGTCTTGTCTTGCTACTTGCCACACATATATCAATGGATCTCAATTGGTCGTCATCGTATTTTCTTTTCTTAGCTCTAGTTTTCGAATCCAGTGCTCTTCTGAGATTTTCATAATATCCTTTCTTCGCCCTCCATTTCCTGTCGAAGTATTGTTTGTACACCTGACTCATTTTGTGTAATGTATTTTGTTACCCACCTTTAAACCAATCATTTCTTTGGCACCGGACTTGATGTCCAGTCGTCGGTTTTGCCAAGGCCTTAATTGCCGCTTTCACTTCAACATATAGCTTATTGCTTGTTTTCAGCGATGGGTCTAATAAGATGGAAGCCAGCAGGTTGCCGAGGGTCGCTGGTATTTTTTTTTTGTTTGGCCACAGACATCGTTGGTGTCGAGTTTTTGTAGAGGGATAACCTACGCCTATCATTGTTGGATCTGAACACGGTCAACAGGCGCTGGCCGTTGCCATTTGTAGCATCATGGAAGTCATACCCTCTAGTCGTTCTCCGATGAAATAGCTCATTGCCAACATTAGCGCTGAAATCATCCAGAATTATTTTGTGTCGTTTGCAGGCATTGAGTCAATTAGCCTGTGCAGGTGACTGTTTCTACCGCTTTTTCGTCCTTTATACCTTCGGGGCATGTGCGTTTTTTGCCAATTTTGAAGAATTTAGTTTTCATACGGATTGCACACAATCGTTCATTGACTGCCTTTAAATCAATAACGTGCAATTTGACCTCCCTATCCACAGTGAAGACCTCCTTGAACTCTCATTTTACAGCATGCTCCGCGTTTTTGAATATTATGTGCGATCTTTTATATCGAATATCACTTCCAGTCCAGTTCGTTTCCTGAATTGCCAGTATGTTTGATTTATGTTGACAGTCATCTTGTGAAATGTCCTTAACAGCACCAGGGTTATTCAGTGACCTGATATTCCAGGATCCAATGAAATAGTCCCTTCTTGGTTGTGGTGTCATTGCCGAAGGTCCAATCCATTCCTAGACTCCTTTGCAGGTTTTAAAATAATGCTAGCTTGTCGCCCAACCCTCATTCCAGCAGGCATGCTTATTACTTTCGGTTCCATTATCAGGCACTGAAGACTCACCCTAATCCTTTGTCTTCAGCATAAAGCAGGTGCAAGTAGGATTTTTTAGTAGAGCTGTAGGTATGTTTGCAGTTATTGGCATTTCTCAGCATTTAATGTCCCATCATTGGATAAACCATTAAACTCAATGTGCAATCCCCAGACCGTTCATGTTACTACCATCCTACGACCAGATTCAGGATGAGGAATCATGGAAAATGTGGGTTGACGGAACCTCATTTTTCCGATGGGCTTGTGTCCGTTTATGGCATAGTTACCATACTGTTTCAGGTAGAGGCGTACCTCGATATAAGTCGTTTCGCACAAAGTCGTTTCACACATGAGACGCCAAATAATTCCTACCCCGATTCGATTAACGACAACTTTGCTTCACACTTGCGTCACTTTCCGAAACTTAAAAATTCGTAATTACCAAGGAAAGTACATAATTACGGAAAGTATAAGTTCATTTGAAATAAGAAAATTTTGAAATGTTCAACTTTTTTGTGAAGCAGTGTACTTATGACCTTAAATATGCTTCAAAGAATTATAAAATGTCCCCATTGCACAAAAATTATGTATGTATGTATTCGGCTTTTTCTAATTTGCTGAACATGAAGGATGTGCAGATTTATTAAAGAGGGAAATCCCTGAATAAACACAAGTCAGAGTATTCTACATATACGAAAGGTTTCGGATTTCGTTTTTTTCTGTCTCGGGTTCGATTGCGTGAATAACATCGCGTGTGGTTTGGTAATTTGTGACTTATGATGGGTGGAAAACGCCGTGCAGAAAATTTTACTGCGATCAGCTCGAAGAAAGCTAGAAACACAGTGACCTTAGAAAAGAAAATGGAAGTTTTAAAGCGCATTAATTCCGGTGAAAAAGTTACGTCCGTTGGACAAGCATTAAATTCAAATCGTACAACTGTCCATACTATAATAAAAAATGCCGAAAAAATTCGAGCAAGTGTACAAGCTGGTTCATCTAAAGTATGCTCTGTAATTACGAAATCGCGAAGTATTAACATGGAAACAATGGAAAAATTGGGAAGTATTTGGATCGAAGATCTCAATCAAAAAAACCTGCCTCTCAGTACGCTGATAATTCAAGAAAAAGCTAGAGCTTTGTTTACATCCATGAAGGAGCGAAATGGCGGTGGAACAGAATCATTCCAAGCAAGTTCTGGTTGGTTTCACAAATTTAAGGAGCGGAGCAATCTACATAACTTGAAACTAGCGGGAGAATCAGCAAGTGCGGATACAGATGCAGCCGCTAACTTTTTATCTACATTTGTGGGTGTCATTTCAGAGAGAGGATATGCTCCACAACAGGTAAGCATTTCCAGTTAAATTTGGATGTATGGGCAGTTCAAAACTCTCTATGTTACTATAGGCCTTTAACGTGGACGAAACGGGCCTTTTTTGGAAGAGGATGCCCTCCAGGATATTTATATCTGTAGAAGAAACTACCGCGTCCGGTTTCAAAACTTCAAAGGATAGACTAACATTGCTTCTTGGAGCGAATGCTTCTGGAGAATTTAAGTTGAAGCCTTTGTTTATTTATTCTTCGGAAAATCCAAGAGCGATGAAGAACATTTGCAAGGAAAGATTACCCGTAATTTGGCGCTCGAATAAGAAGTCTTGGATGACTTCCGTAACTTTTAATGATTGGTTCCAAACATACTTTTGCCCGGCAGTGAAAGATTATTGCCTTAAAAATAACTTGTCCCACAAGGCAATACTAATTGTTGACAATGCACCGTCGCATCCGGTCAACTTGGACGAGTTCGACGAGAATATCAAAGTGATATTTTTGCCCCCCCAACACCACGTCCTTGCTCCAACCTATGGATCAGGGGTGTTGGCTTCTTTTAAGGCTTACTGATTACGCAGGACATTCAAGCAACTTATTGCTGAAATTGATCAAGGGGACCGGGATACTGACAAATCAACTATTTGAAGTTTTTGGCGTAATTTCAACGTTCTGAAAGCAGTTGAAAATATCAATGAGTCTTGGAAAGAAGTAAAAAATTCCAATTTGAATGCTGCGTGGAAAAACCTTTGGCCTGAATGCGTTAATAGGCAAATGAATCTGACAAATTCGCCTGACACCGTTCAATCGGACATTTCAAGTTTGGCTCATCAGATTGGTTTTAACGATGTAGACGATAATAATTTGGCAGAATTATTACAATCGCACAATGATGAAATTTCAGCAGAGGAATTAATTCAACTTCTAGAAAATCATGATGATATTGAAACTGAAGTCGGTGAAATAAGGGAAAACCTTTGCCGCAGCCCTTCTTTAACTATTCAAAAATTATCGGAAGGTTTGGAATGCTTAAACAAAGCCGAACAAATTTTTAGTTTAGACACGGATAGGGCAAGACATAAAAAATTAATGCGACTCATCGATGACGCATCTTTTTTGTACAAGAAGCTATACACTAAAAAAAGGAATGCCACAATGCAGCGTACCATAGACTCATATTTTTCAAATTCATAAGCAACAACCTCGTCAATGCATGTTTCAAATGAAAATTTTTTCTCCGATTAACATAATTCTTAAAATATACAACAGTATCCTTCTTCATGTTTTTTTCCGTTTATTTACTTTAATAATAAATAATATTATAATATGAATTTCGTGCCTTGAATTTACCTAATTTGTTTACATATGCATTTTGCTTTGACCCGGCTTAAGTCGTTTCAACTTAAGTCGCCTTTCCCTGGAACGTATTTCTGTCGTAAATCGGGGTACGCCTGTATTATCAATTGCTTGTAATGCTTTACTTATTTTGAGGTCTCCACGCCCATTGAGGAATGCGTTCGAACGTATCATTCTATCTTTATCTTCTCGTCTTCTCTTTGCGTAGAAGTAAATCCAAATTGCTCTCTCTGGGTGTAGTAGTAAGCTCTTACATTTAATTATATATATATATATATATATATATATATATATATATATATATATATATATATATATATATATATAGATATATATATATATATATAAACATATATATACACACATATATATATATATATATATATATATATATATACATATATATATATATATATATATATATATATATATATATATATATATATATATATTTATATATATATGTATATATATATACATAAATATATATATATATATATATATATATATATATATATATATATATATATATGTATATATATATATATATATATATATATATATATATATATATATATATATATATATATATATAAACTCTAAATAATCATTATTTATTAAAATCTGAACTTTTTTCCTTCGTTTAACAAATTAATCAGTCCACATTCAAATCATTCAACATCACTCTGGCTAAACTTCATACTAAATTTAAGTTGAAAAATGAAATACGTTAGCAACAAAGTGGCATCAAATCGCACATAAATCTTCGTCAAAGAAATTTTGCTTAAGTGCGGTTTAAAGTTATTGTATTACGTACAATGTACCGTAGCAAAAAAAACTCACGGTTGTTTTCCACTTTTTTCCGTCTCCTTGAAAGTACATTTCTAGTATAGAGAATCCTTGTCTTCCGTCAAAACAATCCTGTTTAGTCTTCTTGTACAGTATATGGGATTTCCGTTGACATATTTTCGCTTCTGTGGAAACCTGAAAAGAAATTGCAAAATTCAAGCGAAATTTATACTAAACACGGACAAATGAAATTGTTTCGTAAGGGATACGTCGTACGTATACATTGAAATCCGAACGCCAAAAGGATGTGGCATAGATAAACGAACTTAAAATCCCTATAAGATGGATGAAATCGGAGAGTGGATTGCTTTTTAGGTAATTGTTACAATATGAACGTTAAATGTTCTTCAAGCGTACGCTTCGAGTTAAATGAGATAATGGCTTTAAATTGAGTGAAATTTATGGAACTTGAAATTATAAGTATCAATATTACGCTTAAAAATTAAAGTCATTGCAATAAATATGGTTAAATTGAAAAAAGTAAAGGTCAACCCCATAAACTGTTTCATTTTTCAACAAGTCAATCGACAAGTATTGGCAATTCATCCCAACCAATCTACTTTCCTTGCTTACCACTAAATTACAATCTATTAACTGAAGTGCCATGCTACTTGTCCATCACCCAATAGTCCACCTAAATCTTCACATTTTTTTCGTCTATCTCATCTTTTGCGCAATTTATCCCTTACGACACGCCGAGTCTTCAGATTCACTAAACTTAACAGCCCCCACTTGAAACCGATTAACCTCTATCGTGCTAAGCCTACCTGTAATGTCTTGAAAAAACGAAAACCTGAATGTAATGATTCACCCTCAAAGTATTCCTTCACAGGATTCTCCAAGAAGAATGGCAAACACTTGAGAAGGTATCAAATTGGGGAGCATCCAACCAGAATGCTGATAAGGGTGGAACGGAAAAGTAATTGATGGAGGGTCACCGGTGGATGATGAGAAGAGAAAAAAAATACTAAAGAAAACTGCTGAGGAAGTAATCTGGAAATTGCTTATATGCGTTTTATGTTCATAAAGCTCCATTTCAGCAGGCTCAACTAGGCAAGGTGAATATAATGCAAGATCAAAGGTAAATTTCACATATCCTTTCGCACCATATCACCAAAGAACAATTTTGAAGATTTTATCGACGAAACATGTATTCAACTCGCATGAATAATGACGCTATCTATGATTAACATCTTGTACTTTCATCCATTGATTACATGAACACATTCTCGTTCTTTCAGCCTCCTTTCATTCATTAAACACTTAACGTTCTATCCACAAAATTCAATATTTTCATCCGATTAATGGGCTGCACCCGACAGAAGGTATATCGGGTGTTACGGGATTATCGAGGATTCAGCGTCGAGAAATTGCGAAATATGGAAACGATGAGATGAGGACAGTGTGTTTTAAAATGTAAACTGCAAGTTTGAGATCCATGAATGCAGTAAAGTTAGGAATATTTTTGACCCGGATGAGTTAAATAAAAATTTTAGAGATTAGCTCATTATCAATTTTCAAAGAAGTCGAGTAGGCAGGAGAGTGCCCCTACCAGAAGGGCTTTGAAACAACTTTTCTGATGACATGAATCAATGAGTTGAACTATAAATTCAGAAGTGATGGTCGTATAATTCAAGCCATCGGTACATGCCATTAGAAAAGAAGAACTCGTTCAACTATATCAGGAAAAAAAGTTTCACACATAAGCAGATTCAAGATTCAAGACCTTTATTTGGTGATTTTTAATTTTTACATAAATACAATTCATCAATAGCTTAACCTAACAATAGATATGCGGATTGTGCCTTAGGGCTTTCCCCCGGAGTTCAATAATAATTTACTTTAATTACATTACAATATTAATTTTTTGTCAAACGAAAACTTTACAATGTTGACATCCACAACATCATCATACATTGATAGATTATAAAAGAAGTTTGTAAAAATCATTTGCTCTAACAACTAGTCTTAAAATTGAATCCGCCAGCTTTTTTGCATACGATTTTATCAGTTCCATTCCTGTCTCCTGCTACAGCACCTCGTTGGGGTAAGACCGCCCGTCCTCCCGTCTGTATAGGCCTGTGCGATCCCGAAGGATTTTTCGCTCCACTAATCCTATCTTGCCCCATTTTGTTTTCGGAGCTCCTATCCATATCATCACCGCATATGACATTATCGGACGAATCAAGGTTTTATAGGCCAAAACCTTGACTCGCTGGCTCGCTGTCGAATGTTTTCTAAAAAGAGGTAAAAGAATATGGTAGGTATAAGTCACTTTTTTCAAAAGATTATCAACGTGAGCACTAAATGTAGCTTCTCTGTCGAAAACTACCCCCAAGTACTTCGTGTGCCTACAGCAGTGCACCATCTGCCCATTCAACTTAATCCTGGAGTCACCGATGCCTCTTGCACGATGACCGAGGTTGGTGTGGCGGTCCTTGAACACAATTTGTTCACTTTTCTTTGCATTCACCTTGATTCCCCATTTCCGGTAATATGCAGTAAGAGATTCTAAATATTTTTGGAGCCGCATCCTTGCAAAGCGCAAATTGTGCACAGATGACAACACTAACAAATCGTCAGCGAAGAGGTTCACCTGGATTCTTGGCTGATATTCATCTCTTACGATCGGGACGTCAGAGGTGAATATGGTGAGAAGAAATAGGCCTGAAATAGATCCCTGTGGGACCACCGAGTCAATACTAAATGCGTCTGACCTAGTGCCACCAGCCACTGCAAAGGCAGTTCGTCCCCTCATAAAGCTGCCTATAATTTTTACAATATGGGCCCAAAAGCCAAGATTTGTCATTTTGTAGAGAAGCTCATTGATCCATACAGAGTCAAAGGCTTTCTCCACATCGATCAGGCAAGCTACAACAAGCTTATTGTTGCGCCAGCTTCTCGTTATATTAGCTTGGAACACGGCCATAGCTTTCACCGTGGAGTGAGCTTTTTTGAAGCCAATTTGTCTTTCTGGTAGAATTCTTGCCTCAGCAGAGAATTGTAGGATACCTTCAACTGTTACCCTTTCGAGAAGCTTACCAATATTTAAAAGCAACGAAATCGGACGAGTATCGACCACGTCAGTACTGCCCGACTTCTTAAGTATTGCGAATATTTTTGCACATTTCCATTGCTGAGGGTTATTCAGAATGATTGCGAGGAGAACAAAGAAAATATGGGGAGCCTTTTAAGCATACAATTGGAGATTCCTTCAGCCTCTGCTGATTTTTGGAATTTCGCTGTAGTGCCAACAATGTGAGTCTCTCAGGACTGACAAACAGACCATGGGCAGTAGGTGCGTCAGAGTGATTTGAAACAGAGAACCGAGTCAAGCACAATTGATCATTGTCCCTGTAGGAATTCGTTGTGGTGCTGCCCACTAACGAAGTAACGGAAGAGTCCTTACTTGCTTTCTCTCCTTGAAGAACTTTCGCAAAATGTTTTGCAATAGAGTCAATGATGGCTTTATTATCCATGAGCATGAATCCATCATAAGTGAGAACCCCGGGCAGCCCTCCTATTGATGTGAGGAAGCATACAGGGACCTGGTTTGATATTTTAGAGGGCTTTTTCAAAAAGCTCGTTAGCAAAAGCCGTGGATCTCCTCGAAATCATTCAGTTGCTAAGCCTACTACGCCTACGATGAAGTTCCAAGATGTCTTCTGGTAAATCTCGATAAAAGTGATTCGTCGAGGATTTCTCAATGGAGATTTTTGAGATGACGGTATCCAGGGTTGAATTTATACAAGGGCCTCTTTCATCAATTTCAGGAATAGACAGATTTTTCGATCTTTTGATCAAGATTCCCTTTAATTTTCCGTCAAGGTCAGCACTTACTGCTGCCCAATCGATTTGCTTGTATAGAATGAAAAGTTGAGGATCTGCGACTTCAAGTTTCACACCCTTTTTCACTCTTAAGGTCAGCTCAACCAAAAGATGGTCATACTCGGCGTCAAGAACTCCACACTCGAAATTCCTCCAACTGTGGGAGAGATTTACCAGATTGGCAGACACAATGAAGCAGTCAATAATAGACGAGCTTCAGTGGAAGGTAGGCTCTTCCGGGGCAATCAATATGAGATCCATATTTGATTGAACCCAGTTAGAGATCGCTGTTCCATAGCCATTCGATGCGACATTTCCCCACGAGGGATGCTTCGCATTAAAATCACCTCCCATGGCATAGACATCGAATTTTTTGCACAGGTTAAGCACTGTTTCCAAGTCGTCAATGAGTTCTCTAACCGAGTATCCATGTCGAACATAGATCCCCATGATCGCAAAGGTGTACCCTCCCAGCATGGAGCTTATTTTTTCTGCTTCAATACATTTCAGACTTGGAAGGCAGTGCCTTTGGACATTCAGGTTATCTTTGGGAGCCATAGCAACTCCAAGGCTTCCCTCTGGATCATCACGCCTGATGATTTTGTATTTCCCCAGATACACTATGTGTCTTTCTTTAAGTCTTGTTTCCGATATCGTATAAACAAGAAGTCTGGTCTATGGGCGTTAAAGTATTTTTGAACGAAATTTATTTTGTAGCGTGGAGCTAGTAAACATATGTTGAGGATGGAGAGTTTAATGGAACTCATCACGACAACATACTTTGAAGGCGAATTCTTAGTACGTAGCTTTTTTCTCACTATGGTAAGTGAGTTTTTTATAGTGGGGGATAAAAGAGTCCACTTTTCGAATGAGTGTGAACAAGTCACACCCGAAAAATTGTTGGCAATCAGTGCTCAAAGCCATGTTTCATTTATTCTGCGACTGCTGGGGCTCCTTCATTGGTTGCTGTTTTTGTTGCCGTATAGTCTGTGGCGCTAGCTGCTTCTTTGCACCTTGCAAAAGGCTATAGTACGAGACCCTTTCACAGTATGTTTTATAGAGGCGGTGATGAAATCCCTCCTTTCCTCTTATTTCTTTTGGAGAGTCTTCCCCCTCTCTTCAACATCTTTTCTTTAGGACAATCTCTGAAACTCGCAGGGTGCCCGTTAGCATTGCAGTTGACGCAGGAGATCTCGTCTTTTTTCTCGTCCTCCGAGATTCAATAGACTTATGCGGTTTGTCGCATTTTATGCACTTCGAGTCTGTAGTTAGAAGCAACGTGGCCAAATCTTTGGCAGTTGAAGCACTGGGAAGTGCAATTTTTCTGCAGATGCTCCAATTGTATCTTCTAGTACAATAGAAACTTTATGTCCATTGCTTGATTCACTTCCAAGTTCGTTTTGAATTGGACTAAGAAGGACGAAAGCGACATCTTCTCCAAAATGTTACTTCAGCTCGGCCATGACATCATTCTCGTCGAGTGAGCTGTGCACGCCTTTGAGAAGGAGAGTCAATTTTCTCTCTCCTAGAATGGTGTAGGTGTAGGAAGCCACCTTCACACACTTCAGAAAATTAAAAAGGCTGGTGTGATCTTCAGCCATTTTAAGGTGGAAAAGTTCGTGAGGAACTATTCACGGTCACGTTGAACCCTGGTTTCTTTTCAGAGTTTCGTGCGCAAGCCCTTTTGACACTATCCCTGAAAGTCTTCAGGTCAAGCCTATAGCACACTATAGAAGGTACCTTCTCTTTTTTTGTAGCAGCCACGCTTGGCTGCTGGGGCTTCGTTTTCCCTTTATTTCCCTCTAGGCGCAGCCTTCCACCTGGCTTGCGTATAGTCCCCGAGAAACTAGCGTCACCTTTCTGAGCTGGGGGAAATTCCGCTCGCTCACTTCAAGGGTCTTTGATAGTTTTGATGTGGACTCCTGCGTTGGTGACCCTATCGGCCTCTTTCTGGCTTCCGGCCTTACGATAGCCTCCACCTGTCCATGGAACTTCCGCCCTCATTCATCTCGATGTATCTGAAGACCTCCGGCGCTTGCAGTTGCATTGTGCAACTAGCAAGCAAGTTGAGGATAAACTCCTCCTTTATGTCCTCCCGGATTTCTCGCAAAAACGCTGCAAGTTTCTTCTTGCCTTCCGCGTGAAGCTAGATTTAGTAGCGGGGAGCTCCCCATATTAATTACTTTCCCTCATGCCCACAGATTCCAAGACAAAACTTGGAGTTCTGTCGCGGGAAAATAAAAGAAAGTAGAAACTGAGAAACTTATTATCGAGTAATTGAAAGACTAAAAAGCAACATAATTATATTAAAAAGAAAAACCGTGACACTTGAAAGAAACCTTAATAATAATATTTTTGTTTGTTTGCAACTCCAAATTCAACTCCTCCACTCCACTTGTGCTCGCACTAAATGCCTTGCCCCCGTCTTTAACTTCTTTAACAAATTCCAAACAAATTTTTCCTCCAAAATTCCACAATTCCTGATTTTTCCACTTTTCTCCAAAATTCAGTATTCATATAAATCCTCCGAAATCATCCGAAAAACCTCCGAAAAACGCTTGCTGCTCAATGTTCAATCCGTGCTGCCTCGATAACTGCTCGACTCAAACTCTATGATTGGTTTTTCCCTACGAAAAACATCCGAAGAACCTCCGAAAAACTCTTGCTGAAAAACTCTTGCTGCTTGATCTGTGCTGCCTCGACGACTGCTCGACTCAAAACTCTTTTATCTGATTGGTCAATTCTTTCACACATGAGTATATAATAGCTACCATTTGATTCAAGGTTAAATAATTTTCCTGATTGCTTGGTCAATTGAAAATATCCATATTGAACACGATTCCTAAAATTTTCGTGAAAAGCCGAACAAAAATGTAGTGCCAAGATTGAGTTGAAATATATATCAACGATAAACTCGGGTAATTGTTGTTGTAATTCTTTAAAATTGAAGTGGGTGTGTCTCATTTGATTATGATCTGACTTCAATAAAATTTTGCATGGACAAGGGTCTTCTTTTATTCTAAACATTGTACAATTTTATGAAGCTCAAGGATATCGTTTCGATTTTAGGGGAGACAACGTAAAATGAACACATCTTAATATTATTGACAAATTTGAGTGAAATTTGGTTTCTGAGGATATTGTTGCCCTTGTACTCATAGAGATCTACCTCCGCGCTTTTTTCCAAATCTTTCGGGTCAAAAGATTGCAATTGTTCAAGCTTTTTCTTTCCTCTCGGATCCATAGAGGGATATTTGATCCAAGAAGCTGGAAAAAATCATTTCACTTGGGTTTCCCATTTATTTTTCTGAAATAAGATGACCTGCGATAATTTTTTGAAATGCTGATCATTCAGGCGTTATATTATTATTATTCGTTTTAAAAAACGCATGAATATATGAAAATCGAAGGAACAAAAATACAAAAATTTGTTTTCAAGCGGTATCCCATGCTTCTTCATCGGCCGTTTTGTCGGAATCACTTTAAACTGCCTGGGTGTAGAGCACTGGTTCATTATTTGGGTCATTTTCCCAAGGCATTAGCATTTGCGGAGCAGCTTGAGTAAAAGCTTCGGATTTTTATTGGTGCCTTTGGTCTTATTCTACTTGAATATGGGTCGAAAGTCAAGAGTAGGCGATTAATCATATCCATATTACACTGCTCTCTGGAGAATTTTCTGGAGTAATCTTGGTGAAATTGTCGGAAATGCTTATTTCGAGCTTTTAATGCTGCTCTTGATAGGCTCCCAATAGGTAGAAGAGATTGTCTTATTATGACAGGACTATGTACAAATATTTGTGGATAGTAGATGTCATTAGGAACCATGGATATAAGTTAATATAAAGTTCAGCAGTTTAGTTACAATAAACTTAAAATTTATCTGTGTCGATGTTATGTCCACTTGATATAACTTCCAATACTTTTGCGAATCTTACAATTAAGTTTTCGTTGACTACAGTTGTACGTAAACAAATCTTCTGCTCGTATTGCCGCCATTACTTGTTCTATACCCCGGCTTCGGAACATCCACAATAAGACCTTCTTCTTTTTTCTTGATTTTACTGTAGCTTTCTCCACTTCTGCTCTAACTTACCATTTCTGAATAGGAATTTTATAGGAAAGGTGAAGAAGCGTTTAAAAAAATCGTATCCTTGCGTGCAGGATAGACGGATCAAAATTCAAATTGGTTGGTTCAACTGACATTGCTTTTGATAAATCATTAAATTCCTTCGAATTGGCTTTACAAATATGGTATCTCATAGTTGAAGCTGTTTGAGTAGCTGCATTGCATACCTTTCTATCTACCACCTTTTATAGAATGATCGTTATATATAAAAGGTCACAAAAATTAAATTTTTTTGTTTAAATAATTGATTTCCTCATTAATTACATCGTTGTTTTCGAGTATGGACCTAATACTAATGGCCTAGAAAAACGTGGAGACGAGGATGTGGGGTTTTGCCAAATGAATTCTCCATTAACATTACCCAGTCGAAGAGGCTCTAAGGATAACTTAAATATGCTTGAGTCTGAATCTGTACAATTTTCAAATCTTTGTTTGCATTGGATTTGCTGTGATCTATCACAACACCATTTGTGAATTAGCTTCAAAGAAGCGAGTTCTGACTGATTTAGATTATTTATAACTTCGTCCAAGCATAATAATAATCGCTCAACTGTGTGATTAAGCAAAGACTAAAGTTCAACTTCTTCACAAGTAGCATGCACTCGAAACAAATCTTGACTGGGGTAGTATTCCTTTTTAGCTATTTGCAGGATGGTATAACAGGGACACAGTTTTTGCACTGGTTCTTACAATTTCGTATTGTCTTCTTGTCAATGATGCTTCCACGGAAAGGTGTAAATTCTGGTTTCTTACTTTCTTAAGTACTTTTCTGTATTTACTTCTTCTTTTGAGGAACTCCATTACACAGGGTATAATTTGACCAGCTCAGTGGCTGCGTTTTCTTTCCTTAATTGCTCTGTTTTACGACGTTCGCTGCGTTCCAAAAAATTTTCAAATTCTTTTACTAGGTGACCAACATTTGATATTTGTTTTTGTGGTATTATTACGGTATTTCGCAACCACTCATGATTGTTTTCCCAAAAAATTTTCGGTTCTTCCTGCGGCTACACATTGTGACTTCATTTGCCACTTCAGTTTTGAAAATTTGCTAATGAATTCTTGTTTTTTTTTCTTTGAGAAAATTGGATCTATTTATGAGAGGTTGCTCCAACTTATCTATTCTTTCAACAAAACCACCCTCACCACAATCATTGGCCATCATAAAAATTCTGTATCGCGTCAAAATCGTAACTCCAGAGGGGCCTACAACCACGAAATATAACAATTAATGATATAGACTGGATATAAACCTTAAGCCTGGTAAAAAAGTTGATGCAATTAAAACATCACAATTTCTAAAAGGGCACTAAGTGGCACCTAAATTTTTTTTAATCTTACTAACGACTAATGGGACTAATTATTGTCAAAAGAAAGAACGCTGGGACTCATTGGGAAATATAACAAATTTACTTCTTTTATCATAGCAAAGGGTAAATAATAAGTAAATTTTAGGTGGCCCAGAAAATTTCAATTCCTGCGGACACAAAACTATATAATATCAAATCAATAAACAATATTCATCATACATACCTTGCTCAATAGCATTCATTCCAACAAATTTTAGGTATTCACTTATTTCCGTAATTAAAACAATAAATCCCGAATATGTTTTTCAGAAAGTACTCGTACTTCGAAGAGCAGTAGTCTAATTACCAATGCATTCAAACAACAACTGACTGATAGTCTTAAACGAGATAACTGTAATTGAAATTGAATTATATTATGCATTAGACTCATGTCTATAACTGGATGGTCAAATTGTTAAGTTTTCATGATTTTAAAATTTATGAATTTAGGCCAGCTTTTCAGATCAAATGCCCCTCTGTGGAATCCCTTGATAAATAATCTGACTTTTTGTTTCAGATTCTTAAAATTCTAGTTAAGGTCTTTCATTTGTTAGCCCAATCTACTACCCTTGATGCTGAAAAAAATTTTAAGGTTCACTTCAGCATAAGGGGGAACCCCCTTAAAACTTTTTAAAGCTTTTGGTACGATATAAACTCTCCAGAGACTACCATAATTGACCTTTCCACAAAGTTTGAGCTTTGTACAGTTTGGTTGATAAGTTTTGAAAGTGGCAGCAACTAAACAGTACAAAAATCTAAATTTATACGCCATTTTGATATTTCATTTTCTATACAAACACCCACAAAAGTTCATTCCTATCAGTCAATTCATTCTTGGCTTACAAGCCATTTGAAATCAACGTGTTAGTGAATTTTTAAGCAATGGAAAAACTGAATATCGCACAGTGATAAAATTTTCTATTTTACACGGATTGTTAGCAACAAAAATTCGTATAAAAAGAAAGGTGTTAAAGGAATCTGTTCCTTCATTATAAACTGCATCGATGGGTTTTAGAGTTTAAATCTGGCGGAACAAGCATTGAAGATGAACAACTTAGTGGACGTCCAAAAAGCGCAACAACACCAGAAATCATTGAGCAAATGTATGATATTGTTTGTAAAGATTGAAGTCTCAATAAACCTGAAATTTTTTACACCAGAGGCATCACAAAAAAAGAGTACTATATATTTTCGTGAAGAATTACGGATGAAAAAGATATTCGGAAAGATAGTGTCGCATTCGTTAAAAACTGGATCGAAAACAAATTTGTAAGCTAACATACATTTGTAGCGTTTTAAGCAGTATGAAACCGATTTTGTGCATCTTTTCTAACTGTGGATGAGACTTGAATTTCCCGTCATGATTCTGAACTAAAACAAGAACGCTTACAGTGAACTGAAGCGGGGTTGTTCAGCTTGAAAGCAGGTTAAGTCAAAATAATCAGCAAAAAAGATTATGGCATCAATTTTTAGGATTCAAGGGGGATTTTTTGATTGATGATCTTGAGAAAGATAAAACAATTAACGCTGAGTATTATTGCAACCTTTTTTACCAGTTGGATAAAAAGTTTGTAAAAAAAACCGGTTTACAGGAAGAATAAGTTGAGTAGACAGACCTTTGCACATGACAGAAGGGTTTTGTACTCAACTTATGAAACGCAGTCGGAAACATATCAAAGAGATCTGCACGTTTAAAAGAAAAGCCAGTGTTTTTCCACTTTCAACGGTCGCAATTTTGTTGCGAATCAACAAAAATCACGCAACTCATGAGCTCCAAAAATCATTTATGTTTTCAATCTTATCAGAAAATTTTAAGAAAATCAAATCAAAACTGCTGTGTCTCATTTGATGAAAAGTCCATAAAATACCAAAATCGTGTGTTATTGGACGAATTTCAAATGACTATGACTTCCGTGAATATGACTCGATTTACATCAAACTTACAGAGTATTAGGATCTTTTGTAAGACTATTTAAACAAATATTTCGTTGAGCTTAAAGGTATCCATCGATTTTATTGGAGAAAACGTGAAATTCGAAGATCATTCTATTATTAACAAAGTTGAGCGAATTTTTACTTCTGTGGTATTTCTTATTGTTGTACTCATAAACACCTGCCCCCATAATTTTTATTTAATTTTTTCGATTACAGGTGTCCAATCGCGAGGGCGACACAAATTTTTCATGTATATCCTCTTTTGTACGCTTCCTAAGCAAAAACGGTCAGTTTAGAATCTGTTTTGAAAAGCTCTCATCGAAACCTTTCATTTGACACCCATAAAGGCTACCTGTTTTTTCAGGGGCCACTCCCCCGTATGGGGAGACCCCCTTAAATACCTCATAAAGATCGTTTGTAGTTTAACTTTGAAGAAGGCACCATTTTACACCTACATACAAAATTGACGCTTCTAGCTTATATCGTTTCCAAAAAAAAATTGCTGTGTAACACGGATGGATAGACGGATAGATGGATAGACAGGTTGCGATTTGAGCAGGGTTTTGTAAAATTATTTCACAAAACCCCTAAAAATCATGCCACATCAAGACAATGCAAGCGTTTTAACGAGGGATAAATTGAAAAAATGAAAGTACGGATTGCTTAAACACCCCCTGTATTTACCATATTTGGCTCCCTCTGATTATTACCTGTTCAGGAATTTGACAATTTCTTTATGGAAAGCTCTTTAGTCAAATGAAGAGCTATTGCAGCCGTGGAACAGTATTTTGCTGAGCTTCCTGAAAATCATTACAAAGAGTATAAAATTATTGGAAGATCGTTGGAATAAGCGTGTTGAAGTTGAGGAAGATTATATTGAATGAAAAGGCTAATTTCGTTAAATAAAAAACACATTCTTTCATTTTCGTTATAAAAACGTTTGAACCAACCGTATATAGTTTCTAAGAAAACGTTTTGTGACACACGGGTACTCATGTCAGAAGCGTTAAATATAATATCTAGACATCTAGAATGAATAAACTCAAGAAGAACTTTACCGACCTTTATAATAAACACACACTTGATTTAATGGGAAAACCTTTGTTTCTCCATACGAACTGGTTGCCATTTTGCTGGAATACATGTAATATGATCAACGGAATCGAATCTTGAAGACATTTTTGGTCTTCATCTTATCTGAAATTTAGAGAAGATTTAATTAAAAGTGTAGAATTTGGATAATGAAAACTCCAAACAGTAGAAAAAGCATGTCTAATGGCTATAACTTCCGTAAATATGGTTCGATATAATTGAAATGTACCGAGTATAAGAACCGTTTAAAGAACTATTTTAATAAGAAGTTTCATTGAGTTCCGTGGTACATCTACAAATTTAATGGAAAAAACCTTAAATTTACAGATTCTATTATGATATATAAAAAATAGTGTGTTTGGACTCCTACAGAGATTCTTGTTGTTGTACTCATATTAACATGCATCTTTAATTTTTAAGAGACTTTGTACCAAAATGAAAAAAAAAAACCCTATAGAAATTCGAGGAACAACTACTTACCCAAACAAGTAATATTTGGGTGAGCAGATGCACTTCGACTTACTTGAGTCATCTTCAGTGCCTAAACGATGTGTGGAAGGAATGATTTTATATAGGTATTGAGTGGGTCAAGCAGGTGGGATATTAGGGTTTCACTTTTTGGGTTGTTGGATGTCCGTTTGTTCTGTTTTAGATAATAAATATCATATCATATAAATAGTCAATGAAATGAAACAATTTGGCAACATCCAAGGGTTCTCCGTCAAGAACTCTTATGATTTTGTCGACAGGGTGAGAGACGTAGATATCGAGGAAGACAAGCGACTAGACGTCACTACTTGTTTCCCCAGCGTCCCGGTTCATTTAGCCATCGAAGCGATGAAAGATCACCTCCAAAAAAGCAACATCTCCGCCAAACATATAGACGCATACATACGCTGCATCGAGGCATGTATGAAATATAATTGCTTTAAATTTAGAGGAAAATATTATTCGAGTGACTTTGAATGTAGTATGGGGAACAGTTTGTCACCATCTATAGCCGAAGCCTTCATGTCCAGATTAGAAAAAGAAATGAAATCTGAAGGTATCTTACCAAAGGATTTGGTGGCGCTATGTAGATGATGTCTTCGCCGTTGTTAAGGAATTAAGAGTAAATCATCTCTTAGATTTGCTCAATAATCGTTACCCAACCATAAAGGTTATCATCGAACCCGAAAATGAATAACAAACGCTGCCCTTTCGATACACAGGAAATCAACAACAACAGGGAGACACTGCACGGGATCGCTTGTAAATAATTTTAAATTGCTAAAAACAGTAACTGATCCGCGAAAACTCAACGCGTATGAATCGTTATTCATGCATATTACGGATAATCTAATTAATATCGACGATAGCCCAATAAATTCAAGTTTATTTCAATTAGCTAAATAATGTGTTAACGGTTAGTTTTATTTTGCATTGATTATTATATATTTGGTGGAGTTAACACATAGCAGGTCAGTAATTTTATATTGACGATAGTCTGATAACAGAATTTTTCATTTTCATCTAATCCGACTAAATTATATAGAACCAATAAGCCGTTAATTGTTAATGTACTTCAATTTTATTCAGTAGTTTCATTAGTTTTTTCGCGCATAGCGCTAAAGATGGTCGGCAATACCGACCGAAATGCATCCGTGTGTGTTGTAGAACAAATCGTTTTTACCATCAGGGTACATCCCGCTTGCGCAGCAGCTTCCAAGCTCAAACCTTGATAGCGGGAATAAGTTTGAGCTTCTGATGCTTCTGTCGGATTATCAGCCCACCCAGCTGTGATGCGTACTAATTGAAAAATTAAGTAATAATCACATTGTTGAGTGTGATGTTGACCATATCACCTCATATTCCATTACGGTCATGGAATGAGGTATCCTAATAAAAATTTCAACGCCAAGGCTCGGATTTGGTCTGTTATACGATGAATTATTATTGATCGAATTCTTAGAAACTTATAATGGAATCACATAGTGCACAACAGTTATGACGCAGTGAAAATATTGCCAACATTTTAATTCAAGATCAGCTCCCAAAGCCTTCATGATTAGGAACTTTGGTCAACCGTTTTGAGGAACGACATTTAGTGATCAATCATCATGGAAGAAGTACCAATTGAAATATGTGTGTGTAGGAGCTTAAGATGTACCGACACAAAACCCAAATTGTGCAAGTGCTGCTACCGCAAGACCACCAACAACGACTACAATACGCTATTCGTTTTTCACAATCAGCCACAAAAATTGATTTTTAAAGACTGTTTTGGTGTCGGGTGAAGCGAATTTCCATTTAAGTGGGCTTTTCAACAGGCAAAACGGTGGATCGCAGGCTTCTGAAAATCTAAGGAGAAGACATCAGTATAAGTTTCACCAATATAATTGTACTTTTTGGCGCGGTGGTATGGTGAATAAAGTTATGGGCTCATATTTCTTCGAGAGTGAAGATGAAATACCGGAAATAATTTCTAAGGCCTCTTACAGTACAATGATCGAAACTTTTTACGGCAAACGGCAAAAAAGAATCCTACTTTGTAGCTTCAACAAGATGGAGGAATAGCGCACACTATGACTCAAGCCAAAGACCTATTGCGTGAAATGTTTGGCTGACGTTTGGTCTTCAAAAATTCAGATTTCCCTTGGCCACCTCGTTCACCAGATTTAACTGCACCCGACATTTATACAGAGATATTCAAAAGCAAAAGCGTATGCTGATAATTAAATGGCTATCAGATAGCAGAAGCAGAATATTCAAGATGAAATACAAAGCCTTAAATAAAAAATATTACGTGGCGTAATCGAAAATGCGCTAAAAAGAGCCAATTTTTGTATCGAGCAAAGTGGTGAATATGTGTCTGATGTTATATTTCATACATACTGCCTTAATTTTCGCAAAGTATTTTTAATAATTTAAATAAATTAGCTAGGACAAATGATTATTACAAGCGTTATACGTGTTTGACATTCTTCCTTTTTTTCACAGCGCTACAGCCCCTCTCGGATCATTGCATCCTGAAACAAATGCATCTAACTGTTTCGGTTCATTGACCATGTCCTCCAATTTCAAAATTCGAGCAGCGATGAACTATCTTCGTCGACAAATTTAGACAAACATTTCCTTGGTTTTCTCACTGGTCTCCACCCTTCAATTCATTCAACGAATACCTTTTTGGGAATCTGTTATCCACATGGCCAGCCCATTGCAGCTTCCGCAGTCTGACAATCGTTGAGACCTCTGATTTGTCAAAAATTCAACACAGCTCATTGTTCCACCAAGTTCGCCATTGGTCTCCGTCGAGCTTTGGTCCAATTATCTGCCTCGGAGCCCGTCTTTCGAAGGCGTTCAAAATGTTTGCGAATGCATAGATTAGGGTATGTTTCACACTCATAGCATAGCACAGGCCTTATTACAGACTTGCATACTTGAAGTTTTGCTTTCCTATGTATGCAGCTGGTCTTCAAGATTGTCAAAACTGAATAATAAATTTTATATGTGAGGTGTATACTTCGGCGTATTTCGTCTTTTCTGTTGCTGGCTCTCTTTTTTTGGCATCCAGTTACACAAATCTGCTAAAATTTTAGATATTGTATTTGCAAAGTGTAATATGTTGTGTATTTGAGGTATTTTTCCTCAACTGCGTCATGCGTTTTGTTTTATTCTCATTGATCTCCTGCGCTACTAGTTTTGGTTCACTGTCGATTTGCAGCAAAAGTTTTTTGGCGGTTGTTAACAACTGTGACAAACTTTTGATATCCTCTGCATAGACTACCACTTGGGTCAACTTACATAGTAACGGACCTTTCGTATCGACAGGTAACTTTCTGATAACTAATTCTAGACTCAAATTGATCAGCAATGGAGCCAGCCAATCTCCCTGCTTTCATCCAATATTTATGTCAAATGTATCGGTAAACTGGTTTAGAAGCAGATTTGGGAGGTGGTTAACTTGCTTAAAGTCAACGAAAATTTGCTGGACGTCTATGTTGAGTCCCCAGTATTTTTCAAGTACCTGGTTGACTGTAAGCAATTGGTCTTACGTTGATCTACCTGCTGTAAAGCCACCCTGATGCACCCCGATTATACTGCTATCGTTTAATCTCATTTGTTTTTAAATATTTTGTACGCCAAACATAGTAGTAGTATGTCTCTATAATTTTCGCACTATAGCTTGTCACTTTTTTTGTATAGGGAATATAATTGATTGGCTCTACTCTTACGGCATATTTTCTTGTTGCCAAATATTCTGGATGATTTTCTAGATGGCTTTCTAAACACTTCTACCACCATATTTTGAGAGCTTCACTAAAATCGTATCGGTACCCAGCGATTTATTATTTTTTTTTGTTGATTGATGGTGGTAATAACTTCATCCGGAGTTGGTGGGGCCAATTGAAGGTCTCTGGTCACATCTATAGTCTCCCATGCTCTGGAGCCATGCAGATAATTAATAAGGTTCTTGAAACATGATGGCCATCTTTCCTAAATCCTGTTTTCATCAGCGATGATGCTGCCGATGCCATCACGGTAGAGCGTTGTCTTAAGCTGATTACCACGTTTCAGGCTTTTCACTAATTTGTTACTTATCTCATGTTGTTGCTCGCTAGACTTACATCGATACTTCTCAATTGGTCGTCATAGTATTTTTCCTTTTTAATTCCAATTATCTAATTAGCTACTCTTCTGAGATTTTCATAGGGTTCTCCCTTCATTCTGGTTTTTCTTTCTAAGTACTATTTGTATGCCTAATATTTTTTGTCTAAGGCATCCTGGCACTCACATCGAGTATGCTCAGGGCCCAACGTTTTAGGATCAAAACATGGTCGGTTATCTGGTGATACTCAGGCTATTTTATGTATGCATCGATGTAGGAAGCAAGTTGAAGGTTTGACTAGATTTCTGCTACACACAAAGTCAATCAGCCGCTGGCTATTGTCATTTGATTCATGATGCCAACCTAAGCGTTGAAATCAACCAGAATCATTTTGCATCATTTGTAGGCAATGAGTTGACTTATCGTTTAGAGATCTGACATTCGTGGATCCAACTCCATAGTCCCTTTTACGTTTGCAAAGACGTTGCCGTATGTCCAATCCATTCTAATGCTCTGTTGCCAGTTGTGAAACGATGTAGGATTTTCCAGGTATGGAGAGTTAGCCCGTCACCCAGCCTCGATTACGGTTGCTTGCTTATTACCTTTGGATCAATTATAGGCACGGAAGACTCCCCTTTACCCTCTTACGTCCCCACAGAGGTGTAGGTAGGATTTTGCAGTAGAGCTGTGGGTGTTTTAATAGTTATTGGCGTTTCTTGGCATTTAATGCTCAATCATTGAGAAACAGTAAGCCCAATGTGCGATCCCGAGACCATTTGCTACCATTTGGTCGTGGGATTTAGGATCAGGAATCATGGAAGCTGTAGGGGTTGGAGTCGTCTACGGCAGAGCTATGTGTTCAACCTTGGTAGGTCTTTTTGAGCCCACGCTGTAGACACAAGATTGTTTTTTGACTTTTTGAAAGATCTAGTATTTGTATTATTGAATTTTAGTAAAAAAGCAATTCTACATTTCCCATTGTAGCTCAAAATATGGGATTTTTCATGAGCGGGTTCCAGTTCTCTCTTTAAAATGCACATTTATCTGTTCATCCCTACCTTTTGCCAAGAAAATATGCGCAAAGACTCTAAATGCTTCAGCATTGGTGTGTTTCACTATGGTTTCTAATAGGTGGTAGTTGAAAAGAGGGTGATTTATTAAAAATTATTTATCTTTATTTTTATGGGCATATTATCACGCGTGATATTTTATCACTGGACCTTTTTGCAGGAATTTTATGTCGGAAATCTATGGACGTGACACGAATTAATTTTAACTTTGAAATTTTGTTCATCAAGCTTTGGTACATAAATAAAATAAATAAATTGCTTGGCAATAATTTTCTACTGGATTCATCAAGCTCTAAAAGTTTCAGCTCGTTTTCTGAACTACTGACTATACCCTTTATTGGTGATTAATTTAAGTATTCTGTTTTAAGTGGTATCTTTAAAAATCTCTCGTCACAATTCGCTTTGATTTAGAGTTTATTTTGCACCATACTGTGTCGATGTTACATTCAACTTAAACTTTTCAATCCCTGTATTGGTTGTTTTGGTGCGATGCCGACGAGAGGCATTCATCGCATGGAAAAATGAACGAACGACATCCAGGTCTATAATCCCATAAATTACTTCCAACCCATTACAACTACTGATTGATGATTTTATGGTTTTTACAGGTGTAGCGAATAATTTCAACTGAGCGAGCAAATAACTATGGTAAATTGGTAATTTATGGCCGTGCCATTGTCATCTCGGGGCGGTTTTGACTCTGTGTCACGGGGAGCATACAACGCGGCCGATGCACACACATAGCGCCAGGACTTTATTTTCAACAGCCACTAGGTCCGCAATGGACACCTTCTGGCTGTCGGTTGTCTGTGCAGACCATAAATAGCACACCCTGCTCGGCTGCTCCTGTTTAACTACATAGGTGTGCTAGTGGCCGAAAAGTGCGGTTGGTAGAAAGTCCATTGAGTGCTATTCAACTTGATATTCCCAGCAGGTCGATTTGGTGCAGGTTTAAATGCAATCATTGGAGGGCACTTCGTAAATCGACGCTGGATATTGTTGGATTGCACACAGACACCTCATTTTTGGGGGTAGCGAAATGTACCATAACGAAGCAGCAAAGTGGGTAAACAGGAAAGCGATGCATTCGCAGGGGGAGCACGAGTTTTTGCATGAAAACCATTGGATAGGTGAATGGTTTCGCATTTTTGAATGGAGTTGAAAATGATGAAATGTGCAATAAATTACACACTTTCACTGCGACAATGAATGGCTCCAGCAGTTTTTTTGCAACTCGGGTTCAATCTGGAGTAGGCTTAAAGAAAATTAAATTGTTATAAATCTAAATTTATCATTGAATAATACTGCATCCTCAAGCAAAAAAGGCCAATATTATCCTAAGGGAGTTTTTTGGACTTTCTGTATATTCACCATCATCTTTCTTGAATGTGATTTTACCTTGTTTGTCGCAATTTGTTGAGTGCTTTAAATTCATTTTTACACAAATTTATCATCAAAGAATAAGAAGAATCAGATGCTTTTACACAAAACGCACAAACCTTGAAAATTTTATACAAATTCTCCCAATGCGCTAATAGGAGCTACCAATTTTGAAACGAAAAAAGAATATACGAGTACATACTTGGTTTACTTTAAACGACAAATGATGATGAGGCTCCTCTTGGATATGTTACCATCGTCTTTTGCCAATTGGAGATGGAGATTGATAAAGTTCAATTTGAGTAGGTCTCATGGAATGAATATGCCAGAGGCGGTCTTGCTTTACCATTCCGAGTAAGTGCGTTTTATGCAAATTATAGATTCTGAATTTGGATGTTCAGCCTGCTGGACTGTATCGAACGAAAATTTGCGGTAAACATTCTAGAACAACGCTCTATATGGTTCTTTATAAAACAATCAATGTGAATTAAATCTAGGTACTCCTAAACATGGACCCCTTCACACTTTCCTATTCTTCATTTTAATCTTTCAATCTCTATAAATTCTAATTCTAACTACATCTGTGGTGGCCGATTAGATACTTGTGCAGGAGACTACAGGCAACAATGAAATGTTGACGTTGGTTCTTTTTTATTTATCCCCAGCTTCCTACCCCACCCAGCAGTCTAAACCTTCTTGCGACTAGATATGAAAAATGTTCTACCGCAGAATGTTGAAAGGTGGCTTGACTTTTCATGTCATCTTCCATTCACATACGTTACCTTATGAGTAAGTCTCAAGAAATCCTGCTGAGATAGCTCCTGCAGGCTTATGTACGTACACATTTATGTATACATTAAGAAAAGAACATTCATTCTGAGGTCTGGTCGATGGCATATGTTGCGCTTATTCTGATGACAGCCATCCCCGTCTCCTGGCATAAGTTTGTATAGAGAAGCTGATAGGACTTGTTCAGGGTTGAAAAAAGCTTCGCTTTTCGTCGAGTCGTCTGGAATACGTCTCAGAATCATATCAGTTTGATTACTTGCTAAAATTAAGGGTTGTTTAGCTGATGGGGTAAAAGTTGTTTGGATGAATGTAATTCAAGGTAAGGTTGAATTAATGGTGTAATGAATTTAATAGACGTTCGACTATAAGATGAAAGTTACTTTGAACTTATGGATGAAATTAAATTATGATTGATGATTTAGCTAAGTAAGCATGACTGGTAAATTTCCTTGACAGTTTACACGAACAAACTAATTTTGACGATATTCAGTCGAGAGTTATATTGATTTAAATCTTTTTGCGGAAATGTAGCGGTGATATTGTTGATCTATTTTTGATTTCAGTTCAAGAAGTATTGATTATTTTCAAAGGGTGGGAACTTTGAAATCAGAATAACCTAGTTTTCTTATTCAAATTAAGCAGAATAATTTTTGAATTAAATCTAATCCAAAATCTAAGTTACCTCGAAATGAAAGGTAAACTATGAATAGCATCCCATTTTGCATTCAATCAAGCTCTTAATTTTTCATTCTAAAGCCAAACGGGGTTTGTTAAGTGGAGGACACATGCTTTCAAAAAATCAGCAAAGACTGTGGACGAGACGCAAAGAACTAGGTATCAGATAGTCGGAAAAGTAAAAGTAAAATCATTATAATGAAGAAAGCTAAGTTTATCTACAAAAAATTAAAAACTAATGGATTGAAACGAACACCATTAAGTAAGGTATCACAGATCAATCCATATAATGCGAGGAATGCAGATCAATTCGTAATACCTTGTGTCAGAACTGATCGTCTAAAGAACGATGCAACGAATGATGCTCTGCGTATGTATAACAATCTGCTAGAAATGGTTAAGGAAGTAACCTCACCTTTGTTATTTAAGTAAAGACTAAGGGAGCATTTAATGAGCACTGAATGAAGCGTGGACTTGTAATTCTGCTGTAATTCTGCTGCAAAATCACCTATGAGCCCAGTATTTTCGGGAAGTAACAGTTACTCCGAGTTTTTTTTTTTTTTTGAATGCGTCGTATTATATTGAATTTTTTTCAATTTTTGAGAGCTGATCATGATTTTTAGACTAGATGTTCATGAAAAGGACTAGTTCACATTATATTGTGTGCCCCCTTATACCGATGTATTAAACATTGTTTGGGTGGCACAAGGGACAGAGTGACGTAATGTGAATGCAGATCGCATGAGCGTTGTGCGACAAAGAAAGAGTGATGGAGAGAGTGGTAGGGAATGGAGGTATTAAAAAAAATGGCTTTTCAGGGAATATCCACGAAAAAAAACTCAAAGGTAAAACGTATAAACGATGACAAAGACGAGCAGCCAGCATACGACAGACGGCAGGAAATCAGAGTGCAAATCCAAAAAATTACCGGCGACAAAGTGTAGTGCAATTCGAATGTTCAATAAGTCAGTAAAGGACTGCAGCGATGGTCTGCTGCCTCGGCAGAAGAAGGTGTCGGTATCTGCCGAGAATGCCCTCGTCTGGAGATGCGTGAATGCGCTGGCAGGCTAGCATTGCGGTGTCGTGGGGCGGGTTCATTTCCCCAGCACGAGGACCCACTACAAAAAAATTTCGCACTCACGAATTTGACTGCTGGAGATCCAGGGGCAACCGAAGTCGCAAAAAGTGTAGATAACTACGTCGAGGGAGATAGTACTTGTTTCGAGAACAAGAGGAACCTGAAAAGAAAGGCGGACTTGGGATAACCTCGTCATTACCCGACGAAGTTCATGGCCCACAAATAAAAGAGGGGCAAACGGGTGATGGTGGAGCCCCTTCGCACCCACCCAACCGGAATAAATTCATATATATTTTGTTGCAGTGGCCAGGTATTCCTCTTCTGAGTGGAAAACTCATACAACTTGAATTGCATGAACTTTCCCATCAGAAGGGGAGTACCCCGGTGACCAATTTATGCCATAGAATTATACAATTTGATTGCATAACTCTATGCCATAAAGAGGCACTCTGCTTGGGCCACTCAACCCGCAACTCGAACCTAACAAATCGAAAACAACTCATTCTACGTCTAGCACTCGTTGCGTATAGACGTGTTTTAAATCGCTCCTGTCATTAATTTTAAAAATTAATTAATTTTTCACAAAAGTCAGTTTCAAATAATTGAATTAATTTTGTACGAGTCAGTCAAAAGCAAGTTTTGATTTTATTGAGGAAGAATTAATCGTCGAAGGCATCGACCAACCGTACCAATAAATCAAGAAAAGGCAACAAACCAAAGACAACTCGGGACTGCTGTATGGAGGAGCCCGACGGCTTCCCTCCGTTGGGGGGCCCCGGGGAGAGTGACGGTGTGAAATTGGCAAGTGTCAACAAGCGGAGACACACGAGCACCCAGGATACCGCAGATGCCGGTCGCAAAACACAAGTGCTCGAGGATAGACAGGAAGTGTGCCGCCTTCGAAGTGAAATCGAAGAGTTGAAAGCAAGAATTCACACATACGAAGAAATGTTCAAGACGGCAAAAAAAGTTCAAGAGAGTGGTCCGATACAAAAAATCGAAAAACAGAAGAAAGCTGCAACTCCAATAATAACTGAAGAGGTATTAAGTGCTGGTGGCACCAACGAAAGCCAGAACTACTTTGCGGCGCTGGATGGACTCCAACAGGACATGGACGTAGACGAAGGTAATAAAGACGATAATTTTATCTTATATTTAAAAAATAAAAATAATGAAAGTAGAAATAGGGAGAAGAAACCAGCCCGTAGTTCTGCTGGTCCTCCTCAAAAAGTAGCGAAGAATACCGAGAAAGTTCCGCCAATTAATGTCTTCGGTCAAAGCGGAAAAGACATGGTTCGGCTGTTGGCAGCCGAAAACAAGTTGACAAATTTCGAAATCAAACGAATAAATTCTGAGAAGCTGTCAATTAGAACGAAATCACTGGTTGATTTCAAATCAGCGAAAGATGCTTTGGATTCTGGGGAGGTTCCGCACTTCACCTATACCCCCAAAAGCGAGAAGAACCAGACGTTCTTGCTGAAGGGCTTGGACTGCGGAGAAGATACCGTCGATCTTCTTCAGGTTCTCAAGGAAACAGCACCACAAATCGAGTTTATCTTAGTGAAAACATTCGCGACAAGAAGGTCGACGGTAGAAAAAAAAAATTTACCACTTTATTTGGTACAAATAACAAATAAGAGCAGTCCAAGCGCTCTTCAGCAAATCAGGTATTTAAATTTTCGAGTGGTGAGGTGGGAACGCCTCCAGAAGCGAGAAATCAACCAGTGCTATCGCTGCCAACGATTTGGGCATTCGGCTGCCAACTGCGCCATGCATTACCGATGCGTTAAATGCAAAGACGTGCATGCTCCCGGTGAGTGCAAATTGGCTCAGACGGAGCCAAAAGAGAAGTTATATTGTGTGAACTGCGGTGTTTTTGGTCACCCGGCATCATATCGAGGATGCTCCCGATATCAGGATGCAAGATTGAAATCTGCCCCAAAGCAAACACAAATACACCGCAGTGTCTTAGCTCCAAACTTCGTCAAGCCCGGAGTATCATTTGCACAAGCCGCTAGAGGACCAGCAGAAAATGCGAAAATAGTGTAAATAATGTAAGTGGCAATAATGAGCTGCTTCTCAAAATTTTACAGCAACTTAATTCGCTATCGGAAAGAATCGATAAGCAAGATACAAAAATTAATCTTGTTTTTCATCGTCTAGGGGTTTCAAATGCCTGAAATTAATTTGTCATCCAGTCACATTCCCATGGATAGGATTCGTCTCATCTCGATCAACGTCAATTCCATTGTTACTATGCATCGGCGTGATTATCTCCTTTAATTCATTGCCAGACAAAAGCCTGACATCCTGCTTCTAACCGAAACCCACTTCAATTCATGGCGTTTCATGACATTCAAGGATTTTGAATTCGTAAGAAACGATAGGGTAATAGGTGATGGGGGAGGTGGCACCGGGATATTGGTTCGAAGACCCTATCGTTTCCAAAATATTGAAAAAGTCGAATTCAAAAGCTTTGAATCTCTTGAAGTGTCCGTTATCAAAACCTCACTGCCAGGTGGGGATAGCCTCTTCGTTATCTCTGCCTATGTAACTGGTGGAACTGTTCTCAAGCTCAAGGAGGAACTCAATTCCTTGTTCGAAATACTCGAATTGAACAGGCTGCATAACTACTATATTCTTGTTGGTGACCTGAACGCCAAGCATACATCATGGCTGAACGCCACCAATAATCCAAGAGGTGTATTCCTGAAATCGTGGATAACAGAGAACCAAATTGAATACAGGTGCAATCTTTATGGGTCGGAGTTCCCAACATACCCTAGGACAAATTCATATTTGGACCTTTGCATTGCTGACGCAAGACTCGAATTCAACTTTAATAGTCCTCAACGGAAACTGCAGGTGCTTCCTTATGACAGCGACCATAATGCAATCGTAATGGAAATCAATCATCACAGGGATGATTTCTTCCTCATTCCAGTTCAACATGAAAATCATCGGTTGAATTTCAAAAAAACAGACTGGGGAAAGTTTCAAAAGAAGTTTAATCGGGAGTACCAGAAGCAATGTCCCCCTTCTGATGGTGGCAACTCTAGCTCAATGGTTCCTAATGACAGAAATCTAACTAACGATGAAATAGATGTCTATTTGTCGAAGCTAGAGAAGCTGACATTGGAAACGATTGAGAAAGTAGTTCCCAAGTTTAAACATCGAAACAATATGGAAGGATATGAAACATCAACCATTGTAAGGTTGAAAAGATTGAAAAGCCTCCTTCTGACACGCGTCAACAATATTTATCGACGATTTTTGGACTACAACCATCCCTCGTTGTCTTTGTTGAAATTACATCTGAAGAATGTCCGGAACTTAATCCGGTCATACTTCAGGAGTGAGGTCAGCAATCAATGGGCGGAAAAATTGAGGGGTATTAGCCCACAGGACCCAGACGGCGTGTTCGCGAAAGTGAATAGCATATTCCGCAAGAAGTCTCGAGTGAAGGTATCGAATCTTGAAGTCACTAGTGATGAGATAAATCTTCTCGATAGGGCTGGTATCGAAATTAATAGTACGACTCCGGATAGAAATGGAAACAGGATTATTTGTGAAGGATTGGATAAGCTTGCCCTGATTGGAACACATTTTGAATTGGTTCATCTACCAAACCCTGAGAGAGGGAACGAAATTTTTTCAGAGGTCGTTGAAGCAAAAGTTTCCGACTTCAAATCAAGCCTGAACGGCCAATCAATTCTTCCTTTCAATGAAACATTAACATCTGACCTCATACCGAGCTTGAATCTTATTGATTATTTTGTCAGCTATGAAGACTTGTGCTTCATATTTCGCAAGATAAACAACAAGAAATCATGTGGTACTGATGGTATTCCCAATGTAGTTCTCCGACATTTGCCTGAGGTTGCTATTAGGAACTATTGCATATTGTTCAACAACATGTTGAGCAATTCATATTTCCCAAATGAGTGGAAAAAGGCTAAGATATTTCCGATCTTGAAGAAAGGAAAAGAATCTTCGTGCCCCAAAAGCTATCGCCCAATCAGCTTGCTGCCTAACATCAGCAAGGTGTTTGAAGTGATACTCAACAGAGCATTAAACGCCCACATTGAGGAAAATGAGTTGATGCCGAATTGCCAATTTGGTTTTCGTGCCAGGCATTCGACCACACATGCAATAACGAAAGTAACCTCAGACATCTGTTGGAAACTAAATGATAGACAATGTGTTGGAGCATGTCTCATTGATATGGAGAAAGCCTTTGATACGGTATGGTTAGATGGACCAGTTTTTAAACTCCTTCAGGACAAGTTCCCCAGACACCTTGTCGCCATGATGTGTAATATGTTATACGGGAAATCGTTTGTTGTAACCGATGGAAATCTAACAACAATGCGCGAGTTAAAGGTCTTGAATGGTCTACAGCAGGGAACAGTTACTGCGCCTCTGCTCTTCTCAATCTTCATTCGCAAGCTATTGAACGGCTTTGATTTTAACGTCTTGCCAACGCGATCATTGGTAGCGTTTGCTGATGATCTGATCATCTATACGGCAGACTGAAAAGCTACAATAGTTCAGAGCAATCTCCAAAAAATGTTCAATGATGTACAGCTGTACACTGACAATTTCCGAATGAAAATCAATGCGCAGAAGTGTGAAACAATCTTGTTTCGGACAACGCTGCAGGGGGTCAGTCAAGACCTGAAACGTAATTGGAAAGATTTCCACATCATGGCTGGCGAGGGTAGTTCAGAACGAGTTCCACATAAATCCTGTGTTCGATACCTCGGTGGTTATCTCGATCAGTATCTGTACTATACTGAACATGTGAAAATCATGCTCAGTAAGGCACTAAAAGTAGTCATGGCCCTTCGAAAGCTCTTTTATTCCAGATACATTGATCAAAAGGTCAAAATTATCTGTTACAAGACACTGGTTAGACCAGTTTTGACATATGGATGTCAGATCTGGTACAACCAGAGTGCTAGTACTATGGAAAAATTAAGAGTTTTCGAAAGGAAATGTCTTCGTGCATGTACTGGTTTGTACAGAAAGCCTGAGACGGATTGGAAACATTATATATCGAATAGAAGAATTTATCAAACTGCTGAAGTGACGAGGGTCGATATCTTCATATTGAAGCTTCTTCGGAATCATATCGCAAGATCTGTGACTGTGAGTGAAAACCCTTGGATTTCACAGCCGTTCCACCCTACAGACGGGTATATTGCGACTTGCCTCGCTACTGGCTTCATTCCTCCAGAAGCATTCGTGTATTTGGACATGAATCGATATGTTTTTGATTCTGACGGCGTCCCAGTCATATATCACATATATCGACGGGCCACCGATAAGAAGATAAAATATCCTCCTAATTTGAGTTCACGAGACCAACAATTTCAATGGAGGTACTCATTTGCTAGATTCGTTGAAGCTGATCGAGTTGAGACAGCGCAATCCAGGTATTGGTGGCTGAATGACAATGTCTAAATTATTCGTGTTTATTTTTCAGTTCTGGTGTTTTTCGTTATTTCGTTTTTTTGAGTTCAGCTCATTATTGCTACATTTAGTGTTGTTGTTTATTTTTGTTAAAAATTTGGTATAGGTTAGGTTTATATTATGTTTATTATATTAGGTTAGAGATAAGGTAAAACGCTTAGGTAAGGAACATAGTTATAGATTTTTTAAGTATAAGATAAAGTTTTTGATAGGATTTATTAGAATTAAGTTAAAACATATTAGGTGTAGGATCAAAGTTCACTGTAGTGTTAAGATTATAAATAATTTTAGAATAGTGTTGGTTGGTTTTTTCTCCTTTTTCCAATTAAATTTAAAAAATATTTAATAATCTTCATTGATTGGAATTTGCTATAGTTTTTTTTTTTAAATGTGTAATGATAACGTACAAATTTAGAGAGCCATTTGGGCCATTAAGTTTTTTATTGTTATTGTTTGGAATTTGCTTTATATTCTTTTAAAATTTATAACGATTAGTATTAAATAAAGCGCTTTTGATTGATTGATTGATTGATCGAAAACAACTCTCTCATTTCTATCAACTCATCTGGAATCAACTAGATCGCATGTTTTTATATCAACTTTTATCCTTTTGCTACTATTGTTATCAAAAGTTCTAAATATTTAGTATTTTTTTTATCTTCAGTTATCCGTTGAAGTCTTATCTACGTTACTTTCAGCGAAAATAAATCTCAAGGAATATTTTTCTTATTGTTTGCTTTCATTTTATATCGCCTTAAATAAGTTTGCTATAATGTGTATGTATTAATTGTAATGAAAACGTAGTAAACAATTAAAATGTTATCTCTTTTCAATTCTTTGTTATTTTATCATGTTTTGTTTTTGTATTTTTTTGGGAGTTAAATGAAAAGTTTCATTTTGGCGCAATCGATTTGCAATATTTTAAAATAAATTCCTTGTGTTTTTTTTTTTTTAAATGAAAAAAAACATGCAAACAAAATATATTTTATATATATATATATATATATATATATATATATATATATATATATATATGACGCAATAAAAGGGTACTCACCCGCATGGTCCTCCGAGCGCTCGATGACGATGCAGATGGTCCGAAAATTTCGATTCTGTAACAAAGCTATTAACAAGTCTCGATCAATTATAGTCTTTAGATCTCTGTAGATTATATCTGCGGTTAGTATAATTGTTGGATGTTTGCATGGATTCCCTTATAACAGTTTTTGAAAGTATGTTGAACAAGCTCAACAAATGATTGATCTACTCGCAATTGTTGAAAAACGGTGGTCATAGTACTTTGATAGTTGTTCCATCTTCAACTAAAATACTGATGACTTCTTACGGGCATTTTAATTGATTTTAATTCATTAAAAACTGTGAACTGTCACGAAATGCTTTCTAAAAGTCTCGACGGCGACTGCAAAACGACACACAAATTTGTTTTACGTGTTGGCTGCCAATTAGATGTGACCTCCTGTTTGATATTGCATCGGTTTTAAGTAAGCATCTTGCACGAAAATATTTGGAACGAAATGTAGAAGAGGAATTTCAGCGATTTTACCAACAATATCACTTATCCTTAGGCGATTTAAATACTCTTCAGTATGTACTTCAAGAAGCTCATCCTCTGTTATTTGCATTGGACGTGAAATATGTTTTTCATCACAAACCTCGCTAGTTAATAGGTGCTCCATACCATCAAGCGACCTTCCCCAACGCACAGCAATAGTTCATCGAATTGGCAAAACAATTACCAACATTATCAAATAACGTCTCATGTTTGTACTTGTAGGAAATCAAATCGATCCAAGCGTACAAAATATACCCAAATATATCATTATATATGTCATTTGAAAACAATTGCCAATATCAACCACAATTTGTTAAAAAGGGAACAGAGTAAATAATTAATCGTAATATCTACTGCATATACACACTAGTGTTTAATCGTTAGAATTGGCATCGATTGTTTGCTCTTGCGCTGGGGATTGTTGTTGCTGTATACGATTTTGATTTCTTTCAGGTGAGATGACTTGTTCTATTTCAACTGTTGCTGCCGATGGTGATGTAGATGTTGATGAAATTGATGTTAGTGGTCCATTAGCATAACCATTGCACATGCTTTCATTTTTAACCGACTTCCAAAAGAAAGAAGGTTATCAATTCATTGCGTATATTTATTTTTTTTTACTTTTTTTTTTTGTATGTTCACGCATAACTTTTAAACGGAGATAGATAGAAGAGTCCTGTTTTTGGCAAATGATACGTCTTTCTTCCAGTTAGGTCCCGTTTAAAGGATAAGAAATTCAAGTTACGGTAAAGGACTCTTACCGTTAAAACTAAAAAAATTCCGACTTTCATCCCGATTTTTCAGCATAACTGATCGACGCGTGTAAGGATTTTGATTGTAGAGGTTTCAAATGAAAGACAACATATTGATCTAAAATATATCGGAACAGAATTGAAATCCTTTTAAGGACTCTGTAGATATTAACAGTTAAATATGATACATTGATGTGAAGAAATTAAATTTAAATGATATTTCGTACGAAAAGTGTCAATTAGTTGGCACTCTGCAAGGATTTGTTGGAGATACCGAGTCCTTTAGTGACGCATAATAAAAATGATCAGTAACCTTAATTTTTAAGCATAAACGGTACATTTTAGTCCATAATTTCTACCGGAAACTACCAATAAATTAATTCTAGGTGCGGCATAAATACAACAGTTAAAGGGAACATTTCAGGATGCTTTTCTCTTCCGCATTCATTCTTTACTTACCAATGAGCTTGGTATAGGATCCTGCTTACATCCTTAGACGTAAACGGTACATATAGGATTATAAAATTTCCCGAAGAAATAATTAGGAGTGAGTGATTGCAAATTATAGAGTTGAATTGTTACCTTACAGTTGATATTATATCTACATTACAACATATGCCCAGAAATCTAAAATTAGTGATTTCCATACTAAAAACCGGCGCTAATCGCAACCTAAAAAAGGATACATTTCCTGCTATAATTGATCATAACTGTACAGATGAAGATGAAAATGCATAGCCGAGTTTTCATTGAACTATATGGTATGATTTTCTTGAAACTTTCATGAAAATAAGGTGCCATATTTAACTGAAAACGAAGGCGATGAGTATCGAATAAACGTAAACGAGTGATACGGTTAAGAAGGATCTTTTTATGTTAATTTCTTGAGATTGATTGCGGAGAAAACTTATGTTTACATATATAAATAAAGATGTCTACACACACACACACACATATATATATATATATATATATATATATATATATATATATATATATATATATATATATGTAAATATAAATATATATATATATATATATTTATATATATATATATATATACATATACATGTATATATATACGAGGTGTGTTCAAAAAATATCGCGAATTTTGTTTTTTTTCAAAAATTATTTATTTATTCATGAATATTTATTTTGTCCCCTTCAAAGTAATCCCTATGAGATATTATACACTTGTGCCAACGGTTTTTCCAATCTTCGAAGCACTTCAAAAAATCATTTTTTTTAATCTTGTTCAGCTCCTCCTTCGATGCCGTCTTTATCTCGTCAAGCGTAGCGTAACGTCGTCCTTTCATGGGCCTCTTCAGTTTAGGAAACAAGGAAAAGTCACAGGGGGCCAGATCTGGGGAATACGGTGGCTGCGGCATCATTAGTGTGTTGTTTTTGGCCAAAAAGTCGCGCACAAGCAACGATGTGTGATCAGGGGCGTTATCGTGGTGCAAAAGCCAATTTTTGTTCTCCCACAAATCCGGGCGTTTCTGGCGGATTGCTTCGCGCAAGTTGCGCATAACTTGCAGGTAATATTCCTTATTGACCGTTCTTCCCTGTGGCAAGAACTCATGATGCACCACGCCCCTGTAATCGAAGAAAACTGTCAGCAAAACTTTCACATTCGACCGAACTTGGCGCGCTTTTTTCGGTCTTGGTTCATGCGGGAGCTTCCATTGAGATGATTGAGCTTTGGTTTCCACGTCATAACCATAAACCCACGATTTGTCACCAGTTATGACCCTCTGGAGCAAATTTGGTTCGTCGCGGACAGAGTTTAACATCTCTTTAGCAATGTTCATGCGTTGCTGTTTTTGGTCGCAATTGAGCAATTTTGGTACGAATTTCGCGGCGACCCGTCTCATGCCCAAATTGTTGATAAAAATCGAATGGCACGAGCCAATCGATATGTTTAGGTCCTCAGCAACTTCTCTAACGGTGACTCGACGATTGGCCAATACCATTTTCTCCACTTCATTAATTTTTTCGTCTGTTGTTGAAGCGCTCGGGCGTCCGGCACGCTCTTCGTCGTTCACATCTTCTCGGCCTTCTAAAAACATTTTGTACCACCGATAAACGTTGCTTTGGTCCAACGTAGCTTCTCCGTATACCACAGTCAACATTCGGAATGCATCCGCGCACTTAATTTCGTTTTTCACACAAAATTTGATACACGTTCTTTGATCCATTTTTTTGAATAAGTAAAAATCGAAGACGATTGAAAACACGTGCAAGTAAAGCAGCTATCACCAATCAAGTGAACATTCAAAATGGCCGAGCTTATCGGCATAAGTGACAGACATGAGTACCAACATAACGCCACAAAAAAATCGAAATTCGAATCTACGTAACCCGCGAAAATTCAAAATTCGTGATACTTTTTGAACACACCTCGTATATATATATATATATATATATATGTCCGTATGGATGTATATGTATATATATGTATATAATATATATATATATATATATATATATGTGTGTGTGCGTATGGATGTATATGTATATTATATATATATATATATATATATATATATATATATATATATATATATATATATATATATATATATATATATATATATATATATATATATATATATATACTTTGTGTGTATGTGTATATATATATATATATATATATATATGTATATATATATATATATATATATATATGTGCGTATGGATTTATATGTATATATATTTATGTATATAATATATATATATATATATATATATATATATATATATATATATATATACATATACACATATATACATATAATACATATATATATATATATATATATATATATATATATATATATATGTGTATATATATATATATATATATATATATATATATATATATGTGTATATATATATATATATATATATATATATATATATATATATATATATGTATATATATATATATATATATATATATATATATATATATGTATTATCTATATATATATATATATATATATATATATATATATATATATATATATATATATATATATATATATATATATATGGCTATGTGTGTGTATGTGTGTGCTTTTGCTTCGACTTTCTCCAATTTTTCAGCAATATTTCTGTTCTGGCCAAAGTATAGCTCTAGTTTGTACCAAAACTAGTACAAAGATTTATTCAATTGTGTGATAAAGCTCACAACAAAAAATCCAAACTTGAACAATTTGAAACGAAATGGCGGTCGCTCAAAGGTTGAAAAAAGTTGAACGATAAAAAAGCACTTCAGGGTCAGGTCAAAATATCAAAATGGCGGGCTATGCAAAGTTCAAAATTTGATAATTTCTCAAAGCTTCAATTCATATTGGATTATGATGAAATCTAAATTCAAGGTAGACTTTGATGAGATCATGGATTAAATGTACCAGAGTTAAATTCGATTCCTGCGAACGCTGCAGATTTTAGCCGTAGTGGTTTTTGCATTGCAGTAAAAAATTATATTTTAATATACGAGAACATGATACAATGCATTCAAGAAACTGAGTTTAGAATGGTTTGAAATGAAAAAATTTGCCACTAAAAAGGGTGAAATAAAAAACTTTTAGAAAAAAAAGAAAACCGGCTTCAGAATGCCCTAAAAAGGATGAAATAAATTTTTTGGAAGCTGTGCCAAATCAATTTCCCCATTTCAATATAGAGACTTCCAATATCTGCACCATCACAAAAGAATGGGGGAAAATGTGACATGGCACCGCTTCCAAAAAATTTATTTCATCCTTTTTAGGGCATTCCGAAGCCGGTTTTCTTTTTTTTCTAAAAGTTTTTTTGTTGTTCTAGATTCAATGCTGCATCGTTCACTGGTTGATCATTAGCTATATCATCTGAATCCATTCTTAAATCATTATCATTAGGTTCGTCACAGTGATATTCATCGTCACTTATTGAACTATGACGACTATGTTTTCCACTATATTCACTTGACGAGCACGATGAACTAGTACTACTAGAACTATCACTTTCACTGTCTTCACTTGTACTCGAGCACATCTGCTCATCGCCATGTTGCTGCTTTTTGCATTACCAACACCCTTAGCTCGTCGCTCCAGTCTTCGTCTGAGATTTTGGTTTGCGAAGGGCTTCAGAATTTTCAGTATCGTTCGAATCCGGTGAGCTTAGGTCGTGCTGAACGTACGATGAAAGTGGTAGCATGCAAGGAAATTAAGCAAAAACCCACAGCTTCAATGTATAACCAACACTGCACCGGCCACTGTACATATGGGTAGATTTTATTTAACAGTTAGTTAACATTTTCTATGTCACTCATTGGATTATATCGTTTTTGTGCCATCTTCGCTTTACGTACAGAATTCGGTCATGAACGCGCGGATAAACTCATGGTCTTATGCGTAATCACATCCAGAGTTTCATTCAAATGCACTTTAAACTCACGAAGTTGAGTTTGAAATTCTTTGGCATGTGGTTTTCACAAATGCAAATGTGCACCAAGTTGCGGAATTCTAGGGGATGAGGCGAGGTCGCGATAAAAAACAGAGGGATTCAGCACTTCACGATTATTTCAGTAATTACCATGTTGCAGGTATTTCTATGAAATATCTGGTATAAACTCGAACAGGCTGTTACAGCAGAACGCAAACATATAAGTTGATTTTCACTTGCAACTGATATCACGCTTGCCGGCGTGGTCCTCTTCACGTGTTTCTCTGTCACAATCGTAAGTCCACTCTCGATCCGTTCCAAACTTGTCTTCCTTCTTCTTCTCCTACTTGATGTGGGTTTTTCTCACGTTCCTGTTTGGGTGTTGCAGTAGATGTGAGCGTTAGTGTAATTTAAATTATCAAAATCAATACCTGAACTATAGCCAGCACTGCGCTAATTCCCACACGTGTGTCTCTCCTTCACTCCAAATGTCAACTGCCCTGTCCAAGGTATTTCCTCGTACCAGATCAATCTCAAACCGGTTCGATTGCAAATTGTTCTAGATCAATCGGAAATTGTTCCGATTCAATCTGCAATCGTACCGGTTCGATCGTTTCGATTGATCTGGGACATTTTGGGGTTTTCTTTAACCCTTTAACTGCTCGATTATTACAGGGCAGCTAATTTTCTCGCAATCCCAAGGCGATGCGGATTGCGTAAAAGGAGCTGAAGGATCTTTCAGGGTACCATGGGTTGTCTTCGCCGTCGGGACACGAAGTGGCGAACAATAAAAGAAAAACACAATTGACAGACGGACGGACGGACTTATGTTTATGTTTGGCCTGAAGTATACAACCCTTGCGCGTTTTTGGAAATATACGCGGACGGACAAAACAGACGTGACTAATTACCTATCGGCGCAAGTCTTTTGCGTGGTATATCCCCACTTCTTTTCCCGATGGGTCCGTTATCAGGTAACGGTTAGGTCCCGTTACCTTCTTTATGCGGCTCTACAAGAATCGCCTGTCCAGCTTGGCGTTGTAATGCCCCGCGGCGTCACTTTGCCGGAAATTTCGCCGGAAAACTTCATCTCCTTCTTTGAAATTAGCAGATCGTGACCTGAGATTGTACTGCGCCTCATGTGCACTTCCTGCGGCCTTGACCTTCCGTCCGATTTGTTGGCGGAGGTCTCCTAGACGTTCGTGGGGCTCCAGCGCAACGACGGGGTCTCCCAAACACTTTAATTGCCGTAACAGCCGGTATGATTTACCGTGGCAAATCATGTGCTGTCCAAAGGCGGCAAAGTAAGGGGCGACACCGGTGACGGAATGATACGAGGATCGCAGGGCGCATGTGATGGCAGACAATCGCCGGTCCCAATCTTTTTTAGATGGGTGGACGTAGGAACGGATCGCGGCCAATAGGGTGCGGTTCAACCGTTCTGATGCGTTAGACTGAGGAGAGTATATGGGCGTTAGTTGGTGTTCAACGCCATACTGCTCAAGTAGGCCCTTAAACTGCCGAGACCGGAACTGTACTCCGTTGTCTGAGTACACACTCTCTGGAACCCCGAACACATGGAATACCCGGTTCTCTAAGAATTTCACGATAGATGGAGTTGTAAATTTACGGATAGGTTCCACCAGTGGGAACTTTGAAAGCTGGTCTAGAACGACTATAGCTCCGATGTGTCCCATGGAAGACCGAGGATATGGACCGAGTAGATCAATGTATAGACGTTGGAATACGCGTTCTGGGACGTTGAGTTGACCCATAGGAGGTCGAAGAGGCTGGTTGAGCGCTTTGGTGCCTTTACAGGTCTCACAGGCGCTCACGTAGTCTTTGACCTGCGATGCCATTTTAGGCCAAAAGAAGTATTTCTTGAGTCGCCGTAACGTCCGACCGTAACCTCCGTGGGCACTTAAAGGATGGTCATGTGCACGGAGGATCAGATGTTGTGTCATTTCCTCCGGTACCCAGAGTTTCCAGGGCTCTTCTTCCTGCCATGGATCACCAGTGGCGTATTCATTTTGTCTATACACGTAGCCGTCTATTACCTTCAAATCAGGCAGCTGCGATTGTTGGGTCGCGATGGTTTGCCTCAACTCTTTGTAGCTGTCTGATGCGAAATGTGGGCTGTCCAAATCTATCTCGATGGGGTCCTCGTCATTTATTGTCAATTTGGCTCCCTCTGGGGAAAACATTCGTGAGAGAGTGTCGGATACGATGTTCTGGGTCACTTTCCGATGTTTGATGGAAAACTTGAACCCTTGCAGTTTAAGAGCCCATCTTGCTAGGCGTCCATGTAAATCTGCCTGGTTCATCAACCACTGTAGTGAAGCGTGGTCCGTGATGATCTCGAATTGGTGGCCCTCGATATAAGCTCGGAATTTCTTCACAGCCATTACCGCTGCCAAACATTCCTGCTCGGAAACAGTATAGTTTCTTTGGGCCGAGTTCAGCTTATTGGACATGAAGGCGATGGGAGCGTCCTCTCCCTCATCGGTCAATTGCACCAGCACGGCTCCTACTCCATGTTGACTTGCGTCACAATGAAGGGAGAAGGGTTTCGTGAAGTCGGGGCTGTGCAAGACAGGAGCTGATGGGAGGGCTTGTTTTAGCTCTTCAAATGCCTTTCGGCTGAGTTCGGTCCAAATAAATTTCCCTTTCCGCAGCATGTCTGACAGGGGCGCTGAAACTGTTGCGTTATTCCGAACAAACCTTCGGTACCAACCGCACACGCCAAGGAAACGTCGTAACTGCTTAACTGTTTTTGGTAAGGGGAACTCATCAATCGCACGAGTTTTGTCCGGATCCGTTTTGATAGTACCATGTCCGATGACATGTCCTAGGAATCGGACTTCTTTCATGACAAACTTACTTTTCTGTACGTTGATGGTGAGTCCCGCCTTACCGATGTGCAGGGCTACTTCTTGTAAGAGTAGGAGGTGTTGATCGAACGTTTCCGTTATGAGTAACAGATCATCCAGGTACACGAACACTTGGTGTTTCAGGTGAGGTGGGATGACCTTGTCCATCAACCGAGTCATCGTTTGCGGCGCGTTACACAGGCCAAAGGGCATTATGACGAACTGATATAATGGTCGTCCAGGCACTGTGAAGGCGGTTTTGTCCCTCGACCCCTCATCGAGTGGAATTTGCCAGAAGGCGTCTTTTAGGTCGAGACTGGTGATATCATTGGCTTTCGGCAGTCTCCCTAGTATTCCATCGATGAGTGGAAGAGGGTACGCGTCCTTGATAGTAACCGCGTTTACCTTACGGGCATCAAGACAGAGGCGGACTTTACCTGGCTTCACCACCAAGGTTACCGGTGATGACCAGGCACTTTGGGACTCCTCTATGACCCCCAACTCGAGCATCCTATCCAGCTCCGCATACACCAATTTCTCCATGGCCGGTGAGATGGCATAGTGTCTCTGCTAAATCGGTTTACTATCGCCAACGTCGATGGCGTGTGAGACTAGGGTGGTGCAGCCAAGGCCTTGGGTAGCGTAAGATGGGAAAGCAGCGATGGATGCTTCCAGACGTTGCCGTTGGTTAGGCGTCAGGTCATGCCTATCGGGAATAGAAGTGATTTCGTTGACATATCTGGTATTTAAAGTCAAATCTGTGAATAAATCGGAGGCCAGTCCAAAGCGAAGGACGAAATCGACGCCAAGGTACACATTCTGAGTCAAAGAAGGGATAATGTAGAAAGTAATATCCTTCGTCTGACTCCTGAACGTCACGGGTGTGGCTAGTTTACCACGTATAGGGGGTTTGGTGCCATCAGCTGTACTGATTTCAGTGTGCCAGGATTTAATCAAGTTCGGATAGTCTCAGAGCACCTTCGAGCCAAAGCTCGAGGCAAGACAACTGATACTGGCACCCGTGTCGATCAATGCAAACACGGTCTCGCCCAACACTTTAATTGGATAATACGGTCTGATCTCATTCTTAGCAACCTCCGAGATGTTACAAGAGTTTAAGGTCTGACGGCAGGTGCGCACTCTCTTGCGGAAATTCCGCCAACGACGGGTTGACCATTTTGTCGTGCACGGGCGGGAAGTGACTACTTCGGAAGCAAATATTCGCTCTCGAGCCACCCGATATTCCTGCAGTCGAACATGATAAGGTTTTAGAGTGCGTATTTGAGGCTGCCACGATTACAGGAATACATCTCTTGGATTATCGGTGGCGTCCAGCCATGATGTATGCTTGGCGTTAAGGTCACCAGCAAGAATATAATAATTATCCAAGCTCTTCTATTTCAAGCAAGAAATTGACCTCTTCCTTGAACTTGAAAACGTTTCGATCAGTTGCATATGCAGAGATAACGGAGAAGTTATCCCCACCTGGCAGTTAAATTTTGATAACGGACACCTCAACAGATTCAAAGTTTTTGAATTTGACTTTATCAATTTTTTGGAAACAATATGGTATTCTAACCAATATTTCTGTGCCACCTTACTCATCACCGTGTACCCTATCGTTTCTTATGTGTTCCAAGTCCTTGATTGTCATGGAGTGCCACGAATTGAGATGGGTTTTAAATGAGAAGGATGATGTCAGGCTTTTGCTTGTCAAGGAACTCCAACAGATAGCCACGACAATGTAGATGAACAATGGAGTTGATATTGATCGAGATGAGATGAAGCCTATCCATGGGAATGTGACTGGATGACAAGTTATTTTGCAGCATTTGAAAGCCGTAAACGCTGAAAAACAATATTGATTTTTAATCCTGTTTTTCCATTCTCTGCTATAAAGAATTTTAGGAAGCAGCTCATTGTTACATTATTTTCATATCAGGAATATCCACGATATGATACTGGATGGCCAGAGACGCCGCAGTTAATAAGGTAGAATTTTTCTCGAGGCTGCATCTGAGCTAATTTGCACTCATCGGGGGGCATGAATGCTTTTGCATTTCACGCAACGATAGTACATGGTGCAGTTGGCAGCCGAGCTACCAAATCTTTGATATCGATAACATTGATTAATTTCTATTTTTCAGAGGCGTTCCCAGCTCACCAGTCTCAAATTCAAGTAAGTAGTTGAAGGGCACTTGGACTACTTTTATTTGAAGTTTGTACCACGCAAAGTGGTAAATTCTTCATATCTAGGGTTACTCTTCTTGTCACAAAGGCTTTGATGGAAATAAATTTGATTTCTAGTGCAGCTTCTTTGAGCACCTCTGCAGTCCAGACCCTTCAACAAATAGGTCTAATTCTTTTCACTTTTTGGTGCATAGTTGAAGTGTGGAACCTCCCTAGAATTCAATGCATGTGTGATTGACAAAATCAACCAGTGATTTCATTTTAATAGCAGATTTTTCTGAATTAACTCTTTTGATCGCGAAATTCATTAGTTTATTTTTGGCTTCCAATAACCGAACTATATGTTTTCCGCTCTGTCCAAACCCGTTGCTTGGCAGAACTTATGCAGCCTTTTTGGAAGCTTTTTGAGAGGTACCAGCAGAACCGCCAGCTGGGCTCTTCGCTTTATTTTTATTTCTAAGGTGTTGAATAAAATTGACATCATCATCCCGATAAGAATTACCTTCAATGGATTCTTCAACTTCCATTTCTTGTTGTAGTCCGTCTAGCACTGCATAATAGTTTTGGCTTTCGTTAGTGCCTCCAGCACTTAAGATTTCTTCTGGAACAGCTTGTTTCATAGTTTTCTTCGCCTATGTTTCCTTATTGATATACTTTTGCGGTTGTGTCTTGAGTTTTCACCCTCTCTTGAATAGATCTTCGAAGGATAGTAGTCGTAGCCTTAGAGCCTTAGTTTTTGATTTTCATGTCGAATTTGGATCACTTCTTTTTCGTTTTCAACTATTTTGGTTTGCAACCGCCATCTGTGGAGTTTTCCTGGTTTTGTCTCTTTTTGATGACGATTGCCGCCAGTTCCGTATTTCATGTCTCCTCGGGTTCTCCCAATGGTGGGAAGCGATCGAGCTCCTCCATACCATGCTTTTCTTGATTTATCGAAGTTAAATTATACTCGATATAATTCTTTGGGTCGATTGCTTCGATGATATAAGCTTTTTCGAATAAAAATCAAAATTAACTTTGGTCTGAAGTTTTAAGAAAATTAATTTAGTTTTTGAAAACTTAATAGGAGTGATTAAGAGCACGTCTGTTTGCAATTATTGCTTGACGTAGAATCGTGTTATTGTTGTTTGCTTATGTTAAAGATTAGGAAAAGGTTTCAATATTTAGGATAGGCATTATGTTTACTATATTAGGTTCAGAGATAAGGTTTATCGTTTAGGTTAGGAATATTGTGAATGAACTGTATTAGCTTAAGATAAAGTATTTGATTTCATTTTATTAGAATTAGGATATAACATATTAGATGCAAGATAAAAGTTTGCTATTCGGTTCTGTTGATATTCTAATAAATGTTTGAATACTGTTGGTTTATTTGAATTTAATATTGTTTTTTGATTAAGTGTTATTGATTAATAATGTATAAATTCACAGAGCAATTGTGGCCATTAATTTTTAGTATTTTAATCGTTTAGAATTTGATTTATATCCTTTGAAAATCTATAACGGTTAATATTGAATAAAGCACTTTTAACTTTGACTCGACTTTAGCCCTCAGCTCACTACCACAAAAAATTTCAAGAGAGTTTTAAGCTTTTGGCAAAAAACAATTGCATTTGTGGTGGTCATTTTCACGGAAATTCTCCTCCTGATCTTCAGTAGGTTCTACTTGTAATTGATTTTGTAGTATAGCATTCAAAAGGATACTACTATAACAATGGCATACAGTTTTGAGGGATTACATAATAAGATTAGTACACGTTCTTCGAAAGTAGTGACGTTTATTTATTGCGAAATGTTAATCACTTAGGATCAACGTTTCTATTATCAATTGTCAAGTCAGATCAATGTGAATGGAATTTGGGCATTCCACATCTTCAGTAAGCTGTTTCGCCGATTATGTTTTTTCAGATGACCTGATGGTAGCATCCGCTTCCCTCAATGATAAAAGTAGTGGAGGGAGCTTGTGTTTCAAAATGAATGCTAGTTTCATAACTCACCCTCCGATTTCGTAGAACATCACCGTGAGTCTCTACAACCTTCATCCGATCTTTAGTCTCCTTGACTTCAAACAGGTATGTATGAGAGGGTACAAGCAAAGCTTTCGACATGGCGGCATGGAACTTTAAATGGGCTCTCCAGATGCCTCGGAGAAAATAAGTCACTGATTTACAAACTCGCTAGCCAGATGAAAGGTGGACTTCTTTTGTTCAAAGACCGATGCCTAAATAAAAAAAAATCTGGTTGGCGCCACCAGCTGGGAAGGTAAATTTCTTGTAGATACCCTGAATATAATTTTATTAGCTCCACTTTGAAAGTCAAACACTATTTAAGGAAAATGTTCTGTTGTATAAATACTTCCAGTGTAAGCCATTTCAAACGATACAATGGAAAATATTTAACATTTCAGTTGCTGAACTTTCTGAACTTTGGGGGCCGCCACTTTAATTTATGAATTTTTGGATTGCTTGTAAATACTTATTGGAGTCTCAAATTGGAGTTTCACTCTAGACAGAGCAAAAACATTCAATTTATAATGGCAGCTAAAATTATTGTTTTAAATATTCGATTTTTTAAATTTTTCATCCGATTTTAATTATTTTGTGAGCAACACAATCACTCAATTTAATAATCCATAGATCCAAGTTTCACTAAAATCCGTTGAAAAAAATGGCCACTAGAGCGCTACCAAAATAAAACAAGTTGGGTAGACAGACCTTTGCTCATGTCAGAAGGGTTTTGTACTTAACTTACAAAATGCAGTAACCAGCAACGAATAAAATCATGAAACATGTCAAAGACGATTTTATTCGAGAAAATGTGAAATTCGAGGTTCATACTATTATTAACAAAGTCCAACGCATTTTGACTTCTGAGGTATTTGTTATAGTTATACCCATAAATATCTCCTTTGATAATTCTTTCAGATTTTTTAAGATCACGGGTGTCCATTCGCGAGGAAGGAAACACATTTTTCATGTATTTCCCCCCCCCCCCTGTGCCCCAACTGAAGCAAAAACGGTCAGTTTAAGAACTGTTTTGAAAAGCTCTCATAGAGAACTTTCAATTGATACTCATATCGGCTACCTTACATGAAATTTTTTTTCAGGGGCCACTCTTCTGTACTGTAATCATCGATTCATGGCCTATTTTTTCGAATCCTAGAATGGTTACAAAGCCCTTTTGCTAGGAGCTCCCTCCTGCCTCTTCGACTTGTTTCAATTGTATGTACTCATCTTCATGATATCTATCACTCCTGAAATTTTCATGCAAATTCTAGCAAAGCTGTAGTGTCTTAGTCGGTAAAAAGCGCATATGGCTCCATAGCCATATGTTTCCATAGTAATACAGGGCATATTGCTCCATAGTAATACAGGAAAATTCAAATCGCTATAACTTCGGTAAATCCCATTCGATCTTTATGAAACTTTCAGAAAAAATCAATCTTATAAATAGTCATCTGTTTACTAAATTTTATTGAATTTAAGGGTTCCATTTATATTTTATTCAAGAAAACATAAAATCGATAAATCATACTATTACTAACAAAGTTGAGTGAATTTCGACTTCTCATGTATTTGTTGTTGTTGTACTCATGAAGGCCTACATTCATGATTTTTTCAGATTTTTCGGATGGAAGGTGTCCAATCGCGAGGGGGTACGCGAAAAGTTCGTACATTTCCCCTTCCCCTGCCCCCCTCGGTACTTATAAGGCAATTTTAAGACTTGTTTGGAAAAGATCTCATTGAGACCTTTCCAACGACACCCTACTCGACTACCAATGGTGAAATTTTTTTTTTGAGGGGTCACCTCCCTATATGGGGAGACCCCCCTTAAACGCCTTTGAAAAATTTTTCCACCCTTGAAGTTTCAAGAGGTCACCACTTTTGACCTTTCTACAAAGCTTCATGGCTGTAGCCTCTACAGTTTCGGAGAAAAAGTGCTGTGACATACAGACGGACGGACGGACGGACGGACGGACGGACGGACAGACGGACACAGGTCGTGATTGCAATAGGGTTTTGTATTTTAGTACTAAACCCCAAAAAACGTATTTTTGAACCCATAGCATTTTGCAGGTTACAAGTAAATGATCACCAAAATATTAACTTTCATAAAAATCCAATCAAAATTTTGATTTTTAGAAGCTTTTGAAAATTTATGTTTCAAATAGCCGCCATTTTGTTTTGTGAGCTGTGTTCATTGTTTTTTAGACCCTTATAGTCTTTACTGAACTTCCGAATTTTATTGACATCAGTTGGCTACCTTTGGTTAAAAAATTTATTTGGGGCCAGATCGTTACAAAATTTGGAAACTTTCGAGAGAATACCGTTTCTGGCCACTCCACAAAGCTTGAGCTTCGTGGCTTCTATTGTTTCTGGAGAAACTTGCTGTGACGAACAGATGGGTCAACAGACAGGTGCACAGGTGGACAGGTAGGACGCGAAATTACTAGGTTTTCGTAAAATTCGTTTTCAAGGCCACCCTGCAAATTCAGAATACTTCCGACCAATTAGCTTTAATCTAGATATTCAGAAATATAAAAGACAGAATACATCAATAAACAATGCATCGAACAATTTCCCTTTACAACCCGGCACCAGATATAATCATATGTACTTTCCATATTTACCAAAAAAATTTGCGTCAGATTTAAAGAAAACGGGTTGACAGAGTTACGATCATGTTAGAGGTATTTTGTACTACAATTACGATATGTAGACACCAATCATGAATATACTCAATAATTGATATCATTGACTGATTGAAATCTTACAGAAATTTTTATTTTTCATTTCATTTGAAAATTTGAAGAAGATCTAATCAAACGTATAGTGTCTAGTTCGATAGAAAGCCCGAATGGTAGAACACTTGCACTTTTTGGTGGTTGTTGCAACAAGATAAATTTCGAATGGCTATAACTTTTATAAAAAAAGGTGACAAGCTACACCGCGAAAACTATAGAGGCATATCACTGCTTTGTGTGGCGTATAAAATATTTTCAAAGAACTTAGAAAATAAAATCAGATCATACGCCAGCAATATTATTGGGGAGAATCAAGGTGACTTTAGAGCAGGTGGATCAAGGATAGACAAATTGTTTACAGTCAAGCAGATACTTGAGAAATGCTGAAAGTTTAAGTTTAGGCAAGCCTATGACAGTATTGATCGTAACGTACTGTAATGTACCCAGCCATATTAGTACATCTTACCAAAATAAAAATGACGGCGGCGAGCTACTAATTCCGCATCAATAACTAAAGCAGGGAAATGAGCTGGTCCCATTGTTATTCAAGTTGGGAAACGTCGCAAGAAAGCTACCTGTTGATGCACGAGCTACATTATTATACAAGTCAATCCAAGAAGTAGCCTTTATGGGCGACATCAACGTTTTGTCACGGTCATTAACAACTGCCAAAGAACTCTTCCTGAAACTCGACAGCGAAGTAAAACTAGTAGGACTACCAATGTTTATGACTCAGTCAAGAAAAAATACCTTAAATACACAAAATATCACGCCTGGCGAAAACAATATCAAAAATGCGGGCAAATTCGTATATTTAGGAACCTACATAACGAGAACCGTTAATAAAAGAGACGAAATACGCCGAAGAATACAGCTTGCAAATAAAATATTTTACTTAGTTTTGACTATCTTGAACACCAGCTTCATACGCGGGAAAACAAAGCTGCAAGCATTTTAATCTGTGATACGGCCCATGCTATGCTATGGGTGTGAAAAATGGACTCTAACCCAAGCATCCACAAATATATTGAGGTGAATATTGCGAGCGAAGCTAAACGGAGACCCATGGTGAGTTCAATAAAACCATGAGCTGTATGAAATTTTTGACGAGCCGGAGGCCTCAATGATTATAATACTGCGAAAGAGCAATGGGCTGGCCACGTAAATTAAATAAAAGAACAACGGGCTTTTCAAGAAAAAACAGATTTGGCCTGCAGATATGAAATAAACAAAATAATTAAAAGATATTACGTTTACAAAACATACTATTGTTAAGAATTTTTGTTTAGGGAATGCTGGTGTCCTAAGTGAAAGAACTACATTGTTCATTCACCCGAGCATTTTGGCCATCAACTTAATAGCACATTGCGCACGATGGACACAGGCTGATTCCAGCATATGGGCTGGTACCACTAAACTCGTACAAAACTGGGGAGATACTGTTGTTATTAACATATTTGAGTGAATTTCGATTTCCAAGGCATTTTTCATTCTTTCATTCACTTACTTGCTAACCTCCATATATCCTCTGTATCTTTATCCATCACTATGTCACCTTCCTCGACAAGGTATCCTCCAAAAATAATGTCGCAGGAACTCTAAATCAGACTGTTTATTTTTCATCCGCGCTCATAGAATCTTGAAAAAAGTATGCAATTTAATTTTCATCGTACGACGCACACAACCAAATTAGAAGGTATGGTTCTGGTGCAAACTCCAAGAACACACTTACATGACATTCCCTTTGGACAATATGTTGCGCTCCCTTTTATTCGTTGGTGTCCACTCTCTTATCCGTAGCCTGAATAACGTTAGGCCGAGCAAACCTCTAAACCACACTACTTTCCCGCTACGTTGAAAATGGCTGAAATGCTCCATTATAATACTTATGATGTAATAAAATTGGCTTTCATTACCATTTAAACAAGTGCACTGCCCACAGAATAGTTTTCGGACCGATGAAATTTCACGGTATAATGACATCCCCTTAATTTACTGGTGACAAGACTTAAACATACATGAAGACGTGATAAATTTCACAATTCGAAAAACCTCTTTCGCGTTTCTAAACTTCACTTTCAAAATTTACCGTTTGAGATTCAAATAGAATCCCTTCACACGATCCACTCTGCCACTGCGGATTGACAAACGCAAAAAAAACGAAAGAAGCCCGAATACAACTGCTCGATCAGACTTTCGTGGACTATCTCGTCGATGGAAACACTTACTGCACTTCTTTTTTCTGCCAGCTACCCAAACGCAGTTCAGTAACAGCGAGTGGTTAAAGGGAGCGTTACGAACAGTCGACGATAATAAAGACTGACAAATTATTGCCAGTGGCGTAGGGCTGATTCATTACACACCCATTGAATGAATTCTCAAAGGTATTCTTCCTGACGGTTTCATTCAAACCCCAATATGCCCGCAGTGCCTGAGTCATTCGGAAAGGCATATTGTTAAATGCTATTCGATGCTTTCATGGTTAATCAGTCTTCGCGGTAACCATTCAGGCGTCGAATATCACTATATTTAGAGGTGCGTTCACGATTTTATTCAAGAAAATGTAAAACTGATGAATCATACTCTAAGTAAGTAATAAAGTTTAGTGAATTTCGACTTCTGAGATACTTATCGCTGTTTTCCTCATAAAGTGCTACTTCCATGTTTTTTCGGCCTACAGGTGTCTAATCGCGGGATGGAGGCACATTTATTATGGTGTTTCTGCGCTTCACCTGTGTACTTCATCATCGATATTGAACACGCAATATTGAAAAATTTAGCAACACCTTTCATTTGATACACTACTTGACTTTATTCGGTGAAACTAATTTTGTAAGGGGTCACATCTTTACATGAGGAGATCCCCCAAAGCCATTCGAAATTTTTCGGACCACGAAACTTTCATTAACCGAAAACTTTTGAGCTGCTCACAAGATTTGATAACTCTAGCTCCTCTGGTTCTGAGAAATCGTGCTGTAACGTATGGACAGACAAATGGACGGGCAGATAGGTACCGATATTTATAGGGTATTGATTTTTTTTGGCAAAGCCGAGCACCTTCTATGCGAATTCAACTCACACTTGCCGGGTTTGTTTTTAACACCAAAACTTTCATTGAAAGACCACATCTGATGAACCTACTATACCTAGTCTTATGATTTTGACTTCTGTGAGTGTAATTTTGATGAAAAAAATGCGACGGCACGCATACCTATAAACAGTGCTGGTCTCTATTTTAATTAGAGCCAATTTGTTTGTTTTTCAAGCCTTTATGGTTTTCGTTCAAAAAGCAGGGTATGCTGTTATCAGCAGGGTGTGCTTGCAAGTTTTAATCACCTATTTTTAAAGTAGCGTTTACATTTATGTAGCCTTTTGTTCACTTTTAAGCCTATTTTGTAGGAGCGATTTCTGCATATTTATTTGACCCTTGCTGTTGAAAGTGTCGTTTGCCCGGTCAAATTTATTTACTTCCATTCTCTTAAATTAATGCCATAAAACTGATAAATTTTCGAAATGCATCCACAGCTACAAACATCAACTACACAAGGATATCCTAACTTAGTGTTTTCCATTAAATCTCTTTTCAGTAAAACAAGTGGTATCGAAGCAAACCTTCGTGGGCTACTAATGAAAATTTTCACTTATCGGTTGCATGCAAATGAGCTGCTCGGTCCAGCAACATGAGATTTAGAGTACATTAAATTATGCAGCTAATTATACTGGGATTTATAGTCAACACCTGTTTTTCATGTTTTACCGGAGTCGCTCCTGAGGTTGTTGCTTTGCCATGCTTCCACAAATGCAGTCGCAATGCCTGGCCGAATGGAAATGGAGGATAAAATGAACAGAAATTTATTAGCAGATACTAATTGAACAGCAGCTTCTCCGTAAGCTGTGGAAATCCACAAGTCTAATGAGCACTGAGTCCGTAGTATTTTACATAATGTCGGTATGTTCTCTGTCAGCTAGCGTGAATTTCAACGTGACTGTAATCAGGTTTATATTGAAAATTGTACTGGCAGGTATTAATTTTCATGAGGCGATAGGATTCTCTTAAATAATGGTGAATCGTCAGAATATTAAATAAAATATAGGTGAGGCATACCGAAATTATTTATTACAGCCGATTAATAATAATAATAAAAATTTTCTGAAAAAGCAGTGTAAAGTTTCAAAAATTTCAATCATAATTACAAAAGTTATAGATATTTGCATATAATACGATAATAAAACTACACAATTGGGTTGTACACTATAAAAAGTTTTCTTGCACCAAGGATTTATTAATATCTTTTCAACATTTTGATTTTCATGAAACAGAGTAAATGTTCTCTTGCTGCAGTAGTGAAAGACTTAAAAAACGTATTATATCTGCTTAAAAGACAAACTAAGCTTAAAATTGGTATTCTGTAAACTCCGTGAGGTTTGTTGGTTTACTAATTCATAATTTTTGGAAAATATTATGAAAATAACTTTTCAAATACAAAACGCTTTCAACATACCTTAAATAAAATGTTAATAAACTTCACAAAACCATTATCAAACAAGTTTTTCTGATTCACTCGTCGCAGTTATCTTATTTTTAGGGTATTGTAAAATCATTTTACAATACCCTACTAAATCGCGTCCTGTCTATCCGTCCGTCCGTCCATCCGTGTGTCACACCACTTTTTCTCGGAAACTACATATATAAGATTTTGTAAGTAGGTGCGAAGTGACGCCCTCCTCAAAGTTTCAACAAGAAAAAAAAATTTTTAGGTCTTCAAGGGGGGTCTCCCCATATATGGGAGTTGCCCCTGAAAAAAAAGTTTTCATCGCATGCAGGCAATATGAGTATCAAATGAAAGGTCTTAATGAGAACTTTTCAAAAAAGGTCTTAAAATGACAAATTTTACTTCGAGGGGTGCGATTGGACACCTTTGACCCGAAAAATCTGAAAAAAATCATGAATGTAGGCCTTTATGAGTACAACAACAATAAATACATGAGAAGTCGAAATTCACTCAACTTTGTTAGTAATAGTATGATTTATCGATTTTATGTTTTCTTGAATAAAATCTTAACGGTGCCTTTAAATTTAATGCACAAACAGATGACCATTCATAAGATCAATCTGTCCCAAAAATTTCATAAAGATCGAATGGTATTTTATGAAGTTAGAGCGATTTGAATTTTCCCGTATTACTATGGAACAATATGCGCTGTATTACTAAGGAAACATATGGCTACGGAACAATATGCGCTTTTTACCGACTCAGATACTACAGCTTTGCTAGGATTTGCATCAAAATTTCAGGAATGATAGGTATCATGAATTTCTTTGAGAATTGGCTCAGCTAGCGGTATAAGTAATCGTAAAGCAAAATAGTGGTTGTTTTGAATGCGAAGATTGAATAATTTTGATGTACTCGTATTTTGCCCCAACTTCAACGTTTATGGCGCATGATTTTAACACTTGATTCAATTCAATGAATGCCTGAAGACGAGTACCAACAATTTATACTCATAGGTGAAACAAGTCGAGGAGGCAGGAGAGAGCTCCTAGCAAATGGCTATTGTAACCATTCTAGGATTCGTAAAAATTTACCATGAATCGATGATTACAGTACGGGGGAGTGACCGCTGAACAAAAAATTTCATCAAAGGTAGCCAATATGAGTATCAAATGAAATTTTTTTATAAAAGCTTCTCAAAACAGTACTTAAACTGACAATTTTTCCTTCACAAGGGCAACAACTACCTTAGAAGTCGAAATTCGATCAACTTTGTTAATAATAGTACATTTTATAAATTTTGCTTTTTTGTCTATAAAATCAAGATGGGACCCTTAAATTTCCCAAAATCTAAGTTTTCTGAACAATAAACAGCTAAGTTACAGCCGATTGAATATCTAACAATCACAACAACATTAACAGGTGATACTAGGGAGATACATATTTGTAATGTTCATGTGTTATCATGAATAATCAAGCGACGGGGTCAAAATACTTGAAACATAACAGTGGCGAGTTTGAAATCATAATAACCATAATAATTTTTCGAACTCAATTTATGGAATCTGTATATTAGTCAAGTTTTGATATGCAGAATATATTGTTTGATTTACTAATTTTTTTACAATACCCTTCTGGCAGGAGCATCCTCCTACTACTTCAACTTGTTTATCTTTATTATTGATTTGCTACCGGCACCACTTTCATTCAATTTATTCCATCCTAGAAAGTAGCCTAAAGCTCATTTTCATATTTTCAAAAGCTGAACTTATATTATTATCAATAACTAATGATTTTTGGTAAATTATTGATCAGTTCTACTTTTGGGTTTGATCTTGAAAAATTCCGAGCCTCCATGCAGTTGTTGCCAGATGTATAAGGACGATGAGAATTCTAAGTCAAGCATTCGTTGCGTATGGACGTGTTTGAAATCGCTCCTGTCAAATGTTTTTAAAAATCAAGTTAATTTTTTAAAGCGTCAGTCTATTTTTTATTGGAAAAAGCTTATATTGTCGAAGCAATTGACTCAGACAATTTCTATCGAATACTATTTTACTTCGACCGGTAAAGAAAAGCGAATAACCCAAGAAAACTTCAGGACTGCTGGTATGGAGGAGTCTGACAGCTTTCCACCGATGCAATAACCTGGGGAAGCGATAATCAACAATGAAAACATAATGAAGAACACTATGCAGATGGCAAAATCAAGTGCACCACGAAACAAAGGCGACGTAAAGAAATTCCGGAAGAAATCCTAAGTGCTGGTAGCACACTATTTTGCAGTGCTAGACGGACTAACATAAACCTAACTAAATTGAAGAAAGTATCGAAGGTAACTCTAATAAAGATAATGATATAAATTTCATTCAGTCTTTAAAAAATAAAAATAAGGAGAAAAAACTAACTCTGAAAAGGCCACCAATAAGGCAAAAAAATTCGGATAGAGCGGAAGAGATACGGCTCGGCTAATGGTAGCCGAAAATAAATTAAGCAATTTCGAAATTGAAAAAAAATATTGAAGATAATTAGCTGTCAAAACGAAATCACTGGTTGATTTTAAGTTAACAAAAGATGCACTCAATTCTGGAGATGTTCCACACGTCACCTGTACCCCAAAAAGTGGAAATATCAGATCGGCCGATCTTCTTCAAGTACTCAACGAAGTTTCATCAGAAATTGAATTTATTTCCCTAAAAACCTTTGCGATAAGAAGATTTATCAAGTTACCTGGTACAAACTCCAAGCAGAAGCAGTCTAAGTGCCCTTCAACACTTAGGGTACTTGTATTTCAGAATTTTGAGGTGGGAACACCTTCAAAAAAGAGAAGTCAACCAGTGTTATCTGTGCTGAAGATTTGTTTATATGACTGTCAACTTTAATGCACTATATAGATGCGTAAAATACCAAGAAGTTCATACCCCTAGTGGGTGCAAATTGAAATCGAGAATCATATCGAGGCTGCTTCCGTTATCAAGATACAAAAGCAAAATTTATTCCAAAGCAAATACAAATAAACCACCGTGTCATACCTTCCAACTTCGTCAAGCCCGAAGTAATATGCACTCGCTACTAGAGAACCAGTAGATAATGCTGCATTAATGTAAGTAGCAATTAAGAGCTGCTTCTCAAAATTTACCAGCAACTTAATCCTTTATTGAAGAGAATTGATAAACAAGACTCGAAAATTTACTTTGTTTTTCAGCGCTTGGGTCTTTTAAATGCCCCAAAATAACTAGGCATCCAGTCACATTTCCATGGATAGGCTTGATCTCATCTCGATCGCTGTCAGCTCTATCTCCTTGAATTTATTGTTAAGCAAAAGCCTCACATCATGCTTCTCACTGAAACCCACCCCAATTCATGGCACTCCATGTCATTAAAGTATTCTGAATTCATAAGATTTGGTAGGGTAAACGGTGATGGGGGAAGTGACATCGGGATATTGGTTAAGAAATCAAATTGCTTCAAAAATATTGAAAAAGTTAAATTCAAAAACTTTGAATTACTTAAAGTGGCCGTTATCAAAATTTCACTACCAGGTGGGGATAACCTCTACCTATGCAACTATCCAAATGTTCTCAAGTTCAAGGGGGAACTCAATTCCTTCTTTGAAATACTCGAATTGAACAGGCTGCATAAATATTATACTTATTCTTGACGGTGACCTGAATGCCCAGCACATCATGGCATCATGGCTAAACGCAAACGATTATCCAAAAGGATTATTCATGAAATCATGCATTCTACGCCTAGCAGTTGTTGCGTATGGACGTGTTTTTAATCCACTCCAGTCAATTTTTAAAAAATTGAATTGATTTTTTTTAAGTCAGTCCAAAGCAAATTTTGGTTTTTATTGGTAAAAGTTTTTAACATAGAAGGGATTGACCTACGGAATCATATCAAATATTGTTTTACTTCGATAAACCAACAAAAGCAAATAATCTAAAGAATAACTCGGGACTGCTGGTATGGAGGAGCCCAACAGCTTCTCTCTGCTGGGGGACCTCGCGGAGAGTAGCAATATAAAATTGGCGACAATCTTCAATAAAAGGAGATCTACGAGTAACCAGAAAAGCCGTGCATATGGTGGGTGTAAAACTCAAACAGTTGAAAACAAACAAGACATTATGCAGATTCGAGTTGAAAATCAAGAATTGAGACTACGACCAAAAACCTTAGAAGGGTATGTAAACTCAAGATACAGAACCAGTAGAGCAAATCGATGCAGAAACCAAGACAAAGGAAGCTGTCAAACAAGTCATCCCAGAAGAAATACTAAGTGTTGGAGGCGCTAACGACAGCCAAAACTGTTATGCAACGCTGGACGGACTCCCACAAGAAATGTACGTTGAAGAAAGCATTGAAGGTAATGGTTATCAAGATAACAATGGTAATTTTATCCTCCACTAAAAAAATAAATATAAGGAAAAGAAACCAGCTAGCAGTTCCGCTGGTCCTTCTCAAAAAGTTTCCTAAAATATAAAGAAAGTTCCGCTAATTAACGTATTCGGTCAAAGTGGAAAAAATATGGTCTGGCTATTGGCAGCCGAACATAAATTAACGAATTTTGAGATAAAAAGAGTTAATGCTGAAAAGTTAACAATTGAATCAAAATCACTGGTTAAATTCAAACCAGCTAAAATGCACTGAATTCTGGGGAGGTTCCACCCCAAAAAGTGAGCAGAATCAGGCCTTTTTGTTGAAGGGCTTGGACTGCGGAGTAAATACTGTCGATCTTCTTCAGGTGCTCAAGGAAGCCGCATCTGAAATTGAATTAATTTCCGTTAAAACCTTCGCGACAAGAAGATTGGCGGTAGAAAAAAAGAATTCACCACTTTACATGGTACAGAGCAGTCAAAGTGCTCTTCAACAAATAAGGTACTTGAATTTCCGACTGGTGAGCTGGGAACGCCTCCAAAAAAGAAAAGTGCACCAGTGTTGTCCGTGTCAAACATTTGGACATTCGGCTGCCAACTGCGCCAGGCTTTACCGATGCGTTAAATGCAAGGACGTTCATGCTCCCGGTGAGTGCAAATTGGCTCAGAGGAAGCCAAAAGAGAAATTATACTGTGATAACTGCGGTGAGTTTGGTCATCCAAGATCATATCGAGCATGCTCCCCATATCAAGATGCGAGAGTGAAATTTGTCCCATAACAATCACACTTGCACTGCAGTGTCTTAGCTCCGAGCTTCGTCGATATCGGAGTATCATTTGCACTCGCCACTAGAGGACCAGCAGAAAATGTTGTAAATAATGTAAATAATGTAAGCGGCTATAACGAGCTGCTTTTCAAAATTTACCAGTAACTATATTCTATATCAGAGAATCGATAAACAAGGCCAAAAATTAATTTTGTTTTTCGGCGTTTAGGGCTATCAAATGCCTCAGAATAACTTGTCATCCGGTCACATTCCCATGGCAAGGACTGATTTTCTGCATAAACGGTACATTTTTAACCCGACTTCCAAATGAAAGAAGGTTATCAATTCATCACGTATATATTTTTTTTGTTTTTTTTTTTTTGTATGTCCACGCATAACTTTTAAACGAAGATAAATAGGAGAGCCTTGTTTTTGGCAAATGAAACGTCTTTCTTCCTGTTAGGTACCGTTTAAAGGATAAGAAATTAAGGTAACGGTAACGGACTTTTACCGTTAAGGCTAAAAAAATGGCGACTTTCCCCCCGATTTTTCAGCATAACTAATCGACGCGTGTAAGGATTTTGATTGTAGAGGTTTCAAATGAAAGACAACATATTAATCTAAAATGCATCGGAACAGAATTGAAATCCTTCGAAGGACTCTGTAGATATTAACAGTTAAATATGATACATTGATGTCGAAAAATTTAATTTTAATGATATTTCGTACGAAAAGTGCCAATTAGTTGGCACTCTTCAAGGATTTGTTGGAGATACCGAGTCCTTTGGTGATGGATGATAACCGGAAATAACCAATAAATCAATTCTAAATGTGGCATAAATACAACCCAACAATAGTTAAAGGGAGCATTTCAGGATGCTTTTCTCTTCCGCATTCATTCTTTGCTTACCAATGAGCTTGGTAAAGGATCCTTCTTACATCCTTAGACGTAAACGTTACATAGGAGTTACATAGGATTATAAAATTCACCGAAGAAATAATAAGGATTGAGTGATTGCAAATTATAGAGTTGACTCGTTACTTTCCAGTTAATATTTTATATACATTACAACATTTGCCCAGAAATCTAAAATTTGTGATATCCATACTAAAAATCGGCGAGAATTGCAACATAAAAAGCGATACGTTTCCTGCTATAATTGATCATATCTGTACAGATAAAGATGAATATGCATAGCCGAGTTTTCATTGATCTATCTGGTCGGATTTTCTTGAAACTTTCATGAAAATTAGGTGCCATAGTTAACTGAAGACAAAGGCGATGGGTATCGAATAAACGTGAACGAATGATGCGGTTAAGTAGGATATTTTTAAGTAAAATTCATGAAACTGATTGCGGAGTGAACTTT
>OZ017739.1:111514031-111591531 GCA_963969285.1 Odontomyia ornata | reverse complement strand
TGATGAGGGTAATTGCGGACACTCCAGTCGAAGCATTCCAGAAATGTTACGAAGCATGAAAACACTCTGGAATCGTTGCATAGCTGCCCAAGGGGACTAGTTTGAAGGGGATGGCAGAGTTATAGCATAATTTTCCAATATACGGCTTTCATGGGATCAGTCTCATTACTTAAATGTCACGCCTTAGATATATATATATATATATATATATATATATATATATATATATATATATATATATATATATATAGATATATATATATATATATATATATATATATATATATATATATATATATATATATATATATATATATACATTGTCACGTGTTATAGTTCGCGGCCAATAAGTTTAATGTCCCGGGAAAATTAAAACATTTCGTCATTTAAATTAAGTTAAAAGAGTTTATTTACTTAGAATGCACAATAATTAATTTCACTGTTTTACTAATCGCATTTTAATTTACTTTTCACTTCTCTATCAATTTATGTTTCAACTGTCTTCAAATATATCACGAAAATCTTTTACTTCACTATCAATCAATATCGCCTTCAATTCGCGCTCTACTCTTAACGACGTTTTACTATCGCAGTTTTTCCTAATACTTACTCCCCAATTCATTCAGCTCAGCTTTAACTTTATAGGGTCTCTAATCATTCAATCCATTTCTCATAAATTGGCAAATGTTCTGACGGGAACTTCTGTGGATATTCCAGAAATTCTGAATACCCACGGTGACGTCACTTGCTTACTTTCAGATATTGATTATGGATTTATTTGGTCCATCCTTGTGCTTTTGAATACATGCTTTTGACATCATTCGTTTATTTTTCTTCGTTGTTTCTTTTCAATCAATGTTGATCATGATGTTATTAATAGTTACGACAACAATTGCAACAGTAGTTCGCTGAATTGTGTGAACATGTAACAATATATATATGCATATAAAATCCAAGGTGGACCGTCTGAAACAAAATGGTGGCTGCTCAAAGGTTGAAAAATGTCACATATTTGTTATTATAGTTACCGATATTAATCAAGTTAGATGTTTTGTAGAGACTATAAGTGTTCAAAGAACGAATAAAGAAAATTAGAAATCAGCTCTCAATACCCAAAGTGGCAGCTAGTTAAATTTAGAAAATTCTAACGCTTCTAAAAATCACAGTTTTGATTCGATTTATATGAAATATTAAGTTGAAAAATGATTGTATCTATGTTAAATATCTTGTTATTTTGATGGTGATTAATGTGTAAGTTTTGAAATGGCGGCCGTTCAAGTATGCGATTTTTTCAGATATTAATGGTCCTCTAGTGGCCATGCTTTTTCAACAGATTTAGGTGAAGGTTGGAATTTCATATAACAAATTAAATTTTAAAACTTAATGTCTTTAGCTACTATTTTGACTAAAAATTGTGTATCACTGCCCTGTCTAAAGGAAAACTATGAATTGAACGAGACTTGGAACAGTTTTTGATGACAATCTAAGACAGATAGGTACCTTTTAAAATAATCAAAACTCAAAATCGCGCCCCCAAAGCTCAGAAAGTAAGTGCCATTCGCTATTTTGGAAGCAACTGGAACATTAAGTATTTTTTATGGAAACGTTTGAAATGGCATGAACTGGAACTATTTATATAATGGAACATTTTCTTTAAATAACGTTTGATGTCCTATGTAGTGGCTAATAAAATTACTTCTAAACATAAGGGTATCTACAAAAAATTTGCCTTGCCATCTGGTGGGGATCAACATAAACTCCAAGCCCTAAGTTGATCTTTGCTCTAGTGGTTTTCCTCTTCTTCTGGAATAATATTTATTTATATTTTGTTGACTCCAATCATTTTTCTATATCTAACTTAAGCATACTAATAGACGCCTCATCTTGATGCCAAGGAAATTTGCAAGTAGTCCCTAGGTATCAGGGGGGGGAGGGACGTTACTTTTGCTTGTCAATATAATTCAGGTATTTTCTAATGTTGGCAACATAATCCGCATGTTTCTCAAAAATGTTTCCCTCAAATAAGAAAACCCAGTCGTCTTAGATGTAAAGGACACATCATTAAAAGATAAATGGAGGAAATTCATAATTTCTGAGAATTTTGTATAGACCTATCCACACGCACTGAAACATATGCATACCTATAGACTTTTCCTCAGGAGTTTTAAAATGTCAAAAGATATTCATTCATGTATCGATATTTCAAGAGAAAAGGCCATTTCTAGATTAAAAATACTTTGTTAGTCTCAAGGCAGAAACAGAGTTCAATTTACTGCTTCAGTTGCTATTTATTTGCACTTGTTGACAACTCGTAATGTTATACGCTTATTCGTATACATACACTGACAAAATTTGCATCATATAGAAAATGGATAGGAGTAGAATATCATACGATACGAACCTGAATTTAGCAGAATTGCTTGCCGTTGTATCTGAGCTATTCCAACAACTTGCATCAGCCAGACGTCCATATTTTATTTGTCAGCACTGCTAATTTTTTGTAAGAAAGAACTTATCTAGTAGCCTATGCTTTTGTAAATGAACACTAACTAGATCTCATCTACGAGTACACTGACTTTTAAAAGCCATTTGATTTGAAAGGTAAAGATATTGTGAGCTTCTGTAGATGTCTTTTTGCATGTCTTCTTTCTTCAATAAAGACCCCGGTACAATCAGCCTCCAATGTACTGTTGTTCAACCAAAATCCTGCAAAGAAAATATCATAAACTATGACAATAACCTCTTTTTCTTTTTTGTAGCACTGCAGCACATCTCGAGCATTCACTTTTAGCAACAAGCGCCTCCAACTCTCTCGGTCCATTGACCGCGTCCTTCACTTTCGAATTCCTAGCAGCGATGAACTGTCTCCGTCAACTAAGTAAGACTAGTGTTTCCTCGATTTCTTCTGACAATAGGCTATAACTGGTTGGACTGGTCGACTCATGGCCCACTAGCGACACAAAAATTATTCTGGGTGATTTCAACGCTAAGGTTGGCAATGAGCAATCTCATCGGGGAACGACTGGAGGATATTGCTTCCACGATGATACAAATGACAACGGGCAGCGCCTGATTGACCTTGCATGTAGCAGAAATCTAGTAATACGTTCGACTTGCTTTCCATATCGACGCATTCATAATATGACCTGGGTATCACCGGATGGCAACACACAAAACCAGATCGATCATGTTCTGATCCAACAACGTTGGGCCTCAAGCATACTTGACGTCCGTACATACCGAGGAGCCAATTGTAACTCAGATCATTACTTGATCAAATTAAACTATCCATGCCGTATGTCAAAGACATATTCAGCGAAAACCAGTCCGCTACAAAAATTTGACATCGAAAGGCTCCAAACGGCGTCTATGGCCGAAAATTTCACGGAGACCCTCGACAAACAGCTGGCTCCCATCTTATCAGACGCATCGTTAAAGACGAACAACGAGCTCTGGATGGAAGTGAAATCGGCTAACAAAACCACGGCAGAATAGACGATCGGACCTCAAACCCGGCGCAAGAGGAATGATTGGTTCGGTGATGAGTGCCAGAATGCGTTCGATGAAAAGAATCAGGCGTACATAGAATACACAGGTAGGAAAAGAGAGAACACTATGAAAATCTCAGAAGAGTAGCGAATAAGATAATTAGGATTAAGAAATAACACAAGACAAGCATACAAAGTAGTGAAAAGCCTGAAACGTGGTTATCAGCGCAAAACCACGCTCTGTCGTGATAACAGTGGCAATATAATCGCTGGTGAAATCAACATTAAGGAAAGATGGGCATCATATTTCAAGAACCTCCTCAATCCTCCGCACAACTCCAGAACATCGGGCCTATAGATGTCTGCGGAGAACTTTCATTGGTCCCACCAACTCTGGATGAAGTTTGTTCCATCATCAAATCCCAAAAGAATAATAAAGCGCCGGGCATTGATGAAATTCCAGTGGAGCTCATCAAATATGGTGGCAATAGTGTTCACAAAGCTTTTCAAAAAGTCATCCAGTACATTTGGCAACAAGAACATATGCCAAAAGAGTGGAGCCAATCGATTATATTCCCTATCCACAAAAAAGGTGACAAGCTATAGTGCGAAAATTATAGAGGCATATCACTACTTTGTATGGCTTACGAAATATTTTGCAAAATCTTAGAAAATAAAATCGGATCGTACGCCAACAGTATTATTGGGGACTATCAAGGTGGTTTTAGAGCAAGTAGATCAACAACAGACCAATTGTTCGCATTCAAGCAGGCACTTGAAAAATGCTGGGAGTTCAACATAGCCGTACACCAAATTTTCGTTGACTTCAAGCAAGCATACGCCCGTATTAATCATAACGTACTGTACCAAATAATGCTTTGCTTTGGCATTCCAGCCAAATTATTCCCTCTTACCAAAATGACAATAACGTCGACGACCTTTCAGGTTCGCATCAATAACCAACTTACCGATTTTTTCGACGCAAATATCGGACTAAAGCATGGAGATTTAAAGGCCCCATTGCTATTCAATTCGGCTCTAAAGTACGTCATACGGAAGCTATCTGTCAATACGCGAGGTACATTACAATACAAGTCGAGCCAGGTAGTGGCCTATGCGGACGAGATCAACATTCTGTCATGGCCACTAACAACTGCCAAAGAACTCTTCGTAAAACTCGACAGCGAAGCAAAACTAGAAGGGCTACAAATCAACGAAAATAAAACAAAGCTCATGACGCAGTCGAGGCAAAATACCTCAAGTACACAAGATATCACACTTGGCGAATACAGCATCGAGAATGTTAGCGAATTTGTGTATTTAGGTGCCAAAATAACGAAAACGGGCAATGAAAGAGATGAAATACGCTGAAGAATACAGCTCGCAAATAAAATATTTTATTCAGTATTGACAATCTTGAAAACCAGCTGCATACACAGGAAAACAAAGCTCCAAGTATACAAATCTGTGATAAAACCTGTGTTATGCTATGGGTGTGAAACATGGACCCTAACCCAAGCATCCGCAAATATATTGAACGCCTCTGAGCGACGTGTCCTGAGATGAATAATCGGAACGAAGCTAGATGGGGACCAATGGCGAATTCGATACAACCATGAGCTGTATGAAATTTTTGACGAACCGGAGGCCTCAAGGATTGTAAGACTGTGGAAGTTGCAATGGGCTGGCCACATGAATTGTATGGACGAACAAGAAGGTATTCGTTGAAAGAACTGAAGGACGGCGGCCAATGGGGAAACCGAGGAAACGCTGGTCTGACTTGGTCAACGAAGACAGTTCATCGCTGCTCGGATTTCGGAATCGGATGACGCGGTCAACGGACCGAGACAGTTGGAGGCGCTGTTTACAGGAAGCGAAGGCCCTAAAGGGGCTGTAGTGCTAAGATGAAGAAGAATAGGCTGAAAGAGCTACGCACCACGCCAACAGCATATAGGTCAGCGAGGAAATGCTTTTGCAGGCCTGTTTGAGTCATAAAGCTCTCTGTCGGTAAGATATTTTCAACGAAGCTGACAAAAATCGTGGAAGCCTGGTGCCATACAGATACCTAGTTTTTATCGTAGCGATATATTGCACGTTTAATTTCTAGCATATTTCGTGCATTCCAATATCATCCAGGTCAAAGCAGTATTGAAACGTCCATTAATCACATCTTAAATGGAAATTGCATGTACTTTCCTATGAAGGCGACCATATTTTGTTATTGTATTGGATGTAAATTATCAGAGGGGTGATGTATATATCGCTCATTCCAGTTCAAAGTGGAAGTCACCAGTTTCGTTTCAGAAAAACAGATTGGGAAAAGTTTCACAGGAGGTTGATCGAGACTCACCTTCTTGCGATGGTAACTCTTGTCCAATAATTCCTATTTACAGAAATCTGACTAATTTGCTACCAAGGTTAAATAACGAAACAGGATATGAAACGCCAAACAGCATGAGGTTGAAAAGATTATAACGCCTTCAACTCACATGCATCAACAACATTTTTTCGGCTAATTCTAGACAACAGTTATCCCTCAATGGCTTTGTTGAACTGAATCCATTTATGCTATAGGAGTGAAGTCACCAACCAATTGGCGGAGAAATTGTGTGATATGAGCCAACATGAGCTAGATGGTATGTTCACAAACGTAAACAGTATATTCTGTGAGATCTTGGGCAAATGCGTCAGTAACATTGATCTTCTACGTAGGGCTGGTATCGAAAATGATAATACAAACCTGGGTACTGGAATTGTGTGTGTCGATTTAAGAAAGCTTGCTCTGATTGAAACTCATTTTGATTTAGTTCATCTATCAAACTCTGAGAGAGGGAGCCAAATACTTTCAAAACTCTTTGAAGCAAATGTTTTCAATTTCAAATCAACAAACCCGTTCCTAATTTTAATAAGGCATTGACCTCCAACCTCACATCTTCTTGATTACTTTGTCACAGCTTAAAAGTTGTGTCTCCTATTTGGCAAGATGAGCAACAAGAAATTATGTAGCATTGACGGTATTTTGAATATTGTACTGCAACATTTGCTTGAGATGGCTGTTAGAAATTATTGCCAGATGCAACGTTTAGTTGACTGTTGGAATAGTCCAGACGCAACGGCAAACACTTCTGCTAAGTTCAGGTCCGTATCGTATGACATTTTACCCATCTTGATTTTGTAACAACTTAATGTATTTCTGATCTAGAAGAAAGGAAATGAATCTTGGTTGCCTAAAAGCTATCGTCCAATCAGCTTGGTGCCTGACATATGCAAGGTGTTTGTAGTGCTTCTGAAACAAGCATTGAATGTCCGCATTGAAAAAAATGAAGAAATGCCGCATTGCCAGTCTGAATGTCGCGCCAGGCATTCGATCATACATGCGATAACAAAAGTAACCTTGAACATCTGTTGGAAAATTAGTAACAAAGAATGTGTTAGAGCGCGTGCTATTTACATGCAGAGATCCTTCGATATGATTTGGATTGAAAGGACTAAGGTCAAGTTTTTCAGACGTCTTGTCACCATGATGCTTAGAAGTAGGCAAAATTGTCTATGGTTTGGCGGAAACCGGGCAATGATCCGTGATTTTAAGGTATTGAATGGTTTACTGAAAGAAACAGTTCCTGAATCTCTGCTCTACTCCATATTCATTTAAAAATTATTGAACTGCTTTGATTATAATGTTTCACCAATTCTATCATAAGAGAAGTGTGTTGATGATCTAATAATTTACATATTTGTATTTCCTACATAATGACAGCTTTAAGTCAATGTGCAGAGATAGGGATCAATTTAATTTCGGGCAATACTGCAGTTGACAAATCAAGAATTAAAATGTAATTGGAAGGGTTTTTACATTATGTAGTTGAGAATGGGTTCCACATAAATTATATGTTTGATACCTTGGTGTCCATTGAAAAAATTGTCGTCCACTTTTCAACGACTCTTTTATTCCAGATACACCGATCGAAAGGTCAACGCGATATGTAACAAGGTTTTAGTTTGACCAGACCAGACATATGGATGTCAGGTCTGGTATAATCAGAGTTCTAATTCAATGAAAATATTAAGAGTTTACCAAAAAAATATTTTCATGCTTTTACTGGTCTGTACAGAAACGCTAGGGCAGATTGGAAATATTATACATCATATTGATGAGTTTATTAAGCTGCGCAAGAGACGAGAGTTGACATCTTACTTTGAAGCTTGTTCAAAATTATATCACAAGTTGTACATGAAAAACCATGGATTATGCAGCAATTCCACCCTACAGACATGCACTGACATTTCTTACATCAATGGCATCATTTCCACCGAAGCATTTTGACGGTTGGTTTATATCATATATATGAGTATGATCCAGTTATATATCTCACATATATAGACAAGCCACCAATAAGAAGGCAAAATATTCTCCGAATTTGTGCTTCAGATATTAGTAATTTCATTGGTGACACTTGTTTGCTACGCTCGGTGGGGCTGATCGAGCTGAGATGGAGAAACCTATGTATTGGTGGCTGATTGATAAAGGCTAGATTGTTCGTGGATATTCGTGGTGCGTTTATTGTGTTCCTCTCTTTTTATTTTCAGTTTGTTATCGCTACATTCAATGTTATTGTTGTTTGTTTGTGTCAGCAGTTTATTTAAGAATTTGAGATATGATTTAACATTAAAATTTGGGAAATGTTGATGTAATAATAGTAGATTGCGATATCGTTTTTGAGTAGAATTTATTAGGTTTAAGTAAGAAAATATTGGCCTGCGGATATCAGATAAACAAAATTATTGACTAAAATATTATGTGTAAGTAGAAAAAAACTTTTAGAAAAAAAAGAAAACCGACTTCAAAATGCCCTAAAAGAGATGAAATAAATTTTATGGAAGCGGTGCCATATCATTTTTTCCCCGATTTTTTTGTGATAGAGCAGATGTTGGAAGTATTTATGTTGAAATAGGGAAATTCATTTGGCACCGCTTCCATAAAATTTATTTCATCCTTTTTAGGGCATTTCGAAAGTCGGTTTTCTTTTTTTTCTCAAAATTTTTTATTTCACCCTTTTGAGTGGCAAATTTTTTCATTTCACACCATTCAAAACTAAGTTTCTTGAATACATTGTATTATGTTCTTGTATATTAAAATATGATTTTTTACTGCAATGCAAAAACCACTACGGCAAAAATCTGCAGCGTTCATAGGAATCGAATTTAACTCTGGTACATTTAATCCATGATCTCATCAACGTCTACCTTGATTTTAGATTTCATAATAATTCAATATGAATTGTAGCTTTGAGAAATTTTCGAATTTTGAACTTTGCCTAGCCGCTATTTTTAATATTCTGACCTGACCCTGAAGTGCTTTTTTATCGTTCATCTTGTTTCGACCTTTGAGCGGCCGCCATTTCGTTTCAAATTGTTCGAGTTTGAATTTTTCATTGTCAGCTTTATCACACAATTGAATAAATCGATGTACTAGTTTTGGTACAAACTGGAGCTATCCTATGGCCAGAACAGAAATATTGCTGAAAATTTGGCGTAAGTCGAAGCAAAGCTGCGACCCCCAGGCACAAATTTTGTAATATCCTGTATAGACTCACACATACAACCAACCACACACATATACACATAGCCAAATATATATATATATATATATATATATATATATATATATATATATATATATATATATACATATCTATATATATATATATATATATATATATATATATATATATATATATGTATATATATATATATATATATATATATATATATATATATATATATATATATATATATATATATATATATATATATATATATATATATATATATATATATATATATATATATATATACGAGGTGTGTTCAAAAAATATCGCGAATTTTGTTTTTTTTTTCAAAAATTATTTATTTATTCATGAATATCTATTTTGTCCCCTTCAAAGTAATCCCCATGAGATATTATACACTTGTGCCAACGGTTTTTCCAATCTTCGAAGCACTTCAAAAAATTATTTTGTTTAATCTTGTTCAGCTCCTCCTTCGATGCCGTCTTTATCTCGTCAAGCGTAGCGTAACGTCGTCCTTTCATGGGCCTCTTCAGTTTAGGAAACAAGAAAAAGTCACAGAGGGCCAGATCTGGGGAGTACGGTGGCTGTGGCATCATTAGTGTGTTGTTTTTGGCCAAAAAGACGCGCACAAGCAACGATGTGTGAGCAGGGGCGTTTTCGTGGTGCAAAAGCCAATTTTTGTTCTCCCACAAATCCAGGCGTTTCTGGCGGATTGCTTCGCGCAAATTGCGCATGACTTGCAGGTAATATTCCTTATTGACCGTTCTTCCCTGTGGCAAGAACTCATGATGCACCACGCCCCTGCAATCGAAGAAAACTGTCAGCAAAACTTTCACATTCGACCGAACTTGGCGTGCTTTTTTTGGTCTTGGTTCATGCGGCAGCTTCCATTGAGATGATTGAGCTTTGATTTCCACGTCATAACCATAAACCCACGATTCGTCACCAGTTATGACCCTCTGGAGCAAATTTGGTTCGTCGCGGACAGAGTTTAACATCTCATTAGCAATGTTCATGCGTTGCTGTTTTTGGTCGCAATTGAGCAATTTTGGTACGAATTTCGCGGCGACCCGTCTCATGCCCAAATCGTTGATAAAAATCGAATGGCACGAGCCAATCGATATGTTTAGGTCCTCAGCAACTTCTCTAACGGTGATTCGACGATTGGCCAATACCATTGTCTCCACTTCATTAATTTTTTCGTCTGTTGTTGAAGTGCTCGGGCGTCCGGCACGCTCTTCGTCGTCCACATCTTCTCGGCCTTCTAAAAACATTTTGTACCACCGATAAACGTTGCTTCGGTCCAAGGTAGCTTCTCCATATGCCACAGTCAACATTCGGAATACATCCGCACACTTAATTTCGTTTTTCACACAAAATTTGATACACGTTCTTTGATCCATTTTTTTTGAATAAGTAAAAATCGAAGACGATTGAAAACACGTGCAAGTAAAGCAGCTATCACCAATTAAGTGAACATTCAAAATGGCCGAGCTTATCGGCATAAGTGACAGACATGAGTACCAACATAACGCCACAAAAAAATCGAAATTCGAATATACGTAACCCGCGAAAATTCAAAATTCGTGATACTTTTTGAACACACCTCGTATATATCCCTTAACCACTTGCCAGCAACCGCAACGACTTTTTGAATTTGAATTTCGTCGAAATCCGTTATCGTGTGCTAGTGTGCATCTGTGTACCTTTTCTGTTGGCGCTTTAGTGTCGCGGCTGCGCTCGGAAAGGATAGACGTGCGCGTGTTTGGCTTGGGTGAGTAAAAATATTTTGTTGGCGGTCATGGTGACCGCGTGCCGGTAGTTATGTGATTATTGTGTATTACATTCATGTTTATTGTTTTAGCATAAAAATGAATTTAGACGACGAAAATATTTGAAATTGTTAGAACAAGAACTGTCGGATGTGAAGGAAACTCTTGATGAGACTTGCAGTGATGTTGAACCTGATAATTTGGAAGTTCCTTTCATGTTAGCAGACTGTGAATCTGATGACTGCCTGCAAGCGTCGTCTTCTGATGAACAAAGTGCCGATGGATTGCCTGAGGGTGGTATTTCTACACAACGCTTTTCTGTGAGTAGGATGTCAGTGGAGGAATTTCCCTCAGAAGACGACGTACCTTTTTCACAGCTCCAGACTAGAAATCGAAACTATTTTGGAAAAAATCGTTTTCGGTGGTCTTCTGTACCAATTGCAAGTCGTACTAGAACTCAGCAGCATAACATTGCATCGGAAGCTCAAGGACTTAAATCGGCCTATCGCAATGTTCTCAATGATTCTACAACACCTCTCGATCTATGGAGCCTTTTATTTACAGATGACATGCTTGAAAACATAGTGGTACATACCAACGCAAAAATAAGAGAGTTATGACCAAAATATAAAAAGCAAGGCTGTGTTCATGACGTTGATCTCATAGAGTTGAAAGCATTTATTGGTTTTTTATTCTATACAGCTATTTTTAAAGAAAACCGGGAACAGTATACGTCATGGTATAGCTCTGATGGCTCAGGAAGAGAAATATATCGGTGCATTTTAAGTAAAAATATACTCAAGATTTTGATGAATGCAATTCGTTCCGATGATGCTGAAACAAGAGCGCAACGGCGAGAGACTGATATTTCTGCACCAATCGCCGAGCTATTCAGCTCTTTTATTCAAAATTGCCAGTTTACAGTATTGGAACCTGTGCCTGTATTGATGAGATGCTGGTAGCTTTCCGTGGTCGTTGTCGTTTTAAGATGTTTATGCCAAAGAAGCCTGCTAAATATGGCTTAAAAATTAAACGAACGCGAAGATGGCCTTTGTGCATTTTTTACCGGTTGTTAGACATATCAGCTTCCAATACTTACGTCATGAACTTACAAAATCAGGAACGAAAAACTGGAAGTAGATTTAAATTTATTAAACAGCTAGCAGAAGAACTGACTAGGCTACATACATATGAGACGTCGAGAAAATAACGAGCACACTCCTCATGATATCAAAACTTCTATTCGCTGGATCTTGAAAATAGAAGACAAATTGCCTACTGTTTCTGGAGCTGATCATCTTGAAATACGTAAAACGTGTTCAACTTGTGATCCCAAGAAGAAAAGAAAAACATTTTATCTGTTTTTTGTCTGTAAAAAACTCATATGTGTGGAATGTTCTAACAAAATGTGCGAAAATTGTCGTAAAAAATTGTAAAACTTTACCCCTTGCAATTTTCACGAAGTTTCATTTTTTTATATTTTTATTTTTTGATGTCATTAGAATATTATTAGATTCTTTGAAAAAAGTCTAAATTTGAATTAAAAATTTGGTCAGATCTCATTAAGTAAGTAAAGTTATAATTTTAGTTAAAATGTGTTCACATTTATGAGAAGAATATGTTTTGTTATTGTGTCTTTTTTCACTTAAATAAATAGTTTAGTATATATTTAAGAGTTTCATTAATTAAATCTTATAATAAAACCTTTATATCCTAAGAAAACTCACGTGTATCCCATGCGGTCACTGCGACCGCGCGCAGGTGGTTATGTAACTGATATAGAGGTCAGGTGGTTAAGGGATATATATATATATATATATATATATATATATATATATATATATATGTATATATATATATATATATATATATATATACGCATATATATATATATATATATATATATATATACGCATATATATATATATATATATATATATATATATATATATATATATATATATATATATATGCATATATATATATATATATGTATATATCTATACACACACACATATATATATATATATATATATATATATATATATATATATATCTATACAGATATATATATACATATATATATATATACATATATATATATATATATATATATATATATATATATATATATATATATATATATATATCTACAGACATATGTATTTGTATATGTAAACACAAAGTTCACTCCGCAATCAATCTCAAGAAATTTACTTAAAAATATCCTTCTTAACCGCATCATGCGTTCACGTTTATTCGATACCCATCGCCTTCGTTTTCAGATAATTATGGCACCTCATTTTCATGGAAGTTTCAATAAAATCATATCATACTCGTATAGTTCAATGAAAACTCGGCTGTGCATTTTCATCTTCATCTGTACAGTTTGATGAAGTATAGCAGGAAACGCATCTCTTTTTAGGTTGCAATTCTCGCCGGTTTTTAGTATGGAAACCACTGATTTTAGATTTCTGGGCATATGTTGTAATGTACATAGAATATTAACTGGAAAGTAACGAGTCAACTCTATAATTTGCAATCACTCAATGCTTATTATTGCTTCGGGGAATTTTATAATCCTTTATGTAACGTTTACGTCTAAGGATGTAAGAAGGATCCTATACCAAGCTAACTGGTAAGCAAAGAATGAATGCGGAAGAGAAAAGCATCGTGAAATGTTCCCTATAACTATTGTTGAATTGTATTTATACCACATTTAAAATTAATTTATTGGTTATTTCCGGTAGAAATGATGGACTAAAATGTACCATTTATGCAGAAAATTAAGGATACTGATCCTTTTTATCATCCCTCACCAAAGAACTCGGTATCTCTAACAAATGCTTGCGGAGTGCCAACTAATTGGCACTTTCGTACGAAACATCATTTGAATTCAATTTCTCAACATCAATGTATCATATTTAACTGTTAATATCTACAGAGTCCTTGGAGGGATTTCAATTCTGTTCCGAAACATTTTAGATCAATATGTTGTCCTTCGTTTGAAACCCCTACAATCAAAACCCTTACGCAAGTCGATCAGTTATGCTGAAAAATCCGAGTAAAAGTCGGAATTTTTTAGTTTAAACGGTAAAAGTCCTTTACCGTTACTTGAATTTCTTATTCTTTAAACGGGACCTAACTGAAAGAAAGACGTATCATTTGCTAAAAACGGGACTCTTCTATCTATCTCCGTTTAAAAGTTATGCGTGAACATAAAAAAAAAAGCAAAAGAAAAAAATATACGCGATGAATTGATAGCCTTCTTTCTTTTTGAAGTCGGTTAAAAATACTAATTTATTGTTTTTTCTATTATATGTAAATTTTTCATAAGATTGGTTGGTTTTACACGCCTTTTCAATTAATTGTTTGTATTATATTGCTTTTTCGGACAATTTTTTTTTAAATTTTATTCTTTAAATTTAGTATAATAAGGTGGCCATTCGGATTTTTGATCATTTTCATGTTTGAAACTTACTTTGTTTTATAATAAAATCGACAAAGCATTAATTAAAATGTTAGACGATTTGATTTTATCAGTAAAAACAATTTAAGTGTCATTTTAACTACAAAATGATTGCGTTTTCTCCTTTGTGATAGGGAGGTGAATGCCAATCATGAATTTAGTTTGGGCTCCCATCTCGCATGCGACTGAACTAACGACTAAACACCTCCCCTGTTAACCTGAGAATCTAGCGTGGAATCGTTTGACACATTATTTTGGGCCAGGTCTCGTTTTCGCTACGTTGTGAGGCACCTCTAGTGAGAAAAGAGAGGAGAGGGGTTGCCAGACAAGCGATCCTCCAACCCCAACATCTCCGGCTGCTTTGAGTCTCTTTTACATTTTAGGATTGCCTGAACATAATGTGGCACACGGTTCCATTTGTGAACTAATCAAATTACCATCGCGACTATACTATCCGCGGTGAGCTCTCTGTAGATGACTCATTGCAGCCTATCCCATTTTTTCACGTGAAAAATGTGTAGCAGGCATTATCTTCCTCTTCTGAGCGAAACCGACAGTTGACGCACCGTGACTTACCAAGCTTGCGCAGGTAAGAGTGAAAACACTCATGCCTACTCAAGAGCTATGTTAAATCGAAGTAAGACTCACCATGTTTTGAATTGAACCACGGTCTCATATTCGGAATCGGATGCGCAGGCCGCCTTCCCCTCGTGCAATTCACCCAAGGCTGCTGCTAATCGTTGAGTGAGCACTCTTTCTCTCCGTGCGGGTAAAAACTTAACTTGCGACCCTGCTTTGACGATAGTAAATAGCGTGGTGCTTTTTAGCAAGAAGGGCAACAGGCATAATGCCTGCAATAATTCTCACCCCCAAATTAGAGGCTGTCAGATATGAAAATCTAATTCTCAGTGCTCCTCTTCTCTGTATCTGTGATGATTGTTTACCGTACACCTCCTTCCTGAAAGTATCGCCTCATATTTTTGGTCCATCCAGCAGAAATGGCCCTGTAGCACTCACCAAGAGGCATCTTTTTGATGGATGGGATCCCCCTATATGGGCGATAAGTTGACTCAGATCTAATACACCTGAAGCAGCCTTCTCAGTGCTTGCCCTCGTTTGCGCGGGAAAACTCATTTTTAAGTTGATCAATAGTACCAAGTACTTCACAGCTGGTTCGATTAGTATCTGTCCAATACTGATAATCCTTAATCTAGAGAATATATTTTTTGTCAAGCTGACCACTATAGTTTTTTCCAGTGCAAAACTGAACCCACGAGCAGTCATCCAGTCTCTCACTCAGCGCATTAGTATATGCAGCCTAAGTTGCGCTTGTTCAATGGTGCGTCCAGTGAGTAAGCCGCTACACCATTTACATAGCTAACAAAATGCGACTCATCTGGCACTTCCAGTCTCAGTAGGCCATAGTAAGAAACGTTCTTCATGTCTGGAGCAAGCATAGATCTCCAAACCTCTATCATTCGTGGGCCCGGTGTTACGTCCCTCAGTAGTCGCATTAGATATTCTGAAACTTGAAAAGAGTTTTACAACGTATCCAGAATATCCACGCATTTAGCGGAGTTGAAGGCATTCATAACGTCGCGTCATCAACAAAACAACCACCACTTGGTGCAGCTCTGTACCTTTTCAATCACACAAATGGTGGAACGTCCTCTTGACTGATTGGCATGAGTCTTGCCACCATCCATCCTACCGGAAAAACCCCGCCCCGCAGAGCAGCAAGTCAGGACTAAAGTAATAGACAAGTTGCAACACCTCAGCGGAACACCATCTGCGCCTGGAGGCTTCCTTGATTTCAATGACAGGATTGCCTCTTTCAATTATTGGCACTCGATTGCTGTTTTGCCGTGGACAGCGTCAACATAGGGGGGATGGGTGGGGAAGACAGGCCACACTTTTTCTTCCATCTTTTCTGCTACATGCATGCAAAACGTTCATAGGGCACCAAGCTTCCGCATGACTAGCTTGTAGCCAATATCCTAAGGATCCTTGTTCATACTGTCCACTCGATCTTGCCAGCTGGGAGCCATGCTATTGTTAATCAATCTGCAAAAACATTTCTAGGTTGACTTGCCAATTGCCATTGAGCCTCACGTCGAAGCTAGTGACACTCCCTTCACATTTCAGTGATTTTAGTCGACCACCAGTACATTAAGGGCTTGCCGTGCCATTGTTTTTGACGGGGCATAGACGCATTGCAAGCAATTGGGATGAAGCTCATAGTTGAGCTCACAATGTCTTGAGCTGTCAATTCTTTCATCTCCTGCAAATCACCCTGCAGCCAAGCATCTGCCGTGAGCACCTCGATAAACCTCTTTACATCCACCCTTCCCATTTTCCACCCTATTGTAGAAGATTAAGAGTGTGGACGTTGGAAGACAATATCATAGATCTCAAGCAGAATGCACTGATGATCACTGGCTGAGTAGTACTCTAATACTCTCCAATTGTATATAATTTGTGCCAAAGACTCCGAGGTAAATATCACGTCCAGTATGCTCCTTCACAATCCACACGGCGGAAAGCTGGCGTATTTTTGGTGTTTAGTATGACAAGCACCAGTTTGGTTGCGAGCCTAGATGGCAGCTGTATTAGTCTTGTCAGGATGCCATGATGCAGCACTTCTATCCTGGTATGCTCACTCAGCAGCAAAAAGTCGGCTTTCATGTCGCTCTAAAGCAGCTCAAGCAGATTTCAGGTGGTTAAGCTGTAGCGTAGGTTTACCTGCAGGAAACGGGTCATTGAAATTCTGATTTTGCTTTGGCTAGGGCCTCCTAGATCGGCATCCTTGCAAAGGATATTGGGTGCCTCTTCCTTTTCTCTTATATCCCATTTCACCATATTTTGAACATAAAAAACCCTTATCGCATACATACCTGTATAGCATGACAAGTCATTTGAACCATTGAAGAGACTCTGCTCTTTGCAACATTCTGCAGACAATTCACCCCATTCTTACTATGCCCATATTCAGAATTTTTCCGGAGTCTTTTTTGTTCAAGTCGATGATGGCTATGCATTGTCCTCTATAGTTTTCTGGTGTCAGCCTTGCTTTGATCCTGCCAACGCTAGCGATTTCCCATTTGACGGCCTTTTCTACCTTGACCAGGTCCGTGACGCACTCAATGTCTCTTATTTCGATTGTTGCCCTTGACTCAAGTGAAGCTACGGTTGTGCTTTTGCCGAGGACTTTCCTTACTGCATCACAGTTTGCTTTTTGATTGTCGGCCTCTGCTCCGAATCCAACCAGTATGCAGTGTTGGTATCCTTGGGCCTTACATTTTCCCTGATATCTCACATCATTTCTGCGTAGGATCTACTCTTTTTCACTTTGGGGACTTCTTGTGCTCTTGGATTTCTTGCCCTCTTTGTCATTTTTATCCTCTTGAGCCTTCTTGTCGTTGGCCGTTGACGAGCTCCTCCGGTAACGCCCTATGCTGTCTATTAGTTCCTCTTATTTGAGGCGCCAGTTCTTTGCACATTTGCTGATGTTTGGCAAGTCGCCTGCAGATTTGATTCTTTTAAGAACGTCTCCCACTTTTCAGATTATTCTTACTTCTTGATGTCGCTGGACGGCGATCATGCTTCAAGACTTCTTTTCTTGGGAGAGGTTATTGGCTTCCATTTCTGCGTACAGCACTTCAGCCACATTTTCGGCACTAGCGGTGAAATCACATAATTTCTCTTTGTACGTTTGGTCCCTTCTTTCCTTTTTTTGCCGTGATCACTTTGGGGACTGCATTTTGGTTTGTTATTATATCAGGGTTCAAGACTTTTGCAATCCCAGCAGTAAGTATCGAATTCTCGATGTACCTTATATTTTGTCCACCCCTACCCTTTCTTTTAAGGACGGTCTGGCATTCGCATCATTTTTCGCGGAGCCTGAACGCCGCAGGGAAGTCAGTCTATACAAGGCATTTTATGAATCTCGATTTTTCATTCGTCTTTCCTGTTATTGTATTCGTTGTCATTTTGTCATCGATAAAGCTGATCCCAATGTCCTGTTAGCATCTTAGCTGTACACGTATTTACATATATATATATATATATATATATATATATATATATATATATATATATATATATATATATATATATATATATAATACTGGAAAATTGAAGCTTTATGGTGAAAAATTGCTTTCTGAAGATTGGAAATGGTTTGTTGAGCGACGCCAAGTGATTTTGCAAGTTTGGGATGGATCTTGGTCGAGCAATGTCTCCAATTCGTGATCTTCAAACTTTTTTGGCTATCCGGGCCGTTCATTGTCCTCCAAATCAAAATTGCGACTCTTAAGCCATGCCAACCACTTCTGGCATGTACGCTCAGATAGACCATGCACACCATACACTTCCACCAAAATACGACGAGTTTCGGCAGCCTTTTTCTTCAATGAAGAAGTACTCCCCTCAAAAACACTTTATTCGGCACAAAATCCGACATTTTCAGAGTAAAAACAAGTTAAGTCAGCAGGAGAGTGCTCCTACCAGAAGGTGTTTGTAAACATCCTAGGCTTAGAAACAAGTTTTCTAATAGCATGAATCGATAATTGAATTATTTATCCAATACTTGGATATGAAATCGTTCAAATTTATGCTAAAGATGCACAGTTTCTTTCATAAGCACAGTGCAGCCGCCATTTTGATCTAGCTTAAATGATTGTTCTGAATGTCTGGCCAATTGAACATATTCAAATTGAACACTGTTCCTTAAATTTTCGTGAAAATTGAATGAAAACAAAGGCGCCTAGGTCAAATTTAAATATATATCAACCATAAACACGAGTTATTTTTGTTGTGATTCCATACAATTGAAATCGCTATAACTCACTTGGTTGTAATTGGATCTCGATTAAGTCTTGTGAGCATACATATCTTATATCAGTCTTTATAATTGCAAAATTTCAAGAAGTTTAAACGCACGGTTTTGGTTTTATGGGTGAAAATGTGAAATCTAAAAATCATACTTTTATTAACAAAGTTGAGTGAATTTCGATTTCTGCGGTATTTGTTGCCCTTGTACTCATAAAGGTCGACACTCGTGATAATTTTCAAATTTTTCGGCTCAAAGGTGTCCAAGCGCGAGGGGGGTACACAAATTTTTGGTACATTTTGGCTTCCCCTGGACCCCCAAATTCGTAAAATGATTTTTTTTATTTCAGATTATAAAAGTTCTAATCAAGACCTTTCATTTGATAACCCACTCGGCTACCTTCGATTAAAAAAAATTTTTACAGACGGACAGACGGACAGATGGACAGACAGGTCGCGAAACTAGTAGGTCTTTGTAAAAAATTTTTTTACAAAGACCTAAAAAGTATTGTTGTCTACGCTTCAGGTAATGTTATTTACCTGAAGCGTAGACACATGATTCTGAAACTATATGACAGTAGCTTTCCAACACATATTTGGCAAGGTGAATCACTGGAATAAAAATCAAGTTACGCCATCTGTTAGAAAACCACACAAATTAACGGGTACCCTTATTTTATATATATATATATATATATATATATATATATATATATATATATATATATATATATATATATATATACGAGTATATATATATATATATATATATATATATATATATATATACATATATATATATATATATATATATATATATATATATATATATATATTTATATATATATATTTATATACATATATATATATACATATATATATATTTATATATATATATATATATATATATATATATATTTATATATATATATATATATATATATATATATATATATATATATATATATATATGTATATATGTATATATATATATTTTTTTTTGTTTTTATATAAATATATATATATATATATATATATATTTATATACATATATATATATATATATATATATATATATATATAAATATGTATATATATATATATATATATATATATATATATATATATATATATATATATATATATATATATATTTATAGGGTGCGTACGGTATTTGAGGACAACTTGAGAATAAAATTAATTAGCTTGTATTTTTAACAAAATTTTATGAAATGTCAGGAATTTTTTATGCAACGTTAAATTTATATATGGCCATAAAGTTATTCAAGAAAATTGTCATTAGCAGCAATAACCTCTTCGATCTGCGTCCGGGAACAATAACATGCCCAGATCAAATGCTCCTTGTTCATATTGACCATAACGGCATTAAAAGCAGTCTTCAGCGAAGAAGTCGTATTATGAGGACGCTTATTGGTCTCACGCTCAACTACGTACCATACGTAATAATCCAAAGGATCAAGGTCTGGGGAGCTAGGTGGCCATAGGTTCGGTGTTATGTGGTCATCATTTTCGACCATCCAATCTTGTGCCGCGTTCGATTTATGTGAAGGAGCAGAGTCTTGTTGAAAAATGTATGGTCTGCTCCGCTTACATTGTCTATCCAGGGTTTCACTACCGTCTCCAAAGCCTCGATGTATGCAGTAGAGTTCACTCGAAGTCCTTGAGTAAAAAAGTGTGGTGGCATAACATGTCGTTCGTTGCTGATAACACCTAAAACTTTAACAGTGGCGGGAAATTTTGTATGCATAACAACAGGAACCTCCGTAGGATTTGAACGTAGCCATCTGTCATTTCTATGATTGGTCTTTTGATCTTGGTCAAAATTATTTTGGTCGGAAAAAAACCATAACATCTTGGGCGCCTCAGGCTGTTTGATTTTGTTTTAAAGAGGTTTTGATCGGAGAACTATCTGTTCCCGTGTTCGTTCCGACATGAATTGTCCTCTTTGCATCACGTAAGACTTATACCGAAGGTCTTCGTGTACAACTCTACGCATTAGGCGCTCAGAAACATGAAGCTAACTTGCAAGGACCCTCATCGATTTTGAAGGGTCCTCGTCGATGATCGGTTGCACTTGCTTTTAAAAATTCTGCAGATTGGACAGTGTCAGTACATTGTTCGTGCTTTTTGTGTTTTGCAACCGATTCTGTATCGCCTCCTGATGTTTTCAATTCACGGCGAACCTTATGCACGAATAAACGGGCGCAATTTAGAAAATTAGAGATCTCTAAATCTGTACGGTTCGCACATATAGCGACGATGACAGCATGCCTCTTCATTTCTTGAATGATATTGTAGTCCGCCATTTCTTATCTGAAATTTCGCGAAGTTATAGTCACATTAATGCATGTCCTCAAATACCGTACGCACCCTATATATATATATATATATATATATATATATATATATATATATATATATATATATATATAGATAGATATATATGTATATATATATATATATATATATATATATATATATATATATATATATATATATATATATATATATATATATATATATATATATATATATATATATATATATATATATATATATATATATATATATAACTATGTAAATTTATATACACACACACACATATATATATATATATATATATATATATATATATATATATATATATATATATATATATATATATATATATATATATATATACATATATATATGTATATATATTGTATATATGCAAAGTACTATGTGTAAAGAGTCTGATAGTAATGAAAGTAATTCATCAATACAATGCTTTATTCATTGCACGGCTCTCTATTGACAATTGACGTGGTGTAGTCACACTATGCATGTTTTTGTTATGATTGCTTCATTTACGAGAATAATTTTTTGGCAGCAAGGTTGTTGAATTATTTGATCCGCACAATGAAGGTGTGAGCTTCAAATGAACACCGCGGCCTACCGGCGACGATATGATCATTGAATTGGTGCCATTCACGAATTGGTGCAATTCCACTACATGGAAAAAAGCTAGGTCTAAACTATCATATCCGATAGCCCAACGCATTAATTCAGGTAATCTGCCAAAGCTTAGTGCAAATTCAGACAAGGTCGTTATCTGTCACCCCAGGAGGGACCTCACGGTGACCTCCATATCCTCGGGTTCATGGGGATGGCACTCCCCAAAGAATGCTAGCCTCCAGGAGTATTTCTGTCGACCTGCATTCACCCTGTGGTAATCTCCTTGGGTACGTAGGGGCAACACTCCTCAAAGAATGCTGGCCTCCAAGAGTATTCCTGTCGGCTGGTCCTCCTCCTGTGGGGCGAGAAGCTGATGCTGTGAACGATTGAGAAAGTAGTTCGGAGGATCAAATATTGAAACCATTGTAAGGCAGAATAGATTGAAAAGCATCCTCATACTCGTACGTAGTCGATAATGTTTGTCGGTGATTTTTGTATTACAAACATCCCTCGTTAGCTTTTTTGAAATTACACCTGGAAAATGTCCGGAACTTCATCCGTTCATGCTTCAAGAGTGAGATCATGAATCAATGGATGAAAAGACTGAGGAGTATTAGCCCACAGGACCGAAATGGCATTTTCATGAAAGTGAATAGCTTATTCCATAAGGAGTCTCGAGTGAGAGAATCTAGCTTGAAGTCACTAGTGATGAGATAAATTTTCCCGAAATTGATAATACGGCTCCGGATAGAAATGGAAACAGGGTTATATGTAATGGATTGCAGAACTTGCCCTGATTGGAACACTTTTTGAATTGGTTCATCTACCAAACCCTTAGAGAGGGAATCAAATATTTTCAGATATCGTTGAAACAAAAGTCTCTGACTACAAATCAAACCTGAGTGGTGACTCAATTGTTCATTTCAATGAAACATTAACATTTGACCGCATACCGAGCTTGAACATTTTTTGGTATTTTGCTAGCTATGAAGACTTGTGTTTTATATTTGCCAGAATAAACAACATAAGATTATGTGGCATTATCGGTATTCCCAATATAGGTTTTTGACATTTGCCTGAGGTTGCTATTGGAAACTATTGTATAGTTTTGAACAACATGTTGAGCAATTCATATTTCCCAGATGAGTGGAAACAGGCCATGGTATTCCCAATTTCGAAGAGCGAAAATGAGTCTGTGTGCCCTAAAAGCTATTGCCCAATCAGCTTGCTGTCTAACATCAGCAAGGTGTTTGGAGTGACACTGAACAGAGCATTAAACGCCCACAGAGAAATGTAAGTCGATGTCCAATTGCCGGTTGGGTGTTTGAGGCAGGTATTGGCCATACATGCGAAAGCAAAATTAATCTTAGATATCTGTTGGAAATTAAATGATCGAGAGTGTATAGAAATGTATCTGACTGATATGGAGAAAGCCTTCAGTGCGGTGTAGTTAGACGGACTAATTTTTAAAGTCCTTCAGGACAGATTCCCCAGATACCTTGTCGCCATGATATGCAATATGTTATATGGGAAATAATTTGCTGTAACTGATTGAAATCTGCCGACGATGTTCGACTTCAAGGCCTTGAATGGTCTACAGCAGGTAAAAGTTGCTACGCCTCTGCTCTTCTTAATATTCATTCGCAAACTTTTGAACGGCCTAGATTTTAACGTCTTGCCAACGCAATTTTTGTCAGCGTTTAATGATGATCTGATTATATATACGGCAGACCGCAAAGCGATAATAGTTCCAAGCAATCTTCCAAAAATTTTTAATGATATGTAGCTTTACACTGACAATCGGTGAATGGAAATCAATGCGCAGAAGTGGGAAACAATCTTATTTTGGACAACGCTGTAAAGGACCAATCAAAACCTGAAACGTAATTGGGAGGATTTCCACATGATGGCTGGTGAGGATAGTTCAGAACGGGTTCCACATAAATTCTCGGTGTTTATCTCAATCAGTGTCTGCACATGCTCAACATGTCAAAATCATTCGCAGTTAGGCACACAAAGTAGTCATGGCCCTTTGATGACTCTCAAAGTTATCTTTTAAAAGATCATTGTTAGACTAGTTTCAACACATGGATGTCAGATCTGGTACAAGCAGCGTGCTAGTACTATGGAAAGAATAAAAGTTTTGAAAGGAAATATCCTGGCTTAGGTTGGGTTTGTGCAAAAACTTGAAATGCATTGGAAGCATTATATATCGAATAGCAGAGTTTATCAAACTGCTAAAGTGACGAGAGTCGGTATCTTCATATTGAGTCTTCTTGGGAAACGTATCGCATCTCTAACTGTGAACGAAAGCCCCTAGATCGTATACCCGGGGTATATTGAGACATGTGTTGCTACTGGCTTCGTTCCTCCAGAAGCATTCCAGTATTTGGACATGAATCGATATGTTTTGGATTCAGACAGTGTCCCAATTATATATCACATATATAGACGGGCCTCCAATAGGAAGATAAGATATCGTGCATTAGAGTTTGAAGTGGTTCATAGAAAATTAATTTGCATGCAAACAAGCTTATTGAAGCGAAACGTAATACTTTTCACCATGACATTCAGTCGACATTTTGTTGAATAATTTAAAAACTTTACAAGTCCGATTACTTTCTACGAAGTTTGTGGCGTGTTCCGTTTGAAACTGCAAAATACTTACATCACGGCAATGTTTTCTGTACAAATTTTATTCTGATTCTAAGAACTAATCCATTGAAATGAATTTTGCATTTCAAAAAAGGTCATACAGGTACATATAATAATAAAACGAAAAACAGGATTTTTTCTTGAAAATTTGTGTATTATTTTTTTAAATCAACTAAGGTTCTTCTTAACACTAAGCTTGTACACATATTGTTGAACAGATGAAAATAAAACTTTCCCTTTAAAAAAATACTTTCGATATAATCGTGGGAAAGAAGTCCTGAAGTCAGGGTAGAGTTTTTGATCATTTTACCTCCACATATTTAATTGAGGAAAATGAATTTATATTTTCCTTTGCCGAAGAGTATTATTACATTCATGTTCTTCAATCTGATACTTTATATACTTTTGCAACATTGAGGTTTTGCATGATAACACATTCTGATTTGAAGCTGCTTGACCCTCGAAACTGGAATTTCAGGAAAATGTTTTAATACATTTTCCATAGACATAGGGTTTTGCATTAAGGACATAACAATTTCGTATCTTTACAGCAACGGATCTTTAGACTTTGTTAATAACTGCCAATGTCAAAATGTTAGTTAAAGTCAGCATTTTCATTATGGTAAAGTTCACGAACCAGCAAAGTTTGGAAGTTATAAAAAATTACTTTTAATTACTATTATTGAAAAATCATCTTCAGCAATGAAGCTCATTTCTGGCTCAATGTCTTTTATAGTACGCAAAATATGCATCATTGGTCAGCAACAAACCCAAACGTGCTTCTTGAGACACCGTTGTATCCGCAAAAAATTACTGTTTGGTGCGATTTTCATGTCGGAGGTGTGATTGGGCCGTATTTCTCCGTGGATGAAAACGACCGTCATGTTACCGTCAATGGAGAGCACTAATGTAATATGTTGGAAGATTATTTGTGGCCAGAATTGATGAACTTGACATACGATATGTGGTTTCAACAAGACGATGCCACTTGCCACACAGCACGGCTCACAATCGATTTATCGAAATTCATTTATTTATTGTAATGTCTTTAATGGGAAACTCTATATAACAAGTTGAGTAGACAGAAAACGCTCATGTCAGAAGGGTTTTGTACCCAACTTCTCCGAAATACGGTCACGGAAAATCAAATCAAAATTGCAGTGTCTGAACCGATGGAAAGTCCATAAAATACCAGAACCATGTGTTATTGTTGATGTCATTGCAGAAATTTCAAATGCTTAAGCTTTCGCGAATATGATTCGATTTTCATCAAACTCGCAGAGTATTAGATCCTTATGTGTAGCTACTTAAATATATTTAATATATTTTTGGTTGTTGTGCTCACAAACATCTACTTCTATGATTTTGTTCAGATTTTTCGGATCACAGGTGTCCAATCGCGAGGGGGGGGGGGGGGGATACAAATTTTTCGTTATTTTCCCCTTCGTCTGCGCTCCCTGAAGCAAAACATGTCAGTCTAAGACCTGTTTTGAAAAGTTCTCATTAAGACCTTTTATATTATACCCATATTGACTATCTTTGATGAAATTTTTTTTTCGGGGGCCACTTCTGTATACGGAGAGACTCCCCTTAAATGCCTCATAATTTTTTTTTGTGACTGAATTTTCAAGAGAGTTCCACTTTGCACATACACGTAAAATTTGGTGTTTCTAGCTTTAGTAGTTTGCGAGAAAAAGTGCTGTGACACACGGACGGGCGGAAGGATGGACGAACGGACGGACGGACAGACAGACAGATGAACAGACCGACAGACAGGTCGCGATTTTAGTAGGGTTTTGTAAAATTATTTCACAAAACTCTAAAAATGTTTGTCGGTCAGAGAGTCAGTTGTTTTCCTTTTTTCCCAAGGAGAAATTTCAACATACGCTGAAGGTCATCATTTTTTTTCAACCCGCATCAAATTTTCTGGAAAGGTGCATATATTGTGCTGAAATTTTAGCCAAGCTAGCTTAGCAGCTAACTTGGACAGGCAAAAGCAAAATGGTGCATACACAAGATTTTTGCTTTGACAAAAATTGAGCTCCGCTTCAAACGAAATTTGGAATAAACCTTTATTGACCTGCATAACAAGGCTCATAATAAAAAATTCGAAAGCAAGCCATCTGAAACGAAATGGTGGCCATTCCAAGGTAGTTGTTATGACAACTAGTTTATAATAGCTTTTTATCAATAGCCTGTCCAACATATTTTTCCCAGTGAATCGAACGAAAATGAATATGTCTGCGGGCCTTTAAATTAGTCGCTATTTTAAGAATCGAGATTATATATTAATTAATTTCTTATATTCTCATAAATAATTCTATCAAACAGTTTACCGATTCCCAAAGGAACTTTGTTAGCGATTCAGATGGTCGAGAAATATATCTTCTTCTTCTTCTTCATAGTACTACAGCCCCTTTCAAGCCTTCGCTTCTTGTAAACAGCGCCTCCAACTGTCTCGGTCCGTTGACCGCGTCATCCAATTCCGAAATCCGAGCAGCGATGAACTGTCTTCGTTGACCGAGTCAGACCAGCGTTTCCTCGGTTTCCCCACTGGCCGCCGGCCTTCAGTTCTTTCAACGAATACCTTCTTGGGTATCCGTTGTTCATCGATACGATTCATGTGTCCAGCCCATTGCAGCTTCTGCAGTATTACAATCCTTGAGACCTCCAGTTCGTCAAAAATTTCATACAGCTTATGGTTATACCGAATTCGCTATTGGTCTCCGTCTAGCTTCGCTCCGACTAGTCGTTTCAGGACCCGTCGCTCAAAGGCGTTCAATATATCATGGCATAACAAAGGTCTTTTCACAGATTTGTATACTTGGAGCTTTGTTTTTCTATGTATGCAGCTGGTCTTCAAGATCGTCAATACTGAATAAAATATTTTATTTACGAGCTGTATTCTTCGGCATATTTCGTCTCTTTCATTGCCCGTTTTCATTATATTGGCGCCTAAATACACAAAATCGCTAACATTTTCGATGCGGTATTTGCCAAGTGTGATATTTTGTATATCCAGCGTCATGAACTTTGTTTTATTTTCGTTGATTTGGAGCCCTACTATTTTTGCTTCGCTGTCGAGTTTCAGGAAGAGTTCTTTGGCAGTTGTTAGTGACCGTGACAGGATGTTGATGTCGTCCACATAGGCCACTACTTGGCTCGACTTGGATAGTAATGTACCTCGCATATCGACAGGTGGCTTCAGTATGACGTATTCCAGAGCCAAATTGAATAGCAATGGGGCCATTAAATCTCCCTGCTTTAATCCGATATTTGTGTCAAAGGCATCGGTGAGTTGGATATTGATGCGGACTTGGGAGGTCGTCGACATCATTGTCATTTCGGTAAGGTGGACTAATTTGGCTGGGATGCCTAAACCAAGCATTACTTGTTACAGTACCTTACGGTCAATACTGTCATATGCTTGAAGTCAACGAAAATTTGGTGTACGACTATGTTGAACTCCCAGCATTTTTCAAGTTTCTGCTTGTCTGTGAAGAATTGTTCTGTTGTTGAAATACCTGCCCTAAAACCACCTTGACACTCCCCAATAATACTATTGGCGCATGATACGATTTTATTTTCTTTGATTTTAGAAAATATTTCGTAAGCCGTTAAAACGAATGATATACCTCTATAATTTTCGCACTGTAGCTTGTCACCTTTTTTGTGGATAGGGAATATAATTGATTGGCTCCACTCTTTCGGCATATGTTCTTGTTGCCAAATGTACTGGATGACTTTGTGAATAGCTTGATGAACACTACTGCCACCATATTTGATGAGCTCCACTGGAATCTCATCAATGCCCGGCGGTTTATTATTTTTTTGGGCTCTGATGATGGATCAAACTTCATCCGGAGTTGGTGGGGCCAACGGAAGTTCTCCGCAAACATCTATAGGCTCCGATGCTCTGGAGCTGTTCGGAGGATTAAGGAGGTTCTTGAAATATGATGCCCAGCTTTCCTTAATCTTTGTTTCATCAGCGATGATATTGCCGCTGTCATCACGGCAGAGCGTGGTTTTGGGCTGATAACGACGTTTCAGGCTTTTCACTACTTTGTATGCTTGTCTTGTGTTATTGCTCGTTAAACTTACATCTATACTTCTCAATTGGTCGTCATTTTTTTTTCTTTTCTTAATCCTAATTATTTAATTTGCTACTCTTCTGAGATTTTCATAGTGTTCTCTCTTCGTCCTGGTTTCCGTACCTACGTATTCTTTGTACGCCTGATTCTTTTTATCGAACGCATTCTGGCACTCATCATCGAACCATTCATTCCTGTTGCGCCGGGTGTGATGTCCGATCGTCTGTTCTGCCATGGTTCTGATAGCCGCTTTCACTTCCATCCAGAGCTCGTTGCTCGTCTTTAACGATGCGTCTGATAAGATGGGAGCCAGCTGGTGGTCGAGGATCTCTATGAAATTTTCGGCCACAGACGCCGTTTGGAGCCTTTCGATGTCAAATTTTTGTAGCGGGCTTATCTTCACTGAATATGTCTTAGACATACGAAATCGAAAGTTTAATTTGAACAAGTAATGATCTGAGTTACAATTGGCTCCTGGGTATGTACCGACGTCAAGTAGGCTCGAAGCCCAACGTTGTTGGATCAGAACATTATAGATCTGGTTTTGTTTGTTGCCATCCGGTGATACCCAGCTCGTTTTATGAACTGACATAGTTTTACTATAATATCAATGGACCTTATAAAAGAACTACACTTATATCTAATTCCATCGAAGAATACAAAAAACTCTGTGATAGTTTCAATTGTGTGCCTAACAACGATAACCCTTGGTTGAAGCTTTTCTTTCCTCTCCAAAAACTCTTGCCTAAGCTTTTTTATTCTTGAAATCATATCATTAATTGTATGGATATGAAGCACAAAGTCTGATTTTGCGTCAGCTATAGTCGGCTTATACCCTTTACTGACTCAATCAGGCGGAAGTAACGCATGGAGCAGAAAAAATAATACACGATCTTTTGAATCTGAAGATGAGCCTTGCAAAGCATAACCGTTTTCATAAGTGATTTTTCCTAGTGTTACCTTTTGAAATATCTTCATTATGTTAACAGCGCAGCAAGTTCATTGATGCTTTGTCCTTCACATCGCTTTCAAATTGGAAGATAATCTTCATGATGAATTCCTGATATTTCATTAAAAGAAGCTTTCCGTCCCCAGGGTGAATAGTTTCAAAATCGATGTCAACCTGTGCATCAGAAAAATTAATGCCTTAATTATATCGCCTGAGGGATTTAATATATATGTCATGCCAGCTCAAAACCATCAGGGTCATTAAAACGTGGCCATTCTTTTAATAACGCGGTCAAATTGCCACTTGTAAGTGCGTTTGAGAAGTCCTGATCACACTGGTCTCCTTCCAGTAACTTACGACTGTTTGCCATGGGGAACAGTTATGTTGGAGCCTGCATTTTTTTTCTGAAAATTGCTCTGAAATATTGTTTGACTATAAACATTATATATTGTTACCACTAGTTAAGTAATCAGTGAACTTGTTCATTTCAAATATTGACCGGGCATCTTCGGTCTTATTCTCATGCTCTATGTTACACCAGCGAGAAAATAATTGTCTTGTTTTATTTTTATTGCCTTATTTTCGTAGCAAAAAATATGTTTCCTGATATAAATTAAATATTATTGAAATTATGCTCTGAGGCAATATTTACTTTACAATACCGAATTTCCTGTAGGAAATGCTTCAACAATTGCCTGAGCCAAATCCTGCATATCCTTATATGACCTTTTCACTTTTCTTCCAATAAAACTGTCAACAATATAATGAGTCAAGTGCCATTGTCTTTTGTGGTCCAAATGATTGTATTGCGCATAGTACGATAAAATCAGTTCACCCTTGACCGTAGATTTTAAAAGGCTCAGAACATTACAGTTGTGTGGAAAAGATGCAGCGTCTGATGACTCATAGGGCCGCAAAACTGGTGAACAAAGGTCTCGAATCAAAGTGGCGTTACTCAAACTATTTGAAGTCTTTTCTAGCCAGTCTAAAATTTAGCCAGTGGTAGTTACTGACAAAACATCTTGATAGCAAAGGGATGGTTTTCCTTGTGCATCATATAACAAATAGAAAGTAATTAAAGAACTATCTCAATTTATTTTAATAAAACTTACAATTTGTGTTCTACATTGCCTCAATTCAGCTTTAAATTTTATTCGATGGCCAAAATAGCCAAGGCTATCTAGTCCACTGAAGAAAGTGTTGATGTCCTCCATTTCCATTTTTTCAAGGACTTCAAAAGAGTTTAAGGTGTAAGCTCTTAATAAAGAGCATACTGATTCACTCAAGCCCCATTCCACACTAAATGGGGAACATTCAATACTTCTCCGTCCAAACGGCGCTCCGTCACTAAATTACATTCACTTAAGTTTATGTTTTGTGCCATTTGATCAAAAATTTAAACAACAACAAATTAAAATAAACTTTTAAATTTAATGCAAAATATCCTTCGGACCACAGTCAAAAACTCTTGTACACTTCTCCACTAGACGCACGCGAATGACGAAAAAACGTTTTGCATAAAGCGGTAATCTAAAAGAAAATCTTATACTTTAAAAGGTACACCTTTTTAGGATTTTGTAAAATAATTTTACAAAACCCTACTAAAATCGCGTCCTGTCTGTACGTCCATGTGTCACAGCAGTTTTTCTCGGAAACTACTTAAGCTAGAAACATCATAGGTGTAAAGTGGTGATCTCTTCAAAGTTCAATTACAAAAAAATTTTATAAGGTATTTAAGGGGGGTCTCCCCATATAGAGAAGTGACCCCCGAAAAAAAAATTTCATTGAAGGTAGCCGATATGGGTATCAAATGAAAGGTCTTGGTGAGGACTTTTTAAAACAAGTCTTAGTTTGGCAAATTTTGCGTCGAGGGCTGCACAGGGAGAGGAAATACTTGAAAAACTTGTGTCCCCCCCCCCCCCCCCCTCGCGATTGGACACCTGTGATCCGAAAAATCTGAAAAAATCAGGAAATTAGGTCTTGGTGAGTACAACAACAACAAATACGTGAGAAGTCGATTTTATGTTTTCTTGAATAAAATCTTAACGGTACCCTTAAATTCAATGAAATTCAGTACACGAATGACTATTCATAAGATTGATCTTTATTTATTTATAAGATTGATCTATTCTGAAAGTTTCATAGGGATTGAGTCATATTTAGCGAAGTTATAGCGTTTTGAGTTTTCCTGTATTACTATGGAACAATATGCGCTGCATTTATTACTATGGCAACATATGGCTATGGAACAACATGCGCTTTTTACTGACTCAGACACTACAGTTTTGCTAGGATTTGCATGAAAATTTCAGGAATGATAGGTGTCATGTAGATCTATATCTAGCTAGTGGTATCAGTAATCGTAAAACCAAATAGTGGTTGTTTTAAATGCGAAAATTGAATAATTTTGAGTTATTTTTTCCCAATTTCAACGTTTAAGGTGCATGCTTTGAATACTTGATTCAATTTAATGAATGACCGAAGATGAGTACCTACAACTAATACTCATAAGTGGAACAAGTCAAGGAGGTGGGAGAGAGCTCCTAGCAAAAGGGCTTTGTAACCATTCTAAGGCTCGAAAAAATTGGCCATTAATCGATGATAACAGTACAGGAGAGTGGCCCCTGAACAAAAATCATCAAACATACCCGATATGAGTATGAAATGAAAGTTTTCATGGGAGCTTTTCAAAACAGTTGCTAAGCTGTCAGTTTTTGCTTCAGTGGGGGGCACAGGGGGGAAATACATGAAAAATGTGTTTCCTCCCTCGCGAATGGACATCCGAAATAATTATCAAGGGAGATATTTATGAGTATAACAATAACAAAAACTTCAGAAGTCGAAATTTGTTCAACTTTGTTAATAATAGTATGATCTTCGTATTTCATATTTTCTCCAATAAAATCGTCTTTGACATGTTTCTTGATTTGATTCGATCTGGTGACTGCATTTTGTAAAGTGAATACAAAACCCTTCTGAAATGAGCGTAGGTTTGTTTACCCAGCTTGTTAATTTAAAGGGTTGCCTTTATGGTTTAATGGGACCACATTTCATACTTGAAATTTGTAGAAATTATACAGAGGTGGCCAAAAGTGATCGGACAATACAAGAAACAAGCAATAAAATACTTTTACGAGCATAAGCTTTGAAATGAAATAAAAATTTTTCCCTTATATAAAAGTTACTTGTATTCTCAATTAATTGCACAAAAAAATAAAACAGAAATAAAAAGATTTTCACAAGAAAATTAACAACTAATTCAAATTCACATTGCATCACGTCCTGGACTGCCAGTATTTTTAATTGATGTTGACTGGCCTGTTGTAAAAGGTTCTTAGCACGCCAAGGTAATTGAGTGATCTGACATTCAATGCCATAGTCATTTTTTCGTTTGCGAGGTCGTTGCCGTGAGTCCAATCTATACCGAAGCTCGTCTGCAGGTTTCGAAACATTGTAGGGTTTACCAGGGACGGGGAGTTAGCCCGTCGCCCAACCTCCACTCGGATGGCATGGTTATTACGTCGATTGAGTTATCAGGCGCCTTCACCCTCTTACTTCCTCACAAAGGAGTTGTAAGTAAGATTTAGTAGCAGAGCTGTCGATGCATTTTCAGTTATTAGTACTTCTCGGCATTTAATGTCACATTATTGGGGAACCTGTAAACCCAATGTGCAACCCCGAAAGCATTTACTACCATTTAAATGGGGCGCTTGGGATGAGGAATCACAGAAGCTATGGGTTGCAGAAACGAGGAATTCCCTCCTCCGTTCCCAAACGGGCTTGGGACTGTATACGGCGGAGTGAATGAATATACCTGCAGGCCTTGAAATTATTCGCTATTTTAAGAATCGAGATTCTATATTAATTAATTTCTTACATAAATATTCTATCAAACAGTTTACCGTTTCCAAAAGGAATTTAGTTAGCGATTTTGATGGCCTGGAAATATTTATTTTTCTTAATTTTGACAATTGGGAAGCCACCGTTCTGAATTTCTGAATTTTTTTTTTTTCAAAATGGCGAGATACGCACACTAAAAGAACTTAACCAAATGATGCCGAATACCAAGTTTTATTCACTTTTGGATAAGAAAAATAAAGGAAAGGAGCATTCTTAAATTGCCTTGAGATCTACTCTAATATGAGGGCCAACATTTTATCATCATTAAGTTTTACAAGTATCTTGATTGCTTTTAAATTTCGTATTAATGAATGAAAATTTGTGACTTTTATAGGCTTTCAATCTTTCTAACTTTGACCAACTACCAGTTTTGAATTAAAAAGAAAACCTCTAAAACTTTCGTTGTTGCACTAAGATATTTTTAGTTTCTACAGTGTAAAAAAAAATTATCACCGAAATCGGCCCTACAGGGGGGTATTGACTACAACAATACATTTTTACATGGTTTTTTACCTTGGTCGCCACTTCGTTTCAGATAGCATACCTTTGAATTTTTTATTGTAAGCCTTATCGTGCAGCTCGATAAACGTTTATACCGAATTTCGTTCAAATTGGAGCTCAACTGTTGTCAAAGCAGAAATCTGGTATGTGCATCATTTTGTTTTTGCCTTTCCAATATACCTATATAATTAACTTGGATAAAATTTCAGCATAATATATGCACCTTTCCTGAAAATTTTATGCAATTTGGAGAAATATAGTGACCTTCAGCGTGTGTTGAAATTTCTACTTGGGAAAAAAGGGAAAGAACTGACTCTTTTACTGACAATCATTTTTATATAGAGTTTTCCATTAAAAGAACAACCATATTAAATAAATTTCAATGAATCGATTGTGAGGCGTGCTGTGTGGCTAGTGGCATCGTATTGTCGAAACCACATATCGTATACCAAGTTCATCCAATTCTGGCCACAAATAATCTTCCAACATAGTACAATAAAACAAAACAAATTTCATGACCCAGTCGAGGAAAAGTACCCCAAATACACAAAATATCACACTTGGCGAATACAGTATCGAGAATGTTGGCGAATTTGTGTATTTAGGCGCAATAATGACGAAAACGGCCAACGAAAGAGAAGAATACAGCTCGACGATCTTGAAGACCAGCTGCATACACAGGAAAACAAAGCTCCAAGTATACAAATCTGTGATAAAACGTATGTTATGCTATGGGTGTGAAACATGGACCTTCATCCAAGCATCCGCAAATATATTGAACGCGTTTGAGCAACGGGTCCTGAGGTGAATAATCGGAGCGAAGCTAGACGGGGACCAATGGTGAATTCGATGCAACCATGAGCTGTATGAAATTTTTGACGAGCCGGAGGTCTCAAGGATCGTACGACTGCAGAAGCTGCAATGGGCTGGACACATGAATCGTATGGACGAACAAAGGATACCCAAGAAGGTATTCGTTGGGAGAACTGAAGGCCGGAGGCCAGTGGGGAAACCCAGGAAACGCTGGTCTGACTCGGTCAACGGAGACAGTTCATCGTTGCTCGGATTTCGGAATTGGAAGACGTAGTCAACGAATCGAGACAGTTGGAGGCGCTGTTTGCAGGAAGCAAAGGCCCAAAAGGGGGAAGCAAAGGCCCAAAAGGGGCTGTAGTGCTAAGAAGAAGAAGAATAAAATAATACAACTGTGCTCTCCATTGACAGTAACATGATGGCCGTTTTCATCCAGCCCAATCACACCTCCGGCATGAAAACCGCAGTAAACAGTAACTTTTTGTGGATATAACGGTGTCTCAAGAAGCACATGTGGGTTTGTTGCTGACAAATGAGGCATATTTTGCTTATTAACAAAGCCATTGAGCCAGAAATGAGCTCCATCGTTGAAGAGGATTTTTCGATAATAGTATGTAATTAAAAGTAATTTTTAATAACTCCTAAACTTTGCTGGTTCGAGAACTTTACCATAATAAAAATGTAGACTTTAAATAACGTTTAGACATTGAAATTTTATTAAAAAAATTTAAGGATACGTTCATACAAAGATACGAAATTTTTATGTCCCTAATGCAAAACCCTATATGTATGGAATATACATTAAAACATTTTCCTGAAATTCCAGTTTTGAGGGTCAAGCAGCTTCATATCAGAATGTGCTATCATGCAAAAGTTCAATGTTGCAAAAGTGCATAAAGTATCAGATTGAAGAACATGACTGGAATAGTTCATTTCGGCAGAGGAATATGTATATAATGCATGTACACATAAATACGTGGAAAAAGAGTGATCAAAAACCCTACGCTGACTTCAGGACTTCTTTCCCCCGATTATATCGAAAGTGCTTTTTTAAAAGGGAAAGTTTTATTTTCAGCTGTTCAACAATATATGTACAAGCTTTAAGCAATTAATACACAGATTCTCAAGAAAAATGTGCTGTTTTTCCCTTTGCACAATAAAAATAAATCTTGCCTTGAGCCCAGTCCAAGAGCAGAAGGTGTTGAAGCGAACACACTTTGCAAATTATTATTGTTGCATGACCTTTTTTTTCAATGAAAAAGTTACTTCAAACTGCCAAAGTAGGCAGCAGCAATGGATTAGTTCTTAGAACCAGAATAAAATTTGTATAGAAAGCATTGCCGTGGTAAAAGCATTTTGCAGTTTCAAACGGAATACGCCACAAACTTCGTAGAAAATAAAATGTCGACTGAATATTTTCGTGAAAATTAATTATTTATGAAGCATTTCAAATTCAAATTCAAATGCACTTTGTGAGTGAAGTTGGTGAAAGTCAATGTCAAAAGCGCTTAATTCAATACTAATCGTTGTAAATTTTGAAATAATATAACGGAAATTCCAAAAAAAAAAATAATACTTAAACTTAACGGTCTAAATGGGTCTATAAATTTCAGTATTATCAATTAAAACATGTCATTAAAACACCCCATCAAATACAATTTAATTAAAACTTTTAAATCTTTTTTGTTTCAATTGGAAAAAGGACAAAAACCAACCAAAAGTATTCAAAAATAATTATACTAACACAAATGTGAACTTTTATCGTACATCTAATATGTTATAACGAGATTCTAACCAGATTCAATCAAAAATTTATCTTATACTAATACAATGCTAACACAATATTCGCAACGTAAAGGTTAAACTTTATTTCTAAACCTAATATAATAAACACAACAAAGTCAATGTCAAAGGCGCTTTATTCAATACCAGTTGTTACAAATTTTCAAAGAATATAAAGCAAATTCAAACAATCAAAAATACTAAAACTTAATGGTGCAAATGTCTCTCTAAATTTAAACATAATCAAATTAAAAACTTTAATCAAAAAACAATATCAAATTTAATTTAATTAAAATTTTCGCATATTTTGTAATTCAATTGAAAAAAGCAGAAAAATCAACCGACGCTACTCAAAATTAATTATAATACTAACATAACCGTGAACTTTTATCCTAAACTTGATATGTTATAATCTAATTCTAATTAAATTCCATCAAAAAACTTTATCGTGTAGTAAACCAATGCTAACACATTATTCCTAGCATAAACGTTAAACCTAATCTCTAATCCCTTTGAGCCCCTGTTGCATAGAACGGGTGTTTCGTTTCAGATTACATTTGACGAAAAAAATTGTTTAAGGGCTACATCGTTATAAGAGGGGACCCCTCTTAAAAAAATTTTGAAATTATTGATAAAATCTTAATTTTTAAGAGACTATTACTTCTGGCCTTTTCACAAGGTTTGAGCTTTGTAGCCTCTATAGGTTCTGAAGGAACTTGCGGTGACGCATGAACAGACAAACTGACAGACAGACGGACGGATGGATGGACAGACGAGTGGACAAATAGGATGTAGGACTAGTACGTTTTATAAATTTCTTTTATGAAATCCTAGAAATAGTGGAGGTGGATTAATTAACATATAATTTAGAGGTTGAAAGTCGTTGAACTTTGCTAATAATAGTAAGATTTAAAATTTTTGCCAGTAAACCTGTATCAGTATCATTAAATTGAATGAAATAACTCCAGTCCCAAGACCGTTTGAGAAAGGAGCAGGGAAAACCTTGTTTTCCCAACCCACAGCTTTCATGATTCCTCATCCCAAACCTTCCAATTAAAAGATAGTAAATGCTCACGGGGTCGCACATTGGGTTTCCTGTTTCCCCAATAATAGAACATTAAATGCCGAGAAACGCTAATAGCTGTAAATAAATCAAAAGCTCTGCTACGAAATCCTACTTACGCCTCCTTTGTAGGGGCATAAGAGGGTGAAGGCGAGTTTCCCGCACCTGATAACAGAATCGACGTGATAACCATGCCACCGGAATGGAAGTTGGGCGACGGGCTAGCTCTCCGTCCCTGGTAAGCCCTACAATGTTTCGAAACCTACAGACGAGCCTTGAAATGGATTGGACTCATGGCAATGACCTCGCAATGAGAAAAAGACTGTGGCATTGGATCCTGTAATGTCAGATCACTCAATTACCCTGGCGCAGTTAAGAACCTTTTACATCACGACAGTCAATATAAATTAAAGATACTGGCAATCCAGGAAACAAACCGGACTGGGAACGACATTCAAGACATGAGATCGCACATAATATTCAAAAGTGGGAAGCTTACTGGAAAACGAATGCCCGGAGTGGCCTTCATTGTGGAAAGGAAGTTCAAATTCCACGTTTTTTAATAAACTGTTGTGTGCGCTTCGTATAAAAGCTTAATTTTTCAAAACCTGGCTGATTAACGACCACACCCCGACCAAAGAATAGCACAAAGAAACGAAGGGAGTGTTCTACAATCACCTGGAAAGTCTAGCTGACTCATCACCAACAAAAGACACAAAAATACTTCTGGGTGTTTTCAACGCAAGGGTTGGCAGTGAGATATCTCATCAGGAAACGACTGGATGATATAGCCTCCATGATGAAACCAATGACAACGGCCAGCATCTGATCGAGTTTGCTTGTAGCAGAAATCTAGTCATATGTTAGACGTCCTTCTCACATCGACGAATTCATAAAATGATCACGGGATGGCAACACATAAAACCAGACCGATCATTTTCTGCTTTGATCATACTTGACGTCCGTACATACCGAAGAGCCAATTGTAACTTTGATCATTACTTGACTAGTTAAGCTATCGGTGTCCTATGTCAAAGAAATATTCGGTATTCAAGTTAAGCTATCGATATCCTTTGTCAAAGAAATATTCGGTGAAGATCATCCCGCTACAAAAATATGACATCAAAAGGCTCTAAACGGTGTCTCTGGCAAAAAACTTCACGGAGACCCTCGACAACCAGCTGGGTCCTATCTTATCAGATGCATCATTAAAGACAAGCAATAACCTCTGGATGGAAGTGAAAGCAGCAATTAGAACCGCGGCAGAACAGACCATCGGGCTATGGCGCAAGAGAAATGATTGATTTGATGATGAGTGTCAGAATGCGTTAGACAAAAAGAATCAGGTGTATGAAGAGTATTTAGGTAAGAAAACCAGGGCGAAGAGAGAACACTATGAAAATCTCAGAAGAGTAGCGAATAAAATAATTAGAACTAAGAAAAGAAAATACTTTAACAACCAATTGAGAAGTATTGATGTAAGTCTAGCGGACAATAACACAAAACAAGCACGCACCTCTGTCTCAGCACTGTCTTGATGACATCGACAATACAGGGTCTGTATAATAAGTAACCGGACTGACCTCAGGAAATTTTTTATTGGCAAAATATGTACAATTTTTCTTTAGAAATCTTCAAAGAAGTCCCCATTGAAGTCCATAATACGCTGATACCGGATTTTCCAATGCCCGAGTGCCCCCTGGAATTCGGCAACCTCGATGCTGTCTAGAGCCCTCGTCGTAGCACGTTGATTTTCCAGAGTCCCGAACCGCGTCCCCTTAAGGTGTCTCTTGATCTTGGGGAACAGAAAGAAGTCCGCTGGTGCCATATCCGGGCTGTAAGGAGGCTGTGGCAACGTTGCCCTCGACTGTTTGGTCAACTGCTCGGTGACCAGCAGGCAGGTGTGCGACGGAGCATTGGCGTGATGGAGGATCCATGAATTGACAATCTCCGGACGGACTCGGCGAACCCGTGCGATTAGTCGACGGAGCACCTCTCTGTAGTACTGGACGTTTAGAGTTTGGCTGGATGGCACAAACTCTTTGTGGACAATGCCTTTCACGTCAAAGAAAGCAAGGAGCATCGACTTCACCTTCGATTTGCTCATGCTTGCTTTTTTCGGTCGCTGTGACGCCGGTGTGTGCCATTCCAAATTCTGCCGCTTCATCTCAGGATCGTATTTGAAAACCCACGTCTTGTCTCCTGTAATAACGTTGGTTCGGTTTGCAGTCGATCAAGTATTTCCGAAGTGACAGCAACACGACGCTCGTTTTGCTCATCAGTCAGGTGTTTGGGTACCAGCTTCGCGCAGATCTTCCTCATGCCTAGATCGTTCTTAATAATGTTGCGAACGGTCATCAATTTCAACCTTATCTGCAATAGCCCGAATGCTGAGACGACGATCACTGTTCAACACATCACGCACTTTTTGCACATTTGTGTCCGTGTGACTCGTTGATGGGGGACCGGCGCGCTGTTTGTCATGGACATCATCGTGGCCCCCTCACGGAAATTTCTGTGCCATTGAAACACTTGAATTCTTGACAGAGCATCCTCACCGTAAGCCTTTTGAATCATTTGAAGAGTTTTTGTGGCCGTTTTCTTGAGTTTGACACAAAATTTGATACTAACACGTTGTTCGATCGTAAGCTCCATTTTCACTCCGACGACGTAACTGAACACGCACTCCGCTCTCGCTCGATGCTATATCTCCAAGCGCTTGGAGGCAACTGCTGCAGGTCGGTTCCCTTTGCCTAGACCCCCACCACAACTATAGCACCAGATATCGGTTAGCAGACGCTTTGACGGCACGGGGCAGGCTCAGTCCGGTTACTTATTATACTGCCCCTGTATCATCGCTGATGAAATCAAGATTAAGGTAAGATGGGCATCATATTTTAAGAACCTTCTTAATCCCCACACAGCTCCAGAACATCGGAGTCTACAGATATTTGCGGAGAGCCTCTATAGGCACCACCAACTCTGGATGAAGTTTGTTCCATGATTAAAGCCCAAAAAAATAATAAACCAATAGTATTCCAGTGGAGCTAATCAAATATGATGGCAGCAGTGTTCGTAAAGCTGTTCATAAAGCCATCCAGCACATTTGGCAACAAGAACATATGCCGAACGAGTGGAGTCAATCAATAATATTCCCTATTAACAATAAATGTGATAAGCTACAGTGCGAAAATTATAGAGGCATACCACTGTTTCGTTTGGCGTACAAAATATTTTGAAAAATCTTAGAAAATAAAATTGGATCATTTGCCAACAGTATTATTGGGGAGTATCAAGCTGGTTTTAGAGCAGGTAGATCAACAATATACCAACTGTTCACAGTTAAGCAGGTACTTGAAAAATGCTGGGAGTTCAACATATACGTGCACCAAATTTTTGTTGACTTCAAGCAAACATACGACAGTATTGATCGTAGTGTACTGTACCAAACAATGCTTTGCTTTGGCATCCCAGCCAAATTAATTCATCTTACCAAAATAAAAATGACGTCAACAACCTCCCAAGCCCACATCAATATCCAACTCACCGATGTCTTTGACACAAATCTCAGACTAAAGCAGGGAGATGAGCTGGCCCCATTGCTATTCCATTTGGCTCTGGAGCACGTCATACGGAAGCTACGTGTCGATACACGAGGTATATTTCTATACAAGTCGAGCCAAGTTATATTCTATGCAGAACATCAACATTTTGTCGCGGTCATTAACAAGTGGCAAAGAACTCTTCCTGAAACTCAACAGCGAAGCAAAACTAGTGAGCTACAATTAATGAAAATAAAACAAAGCTCATGACGGGTTCTAGGAAAAAACCTCAAATACACAAAAGTATCAAACTTGGTGAATACACTATCGAAAATGTTGGCAAATTTGTGTATTTAGGTGCCGAAATAAGTAGTGAAAAAGACGAAACGCGCCGAAAAATACAGCTCGCCAATAAATCATTTTATTCAGTTGTGACGATCTTGAAGGCCAGCTGCATACAAAATAAAACAAAGCTCCAAGTGTTCTGCTATGGGTATGAAATATGGACCCAAACTCAAGCATCCGCAAAATATTAAATCATGAGTTGTATGAAATTTTTGACGAGTCGGAGGTCTCAACTGACTGACTGCGAAAGCTGCAATAGTCTGGACCCATGAATTGTGTGGATGAACAATGGATACCCAAGACGGTATTCGTTGGGAGAACTGAAGGCCGGAGACCAGTGGGAAAACCGAGGAAACGCTGGTCTGACTTGGTTAACGAAGACAGTTCATTGCTGCTCAGATTTCGAAATCGGTAGATGCAGTCATTGGACCGAGACAGTTGTAGGGGCTGTTTGCAGGAAGCGTAGGCCTGAGAGGGTCTCTGATACTACGAAGAAGAAAGAAAAGATATTGTATGAAAAAAGATACTTGAGTAGTTTGTTAAAATATAGTTCTATTCTATAAGCCTCAGTCAAATTGAAGGAAATTATAGCTTTTTGAATTTCTTTCAATTTCAACCATGATATATGATTTTTCTACTAAATGAGCTCTCCATCCATCCAGACACCACTTTTGATTTGATCTTCTCCAAATTTTCAGATAAGATGAATAACAAAAATACATTTCAAATTCCAGTCAATGAATGATCTTAGCGATATTGCAACAAAATGCTGGCTGGTTAGAAATGAAGTTCTTTTAAAGCAAGAGTATGCAGTCCAGTATTTTGATTATATTTGATAGTCTTAAAAGGATTGAGCCTTTTAAGCCACTAGATGGTGTTCTATGTCATATACCGGGCAATATCAATCAGATTGAGTCAAACTATCATGCATTTGAAAGGTGAATTTCCAGCCTACAATCTTCATGTGGACAGTTTTGTATTTCGTCATTTGCGTCAAAAGTCGAATGTATTTAAAAATGAAAAACTTCGTTATATTTTACAATTTCACTACGGTCAAGGTGAGAATGCATCGCAAGCTTGTGAAAAAAATTTGTGGTGTCTACGGTCAAAATACTTTATCAAAAGCCATAGCCAAGAGATGGTTCGATCGATTTCGTTCTGGAAATTTCGATGTCAAAGATGCACCTCGCTCAGGTCGACCAATCACTTAAAAAGTCGATGAAATCTTACAGAAAATGGAAGAAGACCGACACATCCTCATAATCAGTCATGATATTCCTAAGGAACTGAATATCCATCACCAAATAGTTTTGAACCATTTGCGTAAGGCTGGATGCACAAAGAAGCTCGACGTTTGGGTGCCGCATGAATGAACACAAAAAAATTTGATCGACCGAATTACATTTGCGAAATGCTAATGAAATGCAAGGAAATCGCGCCATTTTTGAAGCAAATCATTACGGCCGATAAAAAATGGTTAAGATTCGAGAATGTCGTTCGAAAAAAAACCATGGCCAAAAAATAGTGAATTATCACAAACGACTTCAAAGCCAGGATTGACACCAAATAAGGTTACGCTGTGTGTATGGTAGGATTGGAAGGAAATTGTTTATCATGAGGTTCTAGAGCCCATCCATTTTAAATAAAAGAAATATTCTTTCGAAAAAATGCTGAATAGTTTTTAGACTTACCAATTTGATATCCGCGGGCCAAATCTCTTTTTGCTTGAAAAGCCATCGGGACTTACTTTATTGTGTCAGCAGACGCTTCCCGACTGCTTGACGCAATCTTCAGTATTTAAAAGGAATGTTGAAGGGAATGACTTTATGTAGTTGTAGGATGGGTACGAACAAAAATGCAAGGTAACGATTAGAAAAAGGAACCAAGCCCACAAAAGACATATCCAGCGACCAACTGAGGCCAGAGAAGTCAATATAAAAGCCTTCGACGTGTGCCGAAGAAAGAAATGACTGACCATAGACACCAAGATCTAACAGATAAACGAAAACGTGGATCGGTTTATGTCTCTACTAAACAACTAAAAGACAGCTTCAGTTCACAAACAAGTCTTTGCGAAAGTATGCAAAGAGCAACCGTAGGTAAACCAGTCGAAATTAAAAACAGGTGGCTGCAATAATTCTAGAAGCTATTCATAGCATCCCCGATAACAACTGAAGCCCTGAACATTCCAGAAGCAGAGCAAGAAGCCGCAGTCTGACCATCAACCAGAGACAAAATACAGACAGCAGTACGGGACACCAGAAAAAATGAGGCTCCTGGAATGGATGGAATACTAGCAGAACTGCTTCAGAGTGGGGGTCCGCATCTGAGTAATCTTCTGCATCGGCTAATATGCAGAATATGGTCAGAGGAGCAGTTACCAGAGGATTGACAGAAAGGTATGATATGTCTTATACACAAAAAGGTGGACAAACTAAGGGGTGAAAATTATAGAGGCATCACTCTACTGTGCCTGTCTTGCAAAGTTCTCTCCAAAATCATGTAAAGAAAATTGAAGCCGTACTATGAAAATATTATCGGAGAGTATCAGGGAGGCTTTCGAAGCGGACAATCTACAATACACCAAATATCCTCAGTAAAGCAGGTGGCCGGAGAATACTGAAAATATAGCATCGATGTGCACCAACTTTTTGTAGGCTTCAAGCAAGCATACAACAGTGTCGACAGAAAGGCTCTGTACAAAATAAAACTAGACTTCATTTATTTATTTGTTCATTTATTTATTGACGCTGTTTTACAGATCCATGAATTCAATTACAAAATAGGTAATGAAATGTAATTTACGAGTATGCAACAAAAACAAAGTGAGGAACTTGGATAGAAAAAAATAATAATAAATTATTAGGAGCTAAGGTGAATGTTATGTAGTATGCTTTTCAAAGCGCTTAAGGAATGTGGCAGGGAACCTAGCTGGAGTTCATTGTAGCTACGTAATACGCGTGCTCAAAACGAATAAAAATAAATATCGGTTTAAGCAAAGGGCATAATGAATATGTCAGCTGAACGCGCTCTTGAGATGAAACGCATATGAAACCTTTCCCGAAGGTTGGATGAAAGAATACCGTAATATATTTTAAATAAGGAACACAGGTCTAAGAATTTTCTACTTTTTTTGAGTGATAGTATGTTGAGGATCTGTAAGCGCTCATCGTTAGAACTGTAAGGGGGATTATATTTATAGAATAGAAAACGTGTGAATTTACGCTGCACAGCCTCAACTGCATCCAATTGATTTGTATAGTGAGGAGACGATACATGGGAGGTATACTCAAGGATTGACTGGGCTAAGAGTACAAATAGATGAATGCTGGTTAAGATGTTAAAGGACTTGCAGGAGGGTCCTAAAATAAAACCAGTGACATGTGAAGCTCTAGTGGTTATGATTGAAATATGGAAGCCAAATTTCAATTATGGGTTAAAAACTATTCCCAAATCTTTAAACTTGTTCACAAGCGTGAGCAACTTTCCATCGATCCGGTCTTCAAATAATGCTGGATGAGTATTGTTGGTAAAACTTATGTGACAAATTCCGGAATATTAATAGAAGGTAAATTACGTTGACAGTAATTTTGGAGATCGTCAAGATCATCTTGAATGCATCAGTAGTCTTTTTTGGAGTTGATGGAACGATAAATTTTTGAATCATCAGAGTAAAGAAGATATTTAGAGTATAGGCATTGGGGAAGGTCATTAATGAAAATGTTAAATAGCAAAGGGCCTTAAATTGATCCTCCAAGAACACTAGATTTCAGACCTAGAGGCCGATAAAATAAAATATTTCATGCAACGGTGCGGGAGCAATGGGATAAGAAGGATTAGGTCCAAGAGAGAATTGCGTCAGAAACACGGAAAGATTAGACTTTTTTAGCCAGAAAGCCATGGTCTACTTGTTGGCTCATATCAAAAGTAAGAGAGATAGTATTTGTAAGTTCTAACAAATAAGTTATTGTCGAAAAACCTTTAATGAAGCCATGTTATTCATATGCAAACAGGATACTTATGGCATCGTGTATTCTGTAATGCAAAATTCGCTCAAGGAGCTTGCCAAAACAAGTCAGCAAAGAAATCGGACGATAGTTTAAGATTTCACTACGATTTCCGGACTTATAGATCGGAAAGATGTTGGCATGCTTCCAGACGTTAGAAAAGCAGTACGAAGAAAGGCTAATGTTGAAAATGATTGAAAGTGGGGTGGATAATGACTTTATGAACGAATTTGGTATTCCATCAGCACCCGGACTGCCATTAATGTGAAAAGTGAGCTGTACACTTTTAATTTCCGATTGAGAGGTCACGATAGAGTGCACAACGGTGGAAAGAGAAGGACACGATGAGTATTTAGTGGTATTTGGAACTTTGAATGTGGAGGAGAAAAATTGAGCAAAAAGGTCACAGATAGCTTGCCTATCAGAAGCTTGGCATGGCCATGAGAAGATATTAGGTTTGTGAGATGTTGTTTTCAGGGAACGGATATATGACCAAAAGGGCTTAGGACTATTAGATTGCAGTAGTATTTCAATCATATCATAGTAAGGTCGTATTGTGATCTTAACCGCTTTTTTGGCAGTTAGCGAGGTCAGTGTCAGAGTTAGAACAGTAAAATTTTTTACGCACCTGGTCCTTCAAATAAAAAGTGTCTGTGACTTCAGCTGTAAATCAGGAGAATGGCCGATAGGTACATGATTTATAATTTTGCTACTGATATTTTGGTAGAAAGTAGATAACGCTGAGCACAGCCATTATACAATGGCTGATAGTTGTACATATTAATTTCACAAGATCTACTTTACATCGTCAATTTTTCAAAACTACTCACACTAAAAAATGAGTCGATGACTCCGAAATATCGCTGATAATTTTTTCAAACATTTGACTCGGCAGAAGATAATTATCATTGTCAACCACTTTAACCACTCCTCTCAAATTATTGCTGCAGTAGTTACTACTATTCTCAACTATTCTTCATTTGTATTTGGTTTTGATTGCCATACTAAGTTTAATTGAGAATATTATGTTGATAACTGTTATACTCCCTTGACTCTTACTTATAATAATTTTATTACAATACTTTAACTTTAATCTTATCTGAATTGTTTTGTTATCTATAGTTGGATTTTTGATAATGTCTTTTAATTCTTGTAACGAAAATTGACATTCATCATTATTTTCAATGTATCCAAATATTTCCTTCATCGCCAAGTCAACTCAATCATCGTCAGGGCAACCGACTTTATGCCCCGTAGTGGGCATCAGATTATAACAATCATTGTGGTACTTAGCTTCAGCAGCAACTTAGTCAAGCTCATACTCAAGCCAGGCCATAACAGCTTTTACTACGAACGAGTCCAAACTACCTTGAAAATGGAATCATTAAACTGAAGTGCAGATAAATTATACATTTAGCGACGAACATTCTGGGCTTTTTTCATGTCAGCTTCTTAATCAGCCTCATCGCCGCAAAAGAAGCAATCTCTCTCAATACAAATGTCTGGCTCACTTACTCATGCTCTGGCGTAGACAGTTCCAAGCCTGTTAGAGAAAGGAGGAGGGAAGCCTACTGTATAACGAGAGTCAGAATGGCCTTCATTGTAGATAGGGAGTTCAAATCACATGTTATTGATTTCAAGGCAGTCAATGAACGGATATGTGCGTATGAAAGCGGGATTCTTCAAAATCTGGCTGGTCAATACTCACGCCCTGACCACAGAAAAGTACGAAGGAATGAAGGAAACGTTCCACAATCACATGGAAAGACTAGTCGACTCATTGCCTACAAATGACACAAAAAAAACTCTGAGTAATATCAACGCGAAGTTTGGCAATAAACTAACCCATCGAGGATTGACTGGAGGATATAGCCTCCGCGATGAAGCAAATGACAACGGCCAGTGCCTGATTGACTTTTCATGTAGTAGAAATCTAGTCATTAGTTCGCCTTGCTTCCCACATTGACGCGTTTATAAAATAACCTGGGTATCACCAGCTGGCAACGCACAAAATCAGATTGAACATGTTATGATCTAACAACGTTGGGCTTCGAGCATACTTAACTTCCGTACATACCAAGGAGCCAATTGTAACTCAGATCATTAATTGATCAAATTAATGTCGTATATCATCCAGCGAAGACCAGCCCACGACAGAAATTTGAGATCAAAAGGCTTCAAACGGTGTCTGCTGCCAAAAACCTCATGGAAACTCTCATACAACTAGCTGGCTCCCATCTTATCAGACGCATCGTTAAAGACAAGCAATGAGCCCTGGATGGAAGTGAAAGCGGCTATTAATACCGTGGCAGAACAGACAATTGGACATCAAGCTCACCGTAAGAGAAATGATTGCTTTGATGATGAGTGCCAGAATGCGTTCGATAAAAAGAATCAGGCGTAGAAAGATTGCCTAGATAGGAAAACCAGGAAGAAGAGGGAACACTATGAAAATTTCAGAAGAGTAGCGAATAAGATAATTAGAACTAAGAAAAGAAAATACTGTGACGACCATCAGCACAAAATAAGCATACAAAGCAGTGAAAAGCCTGAACCGTGCTAATCAGCCCAAAATCACGCTCTGTTCTGATGACATCGCAATATCATCGCTGATGAAACCCAGATTAAGGAAAGATCATATTTCAAAAGCCTCCTTAATCCTCCGCACAGCTTCACAACACCGGAATATATAGATGTCTGCCGAGAGTTTTTATTAGCCCCTCCAACTCTGGATGAAGTTTGTTCCATCATGAAAGCCCAAAGCCGGAGATCTCATCAAATATGGGGACATCACAATGTTCACAAAACTATTCACAAAATCATCGAGCACATTCGCCGAAAGAGTGGAGCCAATAAATTATATATCATATCTACAAAAAAGATGACAAGTTACAGTGTGGAAACTATAGAAACATATCACTACATTATACGCCGTACAAAATATTTTCAAAGATCTTAGAAAATTGAATCGGATCATACGCCAACAGTATTATTGGGGAGTATCAAGGTAGTTTTTGAGCAGGTAGATCGAAAATAGACCAATTGTTCACTGTCAAGCAGGTATCTGAAAAATGCTGGGAGCTCAACATAGACGAACACCAAATTTTCGTTGACTTTATGCAAACATACGACAGTATTGATCGTAACGTACTGTACCAAATAATGCCTTGCTTTGGCATCCCAGCCAAATCAGTCCGTCTTAGTAAAATGACAATAATGTCGACAACCTCCCGGGTCCGCATCAAAACAACTCACCGATGCCTTTGATACAAACACACACTAGAGTAGGGAGATGGGTCTCGATGGGTCCTGAGGAGAATAATTGGAGTGAAGCTAGACGGGGATTAATGTCGACTTTGATACAAACATGAGCATTTTTGACAAGGCGTAGGTCTCAACGATTGTAAGACTGCGGAAGCAGTAATGGACTGGACACGTAAATTGTATGGACGAACAACGGATACCCAAAAAGGTATTTGTTAGGAGAACTGAAGGCCGGAGACCAGTGGAGAAACTGAGGAAACGCTGGTCTGACTCGGTCAACAAAGACAGTTCATCGCTGCATATAACGTTAAATTGACATCTAGCTTCAGTAGCAATGAATTCCAGTCAAAATAATCCAGCTCTAACTAAATGGCTGCATATTTGGCTTTGCGGAAAATAAATCTTGGGGAAAAGAGAGTGCGTTTGGACTGAGGTGCGAAAAACGAACCTCAAGCAAAGGGTGATGGAGATCAGGCTTTACATGTTTGGATTGTTTGTGTAGGAGTGTCATCGAGTTTGTGATAACGTCAAGCTCGTGTGTGTAGTTTTGTAGGTGGGTTATATAATTGGAGTTGGCCTTGTTGTGTAAGAAAGATCGTGCACTTTGCATCTTGTTGTTAGTTTTCGTGATATCTTTCCTTTTTATACCATGTCGCAGTCCTTGCATGTCATGTGTTTGTATATGCTACTGTTCTTGTGTATTGAAGTGTCATGCAGTTTTGGTTGCAGTTTGTTAGGTAAATTTCTCGAGAGAAATTTACCTATTGCGGAGAGCATCATATATATATATATATATATATATATATATATATATATATATATATATATATATATATATATCTATTGTCGCGTGTTTTCGGTTCGCGGCCAATAATTTTAACGTTCTGGGAAAGTGAAAACGCAATGTCTTTTAATTTAAGTTAAAAGAGTTTATTTAATTAAATAAAATGCACAATAATCAGTTAACACTTTCACTAATTTTAATTTTCACTATTAAAATTCTAGCACTTGTCCATAAATTTCTTATCGCAATTGTCTTCTAAATCACTTCACTATTACGAAAATCACTTTTCTACTAATCGAAGAATATCGCTTCCCACACACAATCGCAGTTCTTATCGCGGTCGAATGAATCCCCCCATTCATTCAGCTCGCCTTTATATAGGGTCTCTAATCATTCAATTCAGTTCTCCTACATTAGTGAATATGCGGGAACGTTCCAGCATGAATGGGCAGTGACTCACTTTCAGATGTTGATAATGCTTGTTGGGTTCTCGTGGGTTCGAGTAAATTCAGTTGTCGACGTTCTTAATGATTGTGAAAACAATTGCGACAGTAGCTCGCAGAATTATTTGTACATGTAATTATTTGTACATGTAACACTGCCCCCACCTCAGTTCTTTTCGCCCCGAAAAGATGTGTCGCTATTTGTAGTCAATTCTCCGTGGGTGTAATATGGGGCAAGACGGTCCAGATGCACGATTTTCATTTTAGCTCTCGGCTTACGATGTTCCTGTATCCGGTATACGACGTCGTTGAATCGCTTTGCAACTCGGTATGGTCCCTCCCAATTATGTTGCAACTTTGGAGACCTACCCTTTCGCCGTTGCGGGTTATAAAGCCACACCAAGTCATTTCGCTGGAAGCCAGTAGAATTCGCCTTTAGATCATACCTGGTCTTCATGCGGTCAGTAGCCGATTCGAGGTGTTTTCGCACTGTCCGATGTATCTGGTTCAACCGTTGTCTTAGCTCACTTGCGTACTCCGAGATGGTTTGGGGTTTCTCGGGGGGTGTTCCGAACTTTATATCAGCTGGCAGACGAATAGTCTTTCCAAAAATGACTTTGGCTGGAGCTTGGCCCGTCGATGCATGTTCGGCAGCTCTGTACGCCATCAAAAATAGTGAGATATGTCGGTCCCAGTCCCTTTGGTTCTCGTCAACCATCTTGGCAAGGTGTTTATTGAGCGTGCCGTTGAAACGTTCGACCATACCATCGGATTGGGGACGCAGTGATATTGTCCTCGTTTTCCGTATTCCGAGCAGCTCGCACATTTCGCCAAAAACTAGTGACTCAAAGTTTCGGCCTTGATCCGAATGTAGTTCATAAGGCACGCCGTACCTACTGACCCAATTTAACACTAGCTGTTCGGCTACAGTAGTTGCTTCCTGGTTGGGAATGGGGTAGACCTCAGGCCACTTGCTGAAATAATCGGCTACAAACAGCATATATCGATTTCCCCATTCGGATTTAGGAAAGGGACCTGCGATGTCAACAGCAATCCTTTCAAACGGTACCCCCACGTTATAGGTTTGCATTTGTCCTCTCAGTCGTCGCTTTGGGCCTTTGACGGAAGCGCAAATTGTGCATCTGCGGCACCAGTCCTCTACGTCTTCTCGAGCGTGGAGCCAGTAGAACCTTTCCCGCAATTTCGCTAAGGTCTTGTTAACACCAAGGTGGCCTCCCGAGGATCCTTCATGCATTTCCTTAATCTCATCGTGGATTCGGCTTTTGGGAAGTATAGTTTGCATCCTATAGGAGCTACGATCCGCCGTTTCCCATTTCCGCTTGAGTACGCCACCCTCCACCTGAAGGGAGTTCCATTGTGCCCAATAGCTTTTCAGGGTTGCGCCATGCATCGAAACGTCCTTCCACTCCGGTCGCCCAGTTGTCTCCTTCCATACGAGCAATGCTCCGATATCTTCATCGGCTAACTGGGCGTTTCGAATCTCCTCCGATGACCAACCTTCATCGAATTCGGCCATTATCACTCGCAGATCAACGGGCGGCTCCTTTTCCTCAATCCGCCGGCAATGCTTGCAGCTCGCTGGACATGGATGACGAGATAGGGCGTCAGCAATTCCATGAACTCTGCCCTTGTGAAGCAGTTGGGGCCTCACTAGATCTGGTCGGATCGTCGATCGGTTTGCACTAGTGTCGTTTGTTAGGGTGCAATGTTCTTCATCAACTTGACCAGGAAGGCATCTGTCTGCTTCTCCACGATGTTGCCTTGGCACGGTGCTAGGGATGTCGATACTCCTAGCCAACATTCACCCCACGAAGTTGGCCCTTGCAGTTTGATAGGCCTCCATTCTAGGCTCCTGACACGGCCTGGGTCTCCACCATCCTGGACAATAGCTCGGTCTTCTTCGCTTCTGGCAGTCTCTTTGCAGGTGCCCTTTTTCCCCGCAATTCCAGCATCTAGCCGCACCATTCACCTGCCGCTCTCGCTCAATTCCCACGCGCTCACACCTGCAATTATCTGCCACTACCTCGCGAACCCGGGCAGTGGTACGGATCAAATTTTTGACTGCCTCAAAATTTAAACTGTAAGCCAATGCATCCTTGACTGTTTGCTTTTGAGCTAACCGCACGGCTTGTTGCAATTCCTTGTCCTTTAAGGCGCTGATGAATGCTTCTGCTGCTACGTCATCTCGATGTTCTGGGTCGTACGCTGGGTAAGCCAAAAGTGCCAGTCGCTCAATGTCTTGTGCTAGCTGCTGCAAGGCTTCGCCAGACTTCTGCATCCGATGCCGTAGCTGTGCCCGGTAAATCTGCTTCAGGTGATCGTCTCCATAACGCATGTCCAGCGCATTCATTATAGCAGCCAGGTTTGAATGCAGCTCAACGGGGATAGTCTGCAAAAGCTCGGCAGCTGGGCCTCTTAGAGCAAGAATTAACGCAGTTGCTCGTTCCTGCTCATTCCAGTGATTTATCCTAGCGGCTGCTTCAAATTGGATTTTGTAAATACTCCAGACCGTTTGCCCATCGAATATTGGTGCTTGCACATTTCTGGATGTGCTTTGCGCTGCGGTTGTAAGCGGGACTGGTGAGGTGGTTACTACTGCCTTCGCTGCTTCCAATTCTTTTTTCACTTTTTCCATCTCATGGTTTATTCTCTCTTCGACCTGGCTGACCTTTCCCTCGACCTGGCTGACCTTTTCCTCGACCAGGTAAACCTTTTCCTCGACCTGGTCAACCTTTTCCTCGACGCCTTTAATTTGTTTGTTCAGATGACCGACCGCCGCTTTTATTTCGGTTGACTGTTTCTCTAGCTTCTGTGTGATGTCTGCCTTGATTTCGATCGCTTGTTGGTCCAGCTTCACTGAGTGTTCATTTAACTTCGATGATTGTTCATCAAGCTTCGTAGTTAAATTGGATGACGGTTCACTTAGCTTTGCAGTTAAACTGGATGACTGTTCATCTAGCTTCGCAGTCAGACTGGATGACATCAGCATTAACATTTGCATCAGCACATTTTCTGGCTCCTTTGATTTTGGTGTTTCTACTTCTCCACCTTCTGCGCCTTGTTCCGCATCTGAGAGCTCACCCGAATCCAGATTCACGCCTTCCGACTCGATCGCGTCACGCAAGCGTGCAATCTGTATGGCCTTTGTACCTTGTGTGGCCAGATTCCGCAGTTCCAACTCCTCCTTGAGCTCCGATATGGTCAATTCATTAATTTTTAAGCTTAAGCTTCGTGGCATTTTTAATGTTTCTTTAAATTTTACTATTGTGCACTATAAAAATGTTGAAATTTTCACTTTCAAAATTTTTCTATCCCACTTCTGACACCATTGTCGCGTGTTTTCGGTTCGCGGCCAATAATTTTAACGTTCTGGGAAAGTGAAAACGCAATGTCTTTTAATTTAAGTTAAAAGAGTTTATTGAATTAAATAAAATGCACAATAATCAGTTAACACTTTCACTAATTTTAATTTTCACTATTAAAATTCTAGCACTTGTCCATAAATTTCTTATCGCAATTGTCTTCTAAATCACTTCACTATTACGAAAATCACTTTTCTATTAATCCCACACACAATCGCAGTTCTTATCGTGGTCGAATGAATCCCCCCATTCATTCAGCTCGCCTTTATATAGGGTCTCTAATCATTCAATTCAGTTCTCGTACATTAGTGAATATGCGGGAACGTTCCAGCATGAATGGGCAGTGACTCGCTTTCAGATGTTGATAATGCTTGTTGGGTTCTCGTGGGTTCGAGTAAATTCAGTTGTCGACGTTCTAATGATTGTGAAAACAATTGCGACAGTAGCTCGCAGAATTATTTGTACATGTAACAATATATATATATATATATGTATATATATATATATATATATATATATATATATATATATATATATATATATATATATATATATATATATATATATATATATATATATATATATATATATGTATACGAGGTGTGTTCAAAAAGTATCGCGAATTTTGAATTTTCGCGGATTACGTGTATTCGAATTTCGATTTCTTTGTGGCGTTATGTTGGTACTCATGTCTGCCACTTATGCCGACAAGCTCGGCCATTTTGAATGTTCACTTAATTGGTGATAGCTGCTTTACTTGCACGTGTTTTCAATCGTCTTCGATTTTTACTTATTCAAAAAAATGGATCAAAGAACGTGTATCAACTTTTGTGTGAAAAACGAAATTAAGTGCGCGGATGCATTCCGAATGTTGACTGTGGCATACGGAGAAGCTACTTTGGACCGAAGCGACGTTTATCGGTGGTACAAAATGTTTTTAGAAGGCCGAGAAGATGTGAACGACGAAGAGCGTGCCGTGTTGATGAAGTGGAGAAAATGGTATTGGCCAATCGTCGAATCACCGTTAGAGAAGTTGCTGAGGACCTAAACATATCGATTGGCTCGTGCCATTCGATTTTTATCAACGATTTGGGCATGAGACGGGTCGCCGCGAAATTCGTACCAAAATTGCTCAATTGCGACCAAAAACAGCAACGCATGAACATTGCTAATGAGATGTTAACCTCTGTCCGCGACGAACCAAATTTGCTCCAGAGGGTCATAACTGGTGACGAATCGTGAGTTTATGGTTATGACGTGGAAACCAAAGCTCAATCATCTCAATGGAAGCTGCCGCATGAACCAAGACCGAAAAAAGCGCGCCAAGTTCGGTCGCATGTGAAAGTTTTGCTGACAGTTTTCTTCGATTGCAGGGGCGTGGTGCATCATGAGTTCTTGCCACAGGGAAGAACGGTCAATAAAGAATATTACCTGCAAGTTATGCGCAATTTGCGCGAAGCAATCCGCCAGAAACGCCCGAATTTGTGGGAGAACAAAAATTGACTTTTGCACCACGATAACGCCCCTGCACACACATCGTTGCTTGTGCGCGACTTTTTGGCCAAAAACAACACACTAATGATGCCGCAGCCACCGTATTCCCCAGATCTGGCTCCCTGTGACTTTTTCTTGTTTCCTAAACTGAAGAGGCCCATGAAAGGACGACGTTACGCTACGCTTGACGAGATAAAGACGGCATCGAAGGAGGAGCTGAACAAGATTAAAAGAAATGATTTTTTGAAGTGCTTCGAAGATTGGAAAAACCGTTGGCACAATTGTATAATATCTCATGGGGATTACTTTGAAGGGGAGAAAATAGATATTCATGAATAAATAAATAATTTTTGAAAAAAAATAACAAAATTCGTGATATTTTTTGAACACACCTCGTATATGGGATATAACGAAATTTGTGACCACGCTAGCGGTTGCAATTTTGCTTCGATTTTCACCAAATTTTGAGGAAAGGTGTATTGGGTAATTGTCTCGGTTAAGTTCGTGAACCAGCTACATCGGCTGGGCAAAAACAAAATGGCGGCCATTTTAGACGAAAAATCGCGATTTCTGTTCTGACCAAAGTATAGCTCCGATTTGGATGAAATTTGGAGGTTCATTGAAGTATGTGATGAATCTCACAATAAAAAATCCAAAGTCGGTCTGGCAGAAACAAAATGGCGGCCGCTCAAAGGTCGAAAAACGTGCAAAATTTTGTTGTTGTAATAGTGGTCAAAGCTTTCAACAGAGTTTCATGAAATTCGGTAGTTTGATAGAAATTATAAGTGTCTAAAGAATTACGTAAAAAAACTGGAGGTCAAGTTGCAAAAAACAAAATGGCGGCCAGTTGAAAGTCGAAATTTCAAAGGCTTTTAAAAGTCGCAATTTTGATCCGATATATATGAAACTTGGTTTCAAGATGGACATTACTTACACCTACAGTCCTTGATATTTTGATGATCATGCATGTGCAAGTTTCAAAATGGCGGCCGTTTAAATATGCGTTTTTTTTTCATGTTTTTGTGGCCCTCTAGCGGTCACATTTTCCAACGGATTTTGATGAAACTTGAGACTATGAATCCCTGTACTATGTTCTTGTATTTTGCAGGAAATTATTAAAATTGAATGAAAAATAAAGAAGTCAAAAATTTAAAGCCTAATATTTTTAGCTGCGATTTTCTTTAAAAATTGAATTATTTTGCCCTGTCTAGAGTGAAACTCCTATTTGAACGAGATAGTACATTGATTGATGAGGTCCTAGCATACAAAGATTTAAAATAATCCAAAATCAAATGGATGCATTCAAAATGGCAGCCCCCAAAGGTCTGAACGCAAGCGCAATTCGCTATTTTAGTGCCAACTGAAATAATGAATATTTTTCATTGAAACGTTTTAAATGACTTTACTTGAAAGAACTTATAAACCAGATCATTTTTAAGATATTGTATAATATTTTTAACAATACCCTAAAAAATTATAAAATCGCGACTTGTCTATCTGTCCGTCCGTCCGCCCGTTTGTTCGTGCGTCATAACAAGTTTTCTCGCAAACCACATGAGCTAGAATGAGGGAATTTTCTACGTAGGTCAAAAGTGGTGCCTCTTGAAATTTGCAGTGCAAGAAAATATTTTAAGGTATTTAAGGGGGGTCTCCCCATACAGGCGGGTCTCCCCATACAGGCGGGTCTCCCCATACACGCGGATGGCATACAATTCTTTTTATTTCTGTAGCCCTCTAGCAGCAAAGATTCTCAACAGATTCCGTTGAAACTTGAAATTATAAGTTATTAAGGCAAGTTAATTTAATTTGATTATGCAAATCGAATGACAAATAAAACAGTCGAAAATTTACAGCTTAATATTTTTAGCAGCCGATTTCAATAAAAATCGAAATGACGGCCCTCACAGTTCAGAAAAAATTGAAATGTATATATTAATGGCAATGCAAGTGCTGATTAAATTTTTATGGAAATCTTTTGAAATTAACTATTCGAGCTATTTAAGCCTTTGTGTGGTTACCACTGTGAACTGTGTAAACAGCAGATGCGAGAAGGGCGATACCGGTATTTATATGTTTACAACAATATGTAATCCATACGCATGGAACTCAATTTAATTAGCAAAATTTTTGCGCCCCGATAAAAGGTTTCTAAAAACGAACGTGGCCAGATTTTTTTTACGTTAAAAAATACCCATGTGGTACTACCAAAATTGCAGAAAGAAGTTTAGTAGTAGGTAAGCCAAATTCTTTTTCGAAACTTTACGCTACATACGAGAAATTTACCTTTCCGGCTGGTGCTGCCAACGGGGATTTTTTTAAATGTTTTTGTTAACTTTGAATACAGTTTGCAGTTCATATTTTCTAAGGAAGTTTGATATCACCTGTAAAATATTGCATTGAATATTTTCACAATTTTATGTATAAAGACTTCTTCCAAAGATTGTAAGAATATTTCTGAAATTATCGAGGGCATTCGATGTCGCATACCCAGACAGCCCTTGGCATTGAATGTGTTGTTATTGAACCTGAAATATTCTTACAATCTTTGGGAGAAGTCATTATACCCAGAATCGTCAAAAAATTCAATGTAATATTTTACAGATGATATGTGGATGACTGCTCAAAAAAAAACAATGATAAAAAAAATAAATAAACAAGTTAAACTACTCACCTTTAACAATTTAATACACTCGCATATAAATTTCACTACAGTTTAAGAAACAAACGGCAACTCAGCTATATGGACCTCACTGTGACACGCGAAGACACACGATTAGACTAAAGAATATATTCAGAATATGAATCACAATTGATCATACTATACACGAAACATTTGACGTAACCAACGCACACAACATAAACTAACAGTATATAGAACAATAGTGCTGAGACTCCATTCCATCTGCTGACTCCCACTAACTACTCCAATGAGCTAAACAATTTTACAGAATAGCCAATAATAACGGATACAAACAACATGACATCGACAAACTGCTAACCAAAATGCATAAGAACGACCAACGGTAGATTTTGTGATCATACGTAGGCAAAGCGACATATAAACTATCAAACTTCCTTAGGAAATACAAGCTGCAAGCTCCATTCAAAACTAACAACAACATTGAAAACAAACTGAAACCAAAACATCAATATACGAGAACAGCGGCATATACAAATTGTCATGCTAGGACTGCAACATGGTAAACATAGGAAGGACAACATGGAAACTAACCACAAGACACAAAGTGCACTTACGATCTTTCTAACATAACATGGCCGACTCCAATTATATGAAGCAGCTACAAAACCACGCACACTAGCCTGACGCTTTGACATTTCTACCTGAACATCTAGAAAGGCTTGACACATGTAAACATAGAAAACAGATGGTAACATTATCAACAACCAACTTATTACACATTCTGACTCAATTTCCTTAGTAGTAGACCACACTCTTCGACGAAAACGGGTACGATATGAAAAAGAACAAGCAGACATCCATTATTCCAAAAAACAAAAACCGAATATCTCCCTACCTGATCTAATTTAGTACTTACCTGTTTACGCCATCCTACGATTATATAAAATCATTCCCTTCCACACATCCTTTAGATACTCAAGATGACTCAAAGGAAGCAAAACGTATCTGCTCACACTACACAAAAAAAAAGAATATGTATGTTGTGCATGTCAGGAAAGTTTTTCTTGAATTAAATTGTTCCACATATCTGCATATCTTAGGTTACGTACAAAACCCTTTTGATATGGGCATAGTTCTGTCCACCCAACATGTTTACATAAGCCCAGTTGTGAAAATCAATTCGAAGTTGTCGTCAATGCCAAAATAACGAAACCGCTTGTAAATAAAATATTTCATTCAGTATTGACGATCTTGAAGACCAGCTGCATACACAGGAAAACAAAGCTCCAAATATACAAATCTGTGATAAGACCTGTGTTATGCTAAGGGTGTAAAACATGGACTCTAACCCAAGCATCCGTAAATATATTGAACGCCTTTGAGTGACGGGTCCTGAGGCGAATAATTCGAGCGAAGCTAGACGGGGACCAATGGCGAATTCGATACAACCATAAGTTGTATGAAATTTTTGACGAACTGGAGGTCTGAACAATTACAAGACTGCGGAAGCTGCAATGGGCTAGCTACATGAATCGTATGGACGAACAACGGACACCCAAAAAGGTATTTGTTGGGAGAACTGAAGGCCAGAGGCCAGTGGGGAAACCGAGGAAACGCTGGACTGACTCGGTCGAGAGGACAGTTCATCGCTGCTTGGATTTCGGAAATGGAGGACGCGGCCAATGGACCGAGACAGTTGGAAGCGCTTTTTGCAGGAAGCGAAGAAGAAGAGGAAGTCAATCACTTTGTTAGTTACTCACAGGCCAGTTCTCTTTTTTCTTGGAAAGCCTTGCTTTGTTATATGAGCCGACACGTTTCAACTCCTTTGAGCCATCTTCAATACTTGAAGAATCCACACAGACTTTAAGCACTGAATATGATTCAAGAGAGTCAAAATGCGTCTACTCATCCAATTGGGTAAGACCCAATGGCTTTCCAAGAAAACAAACTATACGTGAAACTTAATTAAAATACTTGTATGAATGTTAGAAAATAAAGATATTAATAAAGGGATGAAACCTTTTCTATAGAACTTTCGAAAGCAAACTTGATAAATCTAACATCATCACTAGTTACTGCACTGTGTCGGAGGCAGATATTGGTTTCAAGATAGTGCTGAAAACAAAGTTACTGATGTGATGCTAAAACTTATATCGGATGGGCAAATGTTGCCAAAAATTTCATGCTGATTTCGGTTGTCTTGCAAACTAAATAACTTTTTCGTAAGGAACAGCCTCTCTCTTTAATTGTTTCCATTTCGAAATAATTTACAATATATGACTATTTTGTGAAATGCTATACTGCTTCGAGTAATTGAATTAGCTGCGGATAAACTTGGCAGGTCTCTGTTGAGGTAAGATACTACAATGGGGGAGAAATATAAACAACTTGACTCATATTACAAATCGATATTTCAAATCACTTTAGGAGTTTTCTTGTATACCGGATAATATCAACAGAGAATAGTGACTCCCAAAAAGATCCGCACAAGTAAGAAATGTTCCTTCTTTTTCAATTTATGCTTCAATCCATGACACAAAAAGAAAAAGGAAATATTATTAACAGAACAAAACATCAGCTCGATAATTTTACTCAAAAAAATAGAAAATGTACCGCAAAATGAGAAGTAAAACGAAGGATTAACAAGTTGAGTAAGCAGGAGAGTGCTCCTACCAGAAGGTCTTTGTAAACATCCTAGGGTTAGAAACAAGTATTCTAATGGCGTGAATCGATAGCTTGAATTATTCATCCAATACTTGGATATGAAATCGTTCAAATTTATACAAATGATGCACAGTTTCTTTCATAAGCACAGTGCAGCCGCCATTTTAATCTAGCTTAAATGATTTTTCTGAATGCTCGGCCGATTGAACATGTTCAAGTTAAACACTATTCCTTAAATTTTCATGAAAATTGAAAGAAAATAAAAGTGCCTAAGTCAATTTAAATATACATAGGGCTTTCCAATAACTGGTGTTATTTTGAATACATCTTGTGATTTAATACCTTGCGACTTCTTCCCTTGGGGTCACGTGAGAAAGAAGGCCTACGCCAACAGCCCAGTGTCGATTCAAGAGCTCAAAGATGAATTTGTGAGGCTTTCGAGGACATAGGGCAGTCACTTTGCGATTTGGTTATGGAAAATTTCATGAAAAGAATATGGTCCTGTAAGCGTGTCGTGGTGGTTATTTGCCTGATGTTATTTTTCTTCTTTATAATGAAATAAATATCCGATCATTCGTATTAAAAAGTGGAATTTCTCTTATAATATCAAAATAACGCCTCTTATTGGAAAACCCTATATCAACCATAAACAAGTGTTATTGTTGTTGTAGTTTCATATAATTGAAATGGCTATAACTCACTTGATTATGATTCGATCTCAATTAAATTTTGTGAACGTATAAACCTTATATCAGTCTATATAATTGCAAAGTTTCAAGAAGTTTAAAGGTACAGTTTTGATTTTATGGGCAAAAATGTTAAATCTACAAATCATACTATTATTAACAAAGTTGAGTGAATTTCGATTTCTAAGGTATTTGTTGCCCTTTTACTCATACAGATCCATGTTCCTGATCATTTTCAGATTTTTCGGCTGAAAGGTTTCCAATCGCGAGGGGGGACACCAATTTTTGGTACATTTTGCCTTCCCCTGGACCCCCTAATTCATAAAATGATTTTTTTATTTCAGATTCTAAAAGTTCTAATCTAGACCTTTCATTTGATACCCCACTTGACTACCTTTGATTAAAAAAAATTGTTAAGGGCCGATTCGTTATTAGGGGGGACCCCCTTAAAAAATTTTAAAAGTTTTGTTATGACCTTAACTTTTGAGAGATCATCACTTTTGACCTTCTCACAAAGTTTGAGCATTCTAGCTTCTATAGTTTCTGAGGAGATTAGCTGTGACGCACGGACGGACGGACAGACAGGTCGCAAAACTAGTAGGTCTTTGTAAAAGAAATTTTTACAAAGACCTAAAAAAGAAGCACAAAAATATGAGCCTGAAAAAGATCCGCACAACAAGGAAACTTGGGCAAACTTGTGCATTTTTATGTTAAAAGAACACATTTGAGTGACCTCTTTATAGCATATCGCCTTCAGTGGTAAAGTTGTAATAGATCTGGGCAGATCATATCTAATATTGATCACAAACCGCGTGTTGTTCGTAGCTTAAAAAAACGTTGTGCTTTTTAAATTAAAACGGGCAAATACACGTCTCCAGAGAAGATCCAGTTGGTGGTTTCTAACCATATGGAAGGTTAAAAATGTGACAGAAATATGTTCGAGCCTCAACATGAAACGTAGAACTGTTTACGACATTCTCCGGAGGTATAAAGAGGAAGGCAGAATAGACTTGAAGCATAGTCCTGGTCGCCAAAAGGTTCTAACGACGCTTGAAGAACGCTCTATCGTCCGGAAAATAAAAAAAAATCCAAAACTGAGTGCTCCAAAAATTGTGAGTGAAGTGTTCGCAGAATTTAAGAAAAAAGTAGGATGTGAAACAGTTCGACGAGTTTTGAGAAATGCTCAATACAATGGACGTGTTGCACGGAAGAAACCATTCATCAGCGTAGTGAATAGAAAAAATCCCCATTGGCAGCACCAGCCGGAAAGGTAAATTTCTCGTATGTAGCGTAAGGTTTCGAAAAAGAAATTTGCTTATCTACTACTGGACTTCTTACTGTAATTTTCGTAGCACTTCATGGGTTTTTATTAACAGAAAGGATCTGCCGCCGTTCGTATTTGGAGACCCATCATAGAGGCGCAAATATTTTGCTAATTAAATTGAGTTGCACACGTTTGGATCACATATTGAAAATCGGCCGGTAATAAATTGTTATAAACATATTTATACTCGTTTCGCCCTTCTTAGATTTGCTGTTTATACATTCGACAGTGGTTATCGAACAAAGGTGATAAATTTTTGGCTTAAATAGCTCAAATAGTTGGTTTCAAAAGATTTCCATAAAAGTTTAATCCGCAGTTGCATTGCCATTTATATATACGTTTTCGATTCTTTTCTGAACCATCAGGGGCCGTTATTTTGAATTTTTATTGAAAACGGCTGCTAAAATTATCAAGCTGTAAATTTTCGAATTTTTTATTTGTCATCCGATTTGCATAATTAAATTAAATTAACTTGCCTTAATAACTTATAATTTCAAGTTTTATCGGAATCTGTTGAGAAATTTGGCAGCTAGAGGGCAACAGAAATAAAAAAAAATGTTTATGTCACCGCCCTGTATGGGGAGACCCCCTTAAACCCTTTAAAATATGTTTTTACACTGCAAATTTCAAGAGGCACCACTTTTAACCTACGTAGAAACTTTCCTCATTCTAGCTCATGTGGTTTGCGAGAAAACAGACAAGTCGCGATTTTATAATTTTTTAGGGTATTGTTAAAAATATTTTACAATATTTAAAAAATATTCTGATTTATAAATACGTTCAACATAAGTCATTTAAAACGTTTCCATGTAAAAAATTCATTATTTCAGTTGCTACTAAATAGCAAATTGCGCTTGTTCCTGACCTTTGGGGGCCGCCATTTTGAATGCATGCATTTGATTTCGGACAATTTCAAATTTTTGTGGGCTAGGACCTCATCAATCAATGTGCCGAACCTCGTTCAAATCGGAGTTTCACTCTAGACAGGGCAAAATAATTCAATTTTTAGTGAAAATGGCAGCTTAAAAATATTGGGTTTTAAATTTTCGACTTTTTTTATTTTTCATTCAATTTTAATCATTTTCTGCATAATACAAGAACATAGTGCAAAGATCCATAATCTCAAGTGTCATCAAAATCCGCTGGAAAATATGACCACTTGAGGGCCACAAACCTGAAAAAAACGCATATTTAAAACGCCGCCATTTTGAAATTTGCTCATGCATGATCACCAAGATATCAAAGTCTGTAGATCTTAGTGATGTCCACCTTGAAACCAAGTTTCATATATGTCGGATCAAAAGTACGACTTTTAGAAGCCTTTGAAGTTTTGAGCTTCAACTGGCCGCCATTTTGTTATTTGTGACCTGACATCCAGTTTGTTCATCTTATTCTTTGGATACTTATAATTTCTATCTAAATGCCGAATTTCATGAAAATTTGTTGAAAGCTTTGACCACTATTACAACAACAAAATTTTGCACGTTTTTTGACATTTGGGTGGCCGCCATTTTGTTTCTGCCGTACCGGCTTTGGATTATTTATTGTGAGATTCATCACATACATCAGTGAACCTTTGTACCAAATTTTATTCAAATCGGAGCTATACTTTGGTCAGAACAGAAATCACGATTTTTCGTCTAACATGGCCGCCATTTTGTTTTTGCCCGGCCGATATAGCTAGTTCACGAACTTTACCGAGATATTAACCCAATACACCTTTTCTAAAAATTTGGTGAAAATCGGAGCAAAATCGCAACCTCTAGCGTGGTCACACATTTCGTTATATCCCATATATATATATATATATATATATATATATATATATATATATATATATATATATATATATATATATACATATATATATATATATATATATATATATATATATATATATATATATATATATATATATATATATATATATATATATATATGATCTCTCTATTGCTCTCCGCAATAGGTAAATTTCTCTCGAGAAATTTACATAAAAGCGTTTAAATTTCGCTAAAGAATTTATTTTAAAGGAAGTCAATTATTGGGAGGATGTGATTTTTGCCGATGAAAGCAAATTCAATGTTTTTGGCTCGAATGGACGTGTTATGGTGTGGCGCAAGCCCAATGAAGAATTGAATCCAATTAACCTCAGGCCTACAGTGAAATACGGAGGTGGCAGTTTGATGGTTTGGGGATGCGTATCTACTCGTGATGTTGGCGAATTAGTATTTATAGATGGTATCATGAATTCCCGTCGAAATCTAGACATTTTGATGGAAAATTTGCGAAAAAGCGCTGCTAAAATGGGCATTTTGGATTCATTCAAATATTACGAAGACAATGATCCCAAACATAAGGCACGCATTGTTCAAGAATGGCAGCTGTATAATTGTCCAAAAGTGGTTCATCCTCCTCCTCAGTCACCGGATTGTAGTCCCATTGAAAATCTCTGGGATAAATTGGATCGTAGAGTTCATAGCACGCCAATTTGTTCAAAAACGGAGCTCGAGAAAAGGCTTCGCGAAGAATGGGTGAAAATGAATGTGGAATACCTGCGGAAAATCATCTCCAGTATGCCAAATCGATTAAAATGTGTCATTGAACATAACGGACATGCAACAAAATACTAGCTTTTTAAAATTTTTGTTTATTTTTACAATTTAGCTCGTGTGCGGATCTTTTTGAGGGATGATATTTTCTGTTTTTTCATGGAATTTAATTTTTTTTTGGTATATTTAAAGTGAGATACTATTTTATTTATGTGATCTGTAAGACTGTTATGTTCTGCTCATAATGAAATGTTTAAAAAAAATTTCCCGTTTTTAATTGCCTTATAAAATGAGACAGGAGGAAAATTTTTACTTGTGCGAATCTTTTTTGGAGTAGGTATTTTGAAATCATGTTTTTCTTTAGTGTCCCGTGTTATGGTTGTTGTAACTTTTCCATGAACAACACACTAAGTTTGAAATATTTAGAGTGCTTGCACCTAAGAAGTTTTGCGGGGTTGAAGATTTCTCTTTTGACTGAATGTAAAAATCACAAGATCTACTATAACAAAGCTTCTTAAATTTTGGCTTTTGCAGTATTTATTGCCTTTGCACTTCTCAAGAATTAGGTTAATGATTGTTTTCGCTTTTTCGATTAAACGGTGTAGCTGAATATTTCACCTTCCCCTACACCCATCCGCTTTTTCTCCCTACTTTGAACAACACACTTCGAAAATAATTAATTTCGCAGGAAACACCCTTGACATCAAATTTTAGCCCTGATGAGTTCTAGCAATATTTAATAGAGACTACAAAAATGAAAAAAAAACCTTCATTGGTAAATTGTTAAATATTGGGTTAATACCCTTCCTGCTACCTTGAATCAATCGATTTTGTGAACAAAGCAACACAAATTAAATTTTAGCCGAATTATTATTCATATAAAATAATAAAGTTTCACACCCCTATCCCATCCGCATATTTACTGTCCTCCCCGTAATCTCCTGATATGAATAAATAATTAGTAGTAACAAAAGTTTATTTTAAGAGTTTTGTACTGAAATGAAATCCATATTGAAATCACGACCTGTGTTTGTACGTCTGTATGTTACAGCAAATCTCCTCCGAAACCGCAAAAGCTACAGCATTCAAACTTTGTGTAAAGGCAAAAAGTAATGACTTGATGAAAGTTTTGTGGTAAAAAACAAATGTTCAAAGAATTTTAATGGGGTTTCCCTATGTAGGACGTGACCCTTAAACATTTTTTTCATCAAAGGCAGCCGAGTGGAGTGTCATTTGATAGGCCTCAAAAACAGGTATTTAAATTACCTAACCTTGATCGAGGAGGGTAGGAAAGGGAAAAACTTACGTCATTTTCAGGTACTCCGCACGATTGAACATCTTTGATTCGAGACACGTGAATGGGAGTTAACGGGCGCTAACGTTTATGAATGCAACAGAAGTTGAGAGCCACTCAACTGTGTCGGTTATAGTATGGTTTGCCAAATTTGTGTTTCCTTGAATAAAATCTTGAAGGTATCCTCGAGTGCAATGAAATTTGATGCCCAGATGGTTGCTTCTAAGGTTGTTTAATGATGTTATAGTGGTTTGAATTTCTTACATTACAACAACAATATATGGTCTATGGAACAATATGCGCTTGCTAGGACTCGCATGAGCGCTTTAATAAATACCTTTGGGAATTCGTTCAACAACTCACATCACCAATTGTAAAACAAAATGTCAGCTACTCGTATTTTAAATGAGGATATTGAAGTGTTGTTTTTCCCCAAACATTTAAGAAACACGCTTTTAACACTGAATTGAATTTATTAATGTGAAGGAGTGCACGAACGAGGCAAAATGCATTCTTTGCAAGGATGCTAAGCTAGCACCCGGCGACCTCAAACATGAGCCGGGGACAGGGAGATGCTGGGTTTTCAAGGAGGCCCTAGCTAAAGCCAAATCGATACTCAAATGATCCATATCCTGCAGGTCAATTTGCACCGAAGCACAAACGCCCAGGACTTACTTGAGCAGTTTGCGAGGGATAAGAAAGCTGACCTCCTGTTGCTGAGCGAGCAACATCATAACAAGGACTCGCAAGCGTGGTACCCTGACAAATCTAGTACCTCGGCCATCTGGGTTCGAGACAGCGCCCGCCTTCAGGTGCAGGGCTATGGACGCGGGGATGGTTTTGTGTGGGTGCGGTGTTCAGGGATAACATATTTCAGTGTTTATCTGACGCCTAACGAGGCAATGCCATCTTTTCGAACCAAAGTCGATGCCCTGGAGGACGCTGTCTCGAACACAGAGGGCCACATGCTGGTCGGGGGAGACTTCAATGCTAGAGCCATTGAATGCGGTATGCCACAATCCGACCCAAGGGGAAAGCAAATCTTGGACATGGCGGCCAGAACAGCGCTTTTTGTCCTAAATACTGGTAACACCCCTACTTTCCACCGATGGGGTTGCGTAGGAACCATACCCGATGTGACACTCGCTTCGGAGTCCCTAGTACCTAGAGTACACAACTGGCGAGTACTAGAGGACTACTCGGCTAGTGATCACCAGTATATAGCGGTTGAGATTCACCACGGTGCCACTCTGCGTGCATATGCCCAAACTTCAATCCTCGGATGGAGGACTGGGAAGATGGACGTTGAGAGGTTCGCTGACGCGCTTACGGCAGGCGCACCGTCGCTGGGAGCTCCGCCAGGGAGTGGAGGGCCTACAGCCAAGGACTTGGTGAACTCAACTATGAGTACCATCATAGCTGCTTGCGAGTCTTCCATGCCCCGTCGGAGACCCTGACACGGTAAACCTCCAGTATACTGGTGGTCGAACGAGATCGCCGAACAAAGAAGCGAGTGTCACAAACTTCGGCGAGAGGCCCAGTGAGCGCGAACACGGGAGGAGGCAGACACTAGGCTAGCAGCATACAGGTCCGGCAGGAAATATCTTCGCAGGCTTATTAACAAGAGCAAGGCCCGATGCTGGCAAGACCTTGTGGACGATGTTACCAAGGATCCGTGGGGCCTTGGCTACAAGCTGGTCATGGGGAAACTTGGTGCCCTACGGAAGCCTTGTATACATGACGCGGAAAAGATGGACGCGATAGTGCGGGGACTCTTCCCCGCCCACCCCGTCAATGTTGACGCTGTCCATGGTGAAACAGCAGTAGAGTGCCCACTCTTCACACAGCTGGAACTGGAGGAGGCAGTCGTCTCCCTGAAAGCAAGGAAGGCTCCAGGTCCAGATGGTGTTCCAGCTGAGGTTTTGCAGCTCGTCTATCACCATTGTCCTAACTTGCTGCTCAGCACATTCAACGCTTGCCTACGGGACGGGGTTTTCCCGCTACGATGGAAGGTGGCGAGGCTCGTGCTGATCAGCAAGGGGAAGGGAAATCCCGAATTGCCGTTTGCATACCGCCCGTTATGCATGCTAGACACGGCTGGGAAAGTGCTAGAGAAACTCATCAAGGGAAGACTCACTGACGCGATTCGTGCTGCTGGGGACCTATCTCCTCGCCAGTATGGCTTTAGAGCAGGACGTTCTACCATTGATGCGATTGCAGAGGTGGTGAACGCGGTCCAAAAGGCAGAGGCATGTAGTCGCACCAAGCGACGGATCGTCCTGTTGGTGACACTCGACGTCAGGAATGCCTTCAACTCCGCTAGATGGGTGGATGTTCTGGACACGCTGGAAAACTCTTTTCAAGTTCCAGAATATCTAATGTGGCTTTTGAGGAACTACCTGAAAGACCGGAGCCTGCTCTACGACACGACACAGGGCCAACGAAGGATGGAAATTACATCGGGTGTTGCCCAGGGATCTATCCTTGGTCCGGACCTGTGGAACGTGTCTTACGACGGGCTACTGAGACTTGAGATGCCAGATGAGTCGCGCTTGGTCGGCTATGCGGATGATGTTGCGGCTCTGGTCGCCGGACGCACCGTTGAACAAGCGCAATTTAGGCTAGGTATGCTAATGCGCCGAGTAAGGGACTGGATGACTGCTCGCGGGCTCAGTTTAGCACTGGAGAAAACCGAAGTGGAATCTAGAATCCCTAGAATAAGGATGATCAGTATTGGAGACATACAGGCCGAATCGAAGCCAGCGGTGAAGTACCTGGGGCTACTGATCGACTCAAAGATGAGTTTCTCTGAGCAAATCAGGGCAACGGCTGAGAAGGCTGCTTCGGGAATATCGGCCCTGAGTCGACTTATGGCCAACGTAGGGGGACCCAGCCCATCAAGAAGACGCCTCTTGATGAGTGCTGTAGGGGCAGTGCTACTGTACGGAGCAGAGGTATGGGGCGACGCTCTCAGCAAGGAGGTATACCGAAAACGATTGGCACAGGTACAGAGAAGAGGAGCACTGAGAATTGCATCTTCGTATCCAACAGTCTCCGACTCGGCGGTGAGAGTGATTGCAGGCGTGATACCTGTCGCCCTCCTTGCTAGAGAGCGCCGCGCTATTTACCTGCGCCAAAACGAGGATGCAAGGGAGTTGGTTGTCCACGAGGAGAGACAACGCTCGCTCAACGATTGGCAGCAGTCTTGGATGAATCGCACGAAGGGAAGGTCGACTGCGTGCCTCATCCCGGATGTGAGACCGTGGCTAAATCAAAGGCATGGTGAGACTGACTTCTATCTGACCCAGCTTATGAGCGGGCACGGGTGTTTTCAGTCTTACCTGCACAAGATCGGTAAGTCACGGTCTCCCGATTGTCGGTTTTGCCCAGGAGAGGAGGACAATGCCTGTCACACATTTTTTGCGTGTACCAAATGGGCCAGGCTGCGAAGGGAACTCTACAGGGAGACGGGAGAGCCCACCCCGGATAATAAAGTTGCGGTGATGCTCGAATCGGTTGACAAATGGAACCAGGTGGCACATTATGCTCGGGCAGTCCTAAAAGATAAAAGGGACTCACAGCAGCCGGAGGCGCTGGGGCTGGGGGATCGCTCTTCTGGAATATCCTCTTCCCCTCCCCCCTCCCGCTAGGAAAGGGACTCCCCAGCTTGAAGGCGCCCCACGGCGTAACAAAATGAGACCTGGCCCGAAGTAATGTGTCAAACGGTTCCAGGCTAGGTTCTCAGATTGACAGGGGAGGTGTTTAGTGGGTAGTCCAAGGGTATCTTCCATGGGAGTCCCACACTGCCAGACTCAGCGGGCGTAAATGCCTCCACCTCTCTACCAGGAAAAAAAATGTGTGGCCGAAAATGAACATTTACAATTTAAACGTGAAAAAATCATGGAAGTGGATCCAATAGCGAAAACTAGGATCTGTGAATTTGAAATTCCTGCCAGTAAAACTGCACCATTAAATTGAATGAAAGCAGCTACTTCATTAGCCCTTTAAAGTATCCTTATATTCGATTAGTTTCAATTAAATCAAATCATATTTACAGCCGTGCGAGTTTTCTCCGAATAAATTGTAACAATCATACATCGTTTTTATGAAAATTTCTCGGAAGAAATGAGGAGTGATTTTTCAAAAGGGCTTATTTCCATATTAAACAAAATTTCAGTAATGATAAAAAACTTTTAAGAGCAGTTTACAGTAACTAATTTTTTTTTAACGTCTCTAGTATAATAGTGTGTTGTAGTATTCTGATCCGCATAAAGTTTTTATTCTAGCATATATGTGAAAATTGGAAATAATAATAATAATTTGGAAATGTGCCCTTTTAGTGTAAACTACTGGAAATAAGCCTGTTTGTTGTGAAAAATTTGGAAATATGCGCTTTTGTTGTAAAATTTCAAAAATAAAACTATGTACGGAAAATTAACTTTATTGCACTTAATATGCTACAGATTATACTCTTAAATCACCACAATCAAGTTCATTACAATCGCAATCACTGCTAGGCGGCTCTTCTTCCCTCCTTATATTTCGATCGTCAATTACACTCTTGTACCACGAAAGCTCTTCTAAATTCCTCCAGTCATTACCAAACTGTTTTTTTAATAAGTTTTCAACGTCTTTCCTCTTGTTTACAGTCAGCGGTATGGTAACTGACTCAGTATTTGGGATCTCCGACGGGATACGTTTACCTTTTTTTTTAAAAGTGAAATAGATTCCTCTTGTCCCGTTTGAAATTTGAAATTTTCATATGACGTCACCACACAATTTGAAGCATTCTGTATTCCCTTTTTGAATTTCTTGGTAATATGAATCCTTTTCAAAGATTGTATGCTGTTCACTTTTTTTGAGTTGTTTTCCAAGATTTTTATGTCCTTAATCATCCAATCAATTCCCAGTATTCGAAGGTCCCCATGTCTTTTGAAACATTGAAAATATTTTTCTCTTATGGTGATGATTGGAGTCCTTTTCAGCTCTTTTTCTATGCGCCCGAACACTCTGTCCGCGGGCATAAAACTGTGTCCCCTAACAGGGAAAGTAATTTGAATGCAGTTTAATGTTTGGGGTGCTTTAGTATAAAGCCATTGAAGTAATGTGTAGGTTATGTGACTATTTTTGTTTTGGCCACCACAGCCGTCACAAAATAATCTTAGTACTTTAATGTTGTTTGGAATATCAAAACTGCTCAAGTATGAATAAAGACCTGAACCAATTTCTACTGAGCCCCGATTCGCTTGCGTTTCATCCCAGACATAAAAATGTGGTTTATTGTTGTCAAGATCGAAAATACAAAAATTGTACAGGCTTACTTGCCTCGAATAAAAACTTTCGCCAATGGGTGTACGTGGAAGAGATGATACCTGTTGTGGATCAAAACATAATGTTATACTGTCCGGAACTGATGTTTTCATGATTTCATAAAATGCATTCGCGCGCAACTTATGAATTCGCTTCTGTGTCATCAGTTCGACTTTCTTAGCAGGATCTTTTTCAAATTTTATTTGATTCATCAATAATGTGCATGTACTACATACATCAGACGCAGGAGTGGAGAAACCAATATTAAATTCGCCATGAAACAATTTGTAAAACATGCCAGGTTTCACTTTGAATTCATCGGAAACGGAACTATTGTAAAATTCTAAGAGTTTTTTGCATTCAAGTCAGAAGATAAATAAATCCTTTTGAACTTGTTGCGAATGTAGTGGGACTCTTTGGCAGGTAAATTGTTTATGGAAACTCTTAACTTGCTCTTTTTTTTCAATAGATTTATGAGGACGATGGTCCCCACCACGCTTGGAACAGATCCTTTTAAAAGAGTTTTATTTAAATTTCGAAGTGTCTTTTCGGAAACATTAAAGGCAGCCATAAAAAGTCGTTTACATACAGGAACAGCTTTCTTTGTCTTTACAAACTGATTGTAAGTACAACACAGTGTCCGTACTTTGGTGCCTTTTAATGGAACCTTGTTTCTTCGTTCATGTTCATATGGCGACGACAAGCGTAAGAAAAACAAATTCTGCTTGATATAGCTAGCGCTGGCATAAAACTTTCTGCGGTTCGATACAACGATATCCGAGATTACAGATGCACATCAAAACTTAGATCTCAAACTCTTGTGACTGCAAGGGATTTTAAAATTTACTGCAGCCGGATCCTTATCCGTGTACCTTAAAATGATACGAGATACACAAAGTATTAATTAGATTAATGTAATAAAAGCCTAGTAACGCCTACAGTCAAATGAAGAGTGAGTTTCTGATTACTTACTCTTTCCTCGGCCTTGACTTTTGCGTTTTTGCTTTTCTTCTTCCACTATTAATATCACGAACAGTCTTCTCGTTCATTTTCGTAGTAAAACAAACCCGGAAACAGAAAAAATCACTTTCTTTTTATATTAATGATACGTGCACAGAACGTAGTAGCACAAACTGCACAAACAAATGACAATGACCACTTAAACAAATGACTAATAAGGTGTCTGTGGGCAAATAGTGCTGCCACGCCAAAAAATAAATCAAAAAATATCAATAAATTTACGTTTTATAATCAAGAAGCAAGAATTAAGCGGAAATATGTTCGTATTGTAATGATTTAATGAATAGTTCTTCTGTAGCTATAGGAAATACGTCTTTTTGTATCAAACTCTGAATGTGCCTAACCATGACACCAAATTTAGGTGGAAATGTGCCGTTTTGTATCAAACTGTGATTTTTAATCACGAATTTCTCCTGGAAAAATGTCTATTTTGTAATGAATTTTAAAATAGACGATCCATTTTAGCATGATAATGGTGATGGCATTCTTGGGTTCGTTTGCAGTCGTAAATGGAAATAAGTCCTTTTGAAAAATCACTCCTCAAACATACTTATTGTCGCAAGCATCTTATTCAAATTCATTTATATATATATATATATATATATATATATATATATATATATATATACATACATATATAGTATAAATATATATATATATATATATATATATATATATATATATATATATATATATTGTCGCGTGTTATTGGTTCGCGGCCTATAATTTTAACGTTCCGGGAAAGTGAAACCGCAATGTCTTTTAATTTAAGTTAAGAGTTTATTTAATTCAAGAAAGTGCACAATAATCAGTTTAACACTTTCACTAATTTTAATTTTCACTATTAAAATAAAATCTAACACTTGTCCATAAATTTCTTATCGCAATTGTCTTCTAAATCACTTCACTATTACGAAACACACTTCCTACACACTTTCGCAGTTCTTATCGCGGTCGAATGAATGATGATCCCCCATTCATTCAGCTCGCCTTTATATAGGGTCTCTACCTATTCACCCATTTCTCGTTTATTGGCGAATGTTCTACCGAGAAAATTAATGAATGGAGTGACGTCACTTGCAGATGTTGATCATGCTTGTTGGGTTCTCGGGGTTTCGAGTGAATTCGTGTTCATCATTGTTGTGAAAACAATTGCGACAGTAGCTCGCAGAGTTATTTGTACATGTAACACTGCCCCCACCTCAGTTCTTTTCGCCCCGAAAAGATGTGTCGCCAGTTGTAGTCAATTCTCCCTGGGTGTAATATGGGGCAAGACGGTCCAGATGCACGATTTTCATTTTAGCTCTCGGCTTACGATGTTCCTGTATTCGGTATACGACGTCGTTGATTCGCTTTGTGACTCGGTATGGTCCCTCCCAGTTATGTTGCAACTTTGGAGACCTACCCTTTCGCCGTTGCGGGTTATATAGCCACACCAAGTCATCCTGCTGGAAGCCAGTAGAATTAGCCTTTAGATCATACCTGGTCTTCATGCGGTCAGTAGCCGATTCGAGGTATTTTCGCACTGTCCGATGTATCTGGTTCAACCGTTGTCTTAGATCACTTGCGTACTCCGAGATCGTTTGGGGTTTCTCGGGGGGTGTTCCAAACTTTATATCAGCTGGCAGACGAATAGTCTTTCCAAAAATGACTTTGGCTGGGGCTTGGCCCGTTGATGCATGTTCGGCAGCTCTGTACGCCATCAAAAATAGTGGGATATGTCGGTCCCAGTCCCTTTGGTTCTCGTCAACCATCTTGGCAAGGTGTTTATTGAGCGTGCCGTTGAAACGTTCGACCATTCCATCGGATTGGGGATGCAGCGGTGTTGTCCTCGTTTTCCGTATTCCGAGCAGCTCACACATTTCGCCAAAAACTAGTGACTCAAAGTTTCGGCCTTGATCCGAATGTAATTCGCAGGGTACGCCGTACCTACTGACCCAATTTAACACTAGCTGTTCAGCTACGGTAGTTGCTTCCTGGTTGGGAATGGGGTAGACCTCGGGCCACTTGCTGAAATAATCGGCTACAACCAGCGTATATCGATTTCCCCAATCGGATTCAGGAAAGGGTCCTGCGATGTCAACAGCAATCCTTTCGAATGGCACGCCTACGTTATAGGTTTGCATTTGTCCTCTCAGTCGTCGCTTTGGGCCTTTGACGGAAGCGCAAATTGTGCATCTGCGACACCAGTCCTCTACGTCTTCTCGAGCGTGGAGCCAGTAGAACCGTTCCCGCAATTTCGCTAAGGTCTTGTTAACACCAAGGTGGCCTCCCGAGGATCCTTCATGCATTTCCTTAACCACATCGTGGATTCGGCTTTTGGGAAGTATAGTTTGCATCCTATAGGAGCTACCATCCGCCGTTTCCCATTTCCGCTTGAGTACGCCACCCTCCACCTGAAGAGAGTTCCATTGTGCCCAATAGCTTTTCAGGGTTGCGCCATGCATTGAAACGTCTTTCCACTCAGGTCGCCCAGTCGTCTCCTTCCATACGAGCAATGGTCCGATGTCTTCATCGGCTAACTGGGCGTTTCGAATCTCCTCCGATGACCAACCTTCATCGAATTCCGCCGTTATCAATCGCAGATCAACGAGCGGTTCCTTTTCCTCAATCCGTCGGCAATGCTTGCAGTTAGCGGGACATGGACGGCGGGATAGGGCGTCAGCATTTCCATGAACTCCGCCCTTCCGATGAACAATTTCGTAGTCGTATGACTGCAATCTTTCGATCCATCTCGCAACTTGTCCCTCGGGGTTTTTGAAGTTGAGCAACCATCTCAGTGATGCATGGTCCGTGCGAAGAACAAATTTCTGGCCATATAGATACTTGTGGAACTGCTTGGTGGCCTCTATTATAGCCAATAGCTCCTTCCTGGTCACGCAGTAATTCCTCTCACTTTTTGAGAGAACTCGACTGTAATAAGAGAGGACTCTTTCTTCGCCATTGATCTGCTGGGAGAGTACAGCTCCAATACCGCCGTTGCTTGCATCGGTGTCAACTACAAACATTTTTCCGGGTTTCGGATACGCCAGCACGGGTGATTCACATAGCTTTTCCTTCAGGGTCTCAAAGGCTGTCTGGCATTGTTCATTCCAGACATACGGACGATTTTTCTCGGTTAGCTGATGGAGACACTTAGCTATTTTGGCAAAGTCTTTGACGAATCTTCGATAGTAGGTCGCCAGACCCAGAAAACTTCGTAGTTGGCGCTTGTTGTTTGGTGTTGGCCAGCTTTTCACGGCTTCAATTTTCTCAGGGTCTGTTTTGACCCCTTCTGCTGATACGACGTGTCCCAGGTATTTTACTTCATCTGCGAAAAGAGTACACTTCTCGGGACTAAGTTTCAAATTTGCCAGTCGTAATCGGGAGAAAACCTCTTCTAAGTTCCGCACATGCTCTTCGAACGTTCTACCGATGACGATGATGTCATCTAGGTATACCAAGCAGGTTTTCCAGGTTAGACCACGTAGCACATATTCCATCAAGCGTTCGAAAGTGGCTGGAGCATTGCAAAGCCCAAACGGCATCACAACAAATTGCCACAATCCGGTCCCAACTGAAAATGCGGTCTTCTCTCGGTCCTTCTTGTCAATTTCTACCTGCCAGTAGCCACTCTTGAGATCGAGTGTAGAAAACCATTTTGCGTCGGCTAAAGTGTCCATGATGTCATCGATGCGTGGGAGTGGGTAACTATCTTTCTTAGTGACGTCGTTAAGCTGCCTATAGTCGACACAAAAGCGAGTGCTACCATCCTTTTTCTTGACTAGAACTACAGGCGCGGCCCATGGACTGACAGAAGGTTCAATAACGCCTTGTTTTTCCATGTCCGAGATCAGCGCGCTCACTTCTCCTTGTTTGGCTATAGGGAGACGTCTCGGTGCTTGTCGAATCGGCTTGGCTCCCTGTGTATCTATGACGTGAGTGACCATACTCGTTCGGCCTTGGTCATCCGGGCTTGTTGAGAAGATGTCACTGTACTTGGTGACCAGATCAGAGGCTCGCTTGAATAGCTGCACCGGCAATTTGACTTGCTTCAATATTTCAGACGTGGATTCCCGGGCTTTGTCTGTGCCTTGCCTCCTTTTCCAATGATGGTTGTGAGTAGCTTCCAAAGACGTGATGGTGGAAACAGGCTGGCAGCTGCCGATGACTTCTCCCGCTTTGATGCTCGTGGTTGAATCTGCGGTGTTAAGGACTCTAACCGGCACATATCCGTTCCTTAAAGATCTTACAAGGCTACGTCCTACAATCAAACTGCGCAATCCGGACGTCTTCGTTGGCTCTATCAGATAAGATCGGTGGTCTCCTGAATCACCATCAAGCTTGGCCCATACAATGCTTTCGGAAGAATTCGGTACATCAGTGTCAGTACATACCACTACATTCATCTTGGAAATTTGGACGCTGGGATCCTCCATCAGTACTTCGACATTCTGCCATTTCAAGACACGTTTTCCCAAGTCCAACGTGATTCCATGTGGTCGCAGAAAATCCATTCCGAGAATGCAGTCATCCATAATGTTCGCGACCAGAAAATTATGTCGGAACACAAGGTCTCCCAACTGTATCTGGAGGTTGACCTCTCCATGAACAGGTGCAGTTTCTCCCGTAGCTGTCCGTAGTGAGAAAATTCTGCCCTTGTGAAGTTGTTGCTGTCTAACTAGGTCTGGTCGGATAATCGATCGGGTTGCACCAGTGTCGATTGTTATGGTGCAGTGTTCTCCGTCAACTTGACCCGGAAGGCATAAGTCCGCTTCTCCACGATGTAGTCTTGACACGGTGATGGTGGTGCTGGGGACGTCGATCCTCCTAGCCAACCTCTGCCCCACGAAGTTGGCTCTTACATGTTTCCCGACCCCTCTGTTTGAAGGGCTTCCATTCTGGGCTCCTGACTCGGTCTGGATCTCCTCCT